>LNAC01000096.1:2227459-2517253 GCA_002007465.1 Ailurus styani
CACTCCTCTCCCCACCACCCCCACCTCCTCCTACCACCCTCCTCCTCCCTGGTCCTGTCTTCCTGGTCCTTCACCACCACACAGCTGTTTCAGCCTAACTCAGGGCTCCAATGTGAACCAACTTTTGATTTGAAAAACACTGCTAATAACCACCGTAGCCCCTTAAACAAATGTCATTATCCACAGACAAGAGACACCAACACACATATGTAGAGATAAACACATGTGTGTTCTGTCTCCCGATCATTTTAAATAAACGTTACCACAACACAGCTCAGCTATGTAGACTTTTTTTTTTTACATCAATATTGCCTCGAGCTAGCAAATAAGGAAGGAAATCACTGGGAAATGCATTATTCATGAGCTTGCCGGAGTGCTGATGACTGGCAGTGATAAACGTCCCAGTGTGAGCGAGCGGCAGTCTGATAGCTCCGTATCAGGTCAATCTACCCAGCCTGCTTCCTGTTTTCGGGAGCAGGGATATCGACTCTCATCCCTTTTCTTTTCTCCCTCATTTCAGAGAGTGGGATCTGTGCACCTGTGGGAACTGAACTTGCCTTCTGCTCGGGTCAGAATGTGCGGGGAGCAGGATAGAGCGGGCGGGGAGAGGACCGAATTCCCGCAGGGGGAGTCCTCTGCGGTCCTTCAGCTCACACCTTCTTCTGAGCCAGAAAGAATCCTTCCCTGCTGTCAGGAATTCTAATTGGCAAAGGGAAATCATGGCTCAGGGATCAATACAGAGCCCTGCCTGATGGAATTCTGGAGAGACTCTCAGAAGCCCCAGCACAGAGAGAGTTAGGAGGAGGAGGAGCGAGGAAGGGCTGGTGGGGCAGGGAAGCCTGGGGCTCCCTCGCAGATCCCACACTGGCCCATGGAATCACCCGGGCAAGAGGCCCACTCCATCTGGGCTTCTGAGCATCCTCCCCCCTCCATAAAGTAAGAAGTCAGGAAGCCCACAGTGCCAGGAAGAGACTGGAATTCTTCCGAAGTGTTGCATGAGCTCGAGTGGGAGAGAGAGGGAAAACCGAAAAGGGAGGAAAAACTGCCGTGTTCCAATTAAATTTCAAATGATAAACAACACAGACTCATGCATAAAGTATATGCACCTGAGAAATGTGTTCTGGAAATAAACACAAAGTTCCAGAGAGCACTAGCTCACACACGGTCGCACAGGCAGGGGTGTGAGTCCCAGAACAATAAGCGCTGAGAACCCCGGAGGAGGGCCCGATGGGTCACTTCTAGTCCTGCCGAAGCAGCTACAATCATTTTTGTTAAGCCTCTGGAGGAAGGTAGGAGTCTGTTGTCTGGTACAGTTTCTTACAGTCCCCCACCCCACTCTCTGCCACGACTCCTAGCGTGGTGGGAGGCTGGGACTTGGCAGACAGCAGGGTCCACGTCAGAAATCAATGGAAGCACGTCCCCCAGAAGGGAGTGGGGACAGGAACCAGGTCCAAGGTCCAGTCCTCCAGCTGCCCAGGTGGCAAGCAGAGGGAACTGGACCGGTGTCATCCTCTTTCAGGTCTGGCCAAATAGGGCTCCTGGGTGAGCAGGCCCAGTGAGCCAGAAGCAGCAGGAGGCCGGCCCTGAAGCAGCGATTCTCAGCCATCATTCAGCTGAGGGTGGATCAGCACAAGCAATGGAGCCCCTGTTAGAAACCTCAACCCTTCAGTGAAAGTCTGAGTTACAGGTTCCTTTCTTTCTTAAATGTTGCTTTGCTATTTCGTGTACTCACAGGGCCTTGAACGAGGTTAACAAAGACCGACAGGTAGAAATGTTGTGGTCCCACTTACCAAATAGAGACAGACAGAGAGGATTCACATGGTTGATTGTACACGTTCCTAAAGCATGGGACAATTGTTCTTTTAATTGAGCTACCCTTCCACCTGCAATTTTATTTATACGATAGCAGTTACCTGAAGGAGAGACCCGGGGGACTCCTAAACCCCCAGAACGACCATGATACCCATTGGGAAGTGGAAAGACTGTCTGAGGAGCCCATAGCTTTCACAAAGCTCACGTACTGTCCCCTTCACAAGACACATGTCCTCCAGCCTCTGGCCCAGCTGTGGCACCTGAGAGACAGAGCCTGGCAGCAAGAAACACAGCAGTAGCACATTATCCACTGACAGCCACGGAAGTGCCACGGAAACAGCTCCTCTGTCTGTTTTCTTCCTGGGTCATGAATGGGGTCCGCTGGACATAGGGATAGGGGTAGCGCACAACAACAAGAAGAACGCCCTCCTTCCTTAAGACTCCCAGGCCGTACCCTGGTGTTACAAAACAGCCTAGAATAATAGAACACAAGGATGGAATAGTTTTCCCCTCAATATAGTCACTAATATACTAGGGAATGACATTATTTTGGTTAAACATCTATCTGTCCCCCTTCCCCGACCCCCGGGTTTCCTGTCCCCACTGCACCCACACACATACATTGCCAAAACCTCAAAGAAGGTGAGGTAGAGTGCCCAGATGAAACTCTCAGAACACCTGCTTGGTGTTCAAAGGCGGCTTGTTCTCCATGGCTAATTGCTGTTAGGGCCCCATTTTTGCAACTTTCCCTTTGCCACATAATTTTGTAATAGCTTCTATAAAAGAAGCGGAGATTTCCCTTCCTTGATTCTGAGTCTGGTCACGCACCTTCGTTTGACCGATAGCAACGACTGTGTGCCAGCTCCCAGCCTGGTCGCGGGGGCCTGTGGGATTCCTCTTGCTCTCTTCTGCCTGTGCCACCGCCGCAAGAACATGCCCAAGCTAGCCCGCTGAAGGATGAGAGGCCTATGGAGCAGAACTGAGTCCCCCAAGTGTCCTAGACCAGACCAGCCTAGATCAACCGAAGACCAGTCAACCACCAGATATGTGTGTGAACAGCTGAAGTATCTGCTTGACTCCCAGTGGACCCCAGAAGGGTGAGCAATACATACTTATTGTTGTATGCCTTCTACGTTTTGTGGTTGTTCATCATGTATCATGCAGTGTTCCTGAGGCAACAGATAACTGGTAACGTATAGTAAAAGGAATAGGGACTTTGGAGTCCATTATACTTAGGTTCCACTCCTACCTCCACTATTTTTTGTTTGTGTGACCCTGAGCTCGCTACACAACTTCTTCGCTTCAGCCTCCTCAACTATGGAGCAAGAGAACCTCAGAGTGTGATTATCAGGATTAAGAAAAACAATATAGGAAAGCTCCTAATAGTGTCTGGCACATAGTAGATGATGCATAAACATTGTTTCCTTTACCTAGAATCCTTTATCCGAATGCACAGAACCTCCATCTGAGGCTAAACAGTTTGGTGTCTTCATTTATAGATCTGGACAGTCTGGAGTCCGAGCTCACCAGCATTCCCTAGGCACAGGGGCCATCCTAATGTACATATTGGTTAGTAGCCCACTGCTACACTTAGTGACATAGCACAGACTTCTTTCCACTATTCCAATGTCTGCATCAATGGGCTTCTACATCCTTTTCAAAGGTCACAGAGGAGCCCATTCAATGAACACATCATCATTTATTTTACCATTGGGGATTTTTCCACCATTTTTTTTCTCACTGAATAAGAAGTAAATGTATGTTAAATACCAAGAAAGATGAGGTGATGGAATTGTAAAATAGCATATAATGAACAAAAGAATAGCAAAGGGAAGACAAAGTCTTTAAAACTGACATTCAAAATAATGACCTTGCATCATCAATGAACACTTAATGTCTCTGCAACAGTTCTATTGAAGAAGCACAGGTAATATATTCTGGAAGACTGTCTATCCTGAATGGTTAAAATAAAAGCTCCGCTGTCTACAGGAAAAAGCCACAGTTGTCTGAGAAATGTCACTTCTGCGGTGCACCAAAGCCAGAGAATTCAAATTTACCTGCAGATTCTTTTAAAGAGAGGGCAAAGAGGAAGCCCAGCCTTTCCAGATTTCGGGAGTTCTGATTGGTGAGATTTGGTTGTTAAAAACACCATGGTCCCTATTCCTCTAAGCCCATTTTTATTCCTGGTCCTCTTAGTCCATAAGACAAACAACAGCAGCTGTATGGTTCCAGAGAAAGGCGCCTGCCTTTCTTCAAAGCCCTCTGTGAGCTCCCGGTCCCCTCAAAATGCCATTCCCCTGCTCTCTGAGCCTTCCAGTGGAAATAGCGTGTAAGTCTGAAAACAGCCGTGGCCAACTGGTCACCATTAGCAGATTCCTCGCTCCTGGAGGAAGTCACACTGGCCTTCAGCGGAAGTCCATTTCCAGTTATCACCACCAGACAAATGGCTTTTAAATTACATCCTAAAAGGCTAACAGGCCATTTGTCTTTTTAAGTAATGGCACAGAAATACTGTATTACTGCCATTCTAGCCCTGCAAAGGGGGTCTGCCTTGCAAGCAGGAGTGCGGGTAGGTGGCTAGGAACGAGGCCCAGGACACAGAAACATTCAGGGTAGGATGGGATTTGATCCAAAAAAGCGGGAGGCTTTTCTAGGGTCAGATGGGAGTGTGCACACTGGCGAGACCTCTGAGGAGGCAAAGCTGAGGTGGCTTTTCCTGGAAGCTGCCCAGATTGACAGGGACGAATGGAACTGAACTTTGGGGATGAGAAAGGTGAGTGTTGGGACCGCTGGAGCAGGGAGAGACAAAGCTGGGCCACGGCCGTGACCAGGCCTCAACCACCGGCCAAGTGTCTGGATTTAGCCTCACACACACAAACTTGGGAGCCATGGACTTCCTAAAGAAACAGCCAGGTGCCAAGCGGCCATGACAGAGCTGCTCTGACTGTAAGCTCGGCCTCCGCACTTTGGGCCTCTCCCTCACCACGCTCTGGAGATCTTAAAAACCAGGAAGCACTACCTCCATGGGGCCAGGCGTTAACTCTGTGACATGTTATGAATAGGGAGACATTAAAGAAGGAATTCCAGCATTCCTCCCCCGTGCTCTAAAGCCTTTGTTTACCTTATTAGTTGAGGCCTGTCAGTTCCTCCATGAGCTGACAGGTCTGGAGGATGAAGGAAGCTGTCACCGCATGGTTTCCACGCTGACAGTCTGTCTCGCCTCCGTTTCAGCACGCAATCTGCCTCGAGGCACCAAGGCACGCTACATCTTTCAGACTGCGGCCTCCCTGGGGCATGGCGGGACCAGATCCCCCAGTCTGGAGCCCGGAGAGTCCCACAGAGGGGCCTCTGGCTCTGCCGAGAACAAAAAGCTACCAGCTCTCAGGGATGAAGTTATCATCTCACACGGCCGGCCTCGCCCCTTCCTGGGGAGGAGGTGCTGCTTCTGTGTGACTCCCTCCCTCCCGCTCTCACACGAGATCTCAAGTCCCATCCTTCATGGAGCTGTCACCGCTGTTTATGATGCCCCGTGACTAACTTCATGTCCCTCAGACTGGAGCTACACACTCTTAGACACACTCACCATCCAACGAACGAGCATCACTTACGTTTAGGAGTGTTGATTTTACAGAGATCAAGAGTTTGAGGGGAAACCACAATTTCTGGATTGGAACAAGCACAGACACATTAAGAAATAAAAGGCAAAATTTGCATGCATTGTTTCAGATAACACAGAAGTCCCAGATATTTAACTCTTGTGGAATGGAGCAAAGTCCTGAGATTCCTTGGGCTTATGCTTCTACTTTTCTTTGGTATTAGGGATGCTTTGGTGAAAAGTTCAAGAACCACTTAACTAACATGAAAAGTTACAAAATCGTTCCCACTATCTAGTTTCCAGTAAGACTAAGAAATATGTCCATGCCTCAAGTATATAATAAATTATAATTTATTTAATTATAATAAGATAACATTTATATGGCAGGCTCTGTTCTAAGCATGTCATATGGACCATCTTCTCTAAATATGGTTACCATCTAATGAAAAGAGAATTATTATTACAGCTGCTCAAGGAGGTTAAGTGATGTGCCCGGGGTCAGGAAACTTCAGCGTGGTGGGACCAGGATTCAAACCCAGTTAATGCGACAACAGGTGCTTTTCTCTTAGCTATTCATCTACACTGACTACAGAATGAAAGGGTTGGATCAAGTGAACAAAGAGAAAGAAACCCTTTCTTATGAAGACAAATCCAAGATGGCCACATCATCCTTAGTTTAGTCTCCTCCACTTTTTGGTAGGTGTGAATTTTGAGCTGGCTTCGCTATTAGAAATAATCAAGTTACACAAGATGGGATTCAGGAAGGATTCCTACAGTGGGCTCAGAGGACAGGGATCCAGGGGCTTTCCAAGGCATACACAGTGCTGTGGTAGAACTGATTTCTGTAGAACAGGAGTGATTTCTTAGTAGCTGTACCCACTGACCGAGAAAGCGACTGGAGGAGACAATAATCAACTGACAAATGTGCAATGTGAAAGGAAGCAGCATAGCTGGAGGGCGGACCCAAGAAGAATGCCTGCCTTCCCGTGGGGTCCTCGGGGGCTCTGAGCAACAGGGCTCTGAAGGAAGGGTCATCTGCTACCAAATGCCCATCTTCCTTCCCCATCTAAAACTACTTCTGGGCCAGAGATGCTTGCCCCAAGGTGCTGCCTTCTGGACCTGCTCTTACACACAGCACAGTAAAGGCAGGTTTGATCCATTGAATCAAGGGAGGAAGCCGACAACCTTGCAAGAATCCAGTGGAAGAGAAGACAAGGGGTGTGGAGCCTCAGTGAGAGGATTTGGGCAACCTAGGAGAGGCGCCACGAAGTTCATGGTCCGTCGACTGCTGTGGGTGGCAGCAGGGGCCACAGGCTGAATATCTCAGGACACGGAGCTTTTCTTGCATTGACCTGAAGCCTCCCTTCATCCACCTGTCTTGGAGTGCCCACCACACTCACCCCCATGAACAGTTACTGGGCTTCAGCTGCCCGGCAGCAGCTCAGGACTTGCCAAAGTACACCCCTCAAGACTATGCTCCCAAAGGACCTGGCACCAGAGGGTCAAGGACATGCAGGGGAGCTCTTCAAAATATTTAGCTATTGGTATGACTTGGCACCAACCAATCCGAACAGGGTTTCTCGCCCAAGATACCTTCATGTTGAGTACCTTCTACTCTTTCGTTTTAATCTTCAGGGTCATCCCTCCATGGGGGGCAGCAGTTACCCTTTAGCTTCTTGGCTGTGGATCTCCCCCACCGGCACACAGCCTCTCTCCCCGAACCCCTCCTCATGCCCCACACACTTCTCTCAAGTCCTAGCCTCTTTCCAGCAAAGGTCAGCAAAGCACAAGACCCACACATCACTCATTCCAACCTCTAAGTGGTCACCTAAGCCATTCTCCCTGGAAAGCGCCCTCTCCTCCCTTCCTGGGCCATGTCTCCTCGTGCTGAGCTTGGCCTGTGGGTTCCTGACTCCAGTAATGCTTCCCTCTACCCCACCCAGCCTTGTGGGCACATGTTAGTCTGGACTTGGCATCTGACATTACGAAGCTCCACTCTTCTCTCGACATTGCCCTACAGTGTCCATTTGACTGCTTCATCTATTAGTTCTGCCACCCCACCGGGGCTGTATGCTCCTTGAGGGGCAGGGGCCAGGATCCGGCGCCACTTGTAACCCATCATGCCCAGGGGCAGGACTAAACATTCTGCTGGAGTTCAACAACCACCTAGGGAACCAAGTTCACTGGGGCCTGGATACAAGGTCTGTGCCTGATGAGGGCAGTCACCTCTACCTTGGGGCCTCAGTTTCCTTATCTGTAAAATGGGAGGTTGGACTGGGGTTCTCAACCCTAGCTTCACATTAGAGTCATGTGGGAGCTTAGAAAAAGGCTTAATATCCAGGGCCTACCCCAGGGCTTCTGCTTGAATAGAGGTGGGTGGGATTGGACGTCAGGTTTTGTCCTCCTTTTTTAAGCAGTCCAGGTGATGCCAATGTGCAGCCAAGATGGAGAACCACTGGATTCGATCATCCAAATGGTCCTGTGCAACTCAGTGGTTCCATGAACTGCACTGAATTCAATGCTATTCCAAGTGCAGTCACCTCCGAGAGAGGGTAGGTTTAAAACTCCTGCTGACTCACAGCGGGACGATGCCACCAGTGAGGCTGTGGCAACGGCCATTGTCAGAGCTCAAGGCTGGTCATCTCCTGTCCCCGTGGCAGGTCCTCCCCTGGGGCTGTTCTTAGGTGATACTTATGCCGAAGGACCCTTAGATGCTGAATGAAAGGGTTAAGGCCTCCCCCAAATCCAACCCCCTCGACATATTATGTGCCTCTTCAAAGTGTCAAGAAAAGTTCAGGATTGCTGTTGGCAGGTTGTGCCGAAATTCTTGCCTGAACATATTGGATTATAAAATATGTGGCTATGACAAGCATATCTGACAGATCAGTTTGCCTCATGCTAAGATGATGTTTAGAAGAAAAGGCATGTTTTTTCATTGTTGTGGTTTAGAGTTTTTTGGTTGCTTTGTGTGTTTCCTAAGTGTTTTCATTCTTTCCTCCTTCTGGAAATACGGTCCTGACTTTGAGTTGTGACATCAATTAAAAACTAAGCTAATGAAAAAGCAAAACCCATGGGAGCACATTAAATGCCACTTAGGAAAGCTGGTTCCGGCTCCTCTTCAAAGCCGCGTCTTGGACACCAAATCATCCTCACTTACAGACCTTTGCTTTCCCTGGTATATAAAAGTCTTTTTGTAACTCCCCCTCATTGTAGGGCTGCATAAATGGGGCACATTCATATTCTTTTTCCCTCTCTTTCTCTGCCTCCCCCTCTCTCCCTTGCTTGTTGAAACAAGCATAGTAATTGCATTACCAGATTTCCAGGATTAACTTTGGGTTCAAGGAAAAGAGCTCGGTTTGAGCGTGTATCCGTAATTAGAGGTGGTAGAGTAATTAGCCGCACACAGCTCGACTGTCGGCAAGGGGCCTAGAAGACAGGTCTATTTGTTCTGTTTCATCAAACAATTTAATCAAACAGTGAGTGCCTTGCTCACAGGCCTCACAGAACAAATATTTGCTGATTGATTGATTCATCAAACAACTGGTCAATTCAGTTAAACCAGCTTTGCTGTCCAGTAAGCCAAGGAAAGAAAAATAATTGACCTAAGTCTTTCACTTTTCAAATGGCTGCTTTGCTGCCTTACAGGAACAACGGCAGCCGGGCACCCGGTGAAGGTGCTGAAACCCGCTTCTTTCTCTTCTTTTCACGTCTTTCCAAAATAAATAGCGTTTAAAATTAATAGGCTTCAAAAACGAAGCTCAGTCAGAAAACACACAAAAGACATGCATCACTTCGTCTACGCCAAGGCCCACTTCTCCCAGCAGCCTGTCTCCTTGGGGTCAAGGTGCCTCCCATCGCTGCGCGAGGCCCTGAAGTCAGCACGTTCCTCAAGCAGAGCAGGCTTGACCCGAGGCAGCCGTTTCACTGGGACTCTTGCGGTGGACATGCCGCCAACATCTAGATGCAGCAGGAACAACCCAGACCAGATGCTGGTGTCATCCCCACCGCCCAGACAAACCTCTGCTTTCTTTGTCATTCACTCCCAGACTGTCCTGACGGCCCAGAAACCCTGCTCTGCCCCGCTTGGCCCCGCTCTGTGGGTAGAAATTCCCGGTGGGGAGTGAAGTGTTTCCACACACTTTATTTTCCATCCTGGAGCCACTGACCAGAGGAGATTTGTCTCTGTTGGGCCCAGAAGAAAGAAGTTTGTCCCACAGCAAGGCCAGGCTCCAGCTGTGCACAGAAATGCCTGCCCAGAGGCTCTGTGTGGAGGCTGAGCAATGGCAGGGAGGCAGTTTTCCATGAAAAGCAATTTAAAGTGACATGATGTTAAAGGCCGGGAGTCCAAAAAAAGGCAAACAGCCCATCATCTGTGAGTGATCTCCTGAGCCGGGTCACATTTTTAAAAAATCCATCTCACAAATCGCCCAGTGTTTAACTTGAAGTCCATTTGTTAATTTGGTAAACACTGACATGATATTGACAAGATGACTCTAATCCAGGCAGGAAGGAAGTATCCGGTGTCAGGCAGCTCCAGGGTCCCCCCACCCCCCAGTCCCTCCTCACCTGAGGGTCGGGAGGGGGTAGTGACAGTTCAGACAGCAGGTGGAAAAGCCAGTGGAGGCAGGGCTCCTTAACCCTCCAAGCGCCGGGACACTCTGGCTTGTGGATGGGGGAGGAACTCTCAGAGCTTCCTGCTCTCTCAGCACATAGAGCAGTTAACCATTTATAAGACACGTCTTACATTTCCTTGACAAAATCTCCAGGCTTGTCCTATGAGTCGAGCTACGATCATTAATTTTTTGTGTCAACTTTACTGGGCCATGGTTCCCAGATATTGGGTCAAACATTATTCTGGATGTTTCTGTGCAGGTGTCTTTTGGATGAGCATTTACATCAGCAGAGTAAAGCAGATTACCCTCCACAACACAGGTGGGCCTTGCCCAATCAGTGGAAAGACTAATAGAACAAAGACCGAATTCCTGTGACCAAGAAGGAATTGTGCGGGCAGACTTTCTTTGGGTTTGGGCTGCAACTCTTCCCTGGGTCTCCAGCCTGCAGGCCTACTCTCCAGATTTTGGATTTGAACCTGTACCATCACATGAGCCAATTCCTTAAAATATGGTTAGTTCTGTTTCTCTGAAGAGCCCTGACTCATATACCGGCAGTGTTATCAACCCCATTTTATGGATTAGGAAATAGCTTCAATGAGAACAGGAACCAGAACTGGGCCACTGCCGTGTAAACTGGTCCCTCAGAGACAGTGTGTTAGGACTGTGTCCCCACCTGATCCCTTGGCCAGTTAGAAACATGAAAGCCCAGGGCTGGGAAAGAATCCCAGAGTCAGGGCTTTAGCCTCTGCCATCAAACAAGCATACGTCTTGATCATATCATTTCTGTTCTTGAAGATTTCTGGGTACATAATCCCACCCACTTACCCCCTCTATTCTTCCTCCATTGCTGATTAGAGCTACCTTCTCTTGTAATTTAAACCCATTTTCTTTAGTGCTATCATGTCATCCATGCGGGGAAAATGCTGACTGTGAAGTTTAGAGCAGGAGACCTCTGTGAACCAAAAGACAATTTAAAAGAGCACATAACAGGCTGCCTGGGTGGCTCAGTCAGTTGAACGTCCAACTCTTGGTTTCACCTCAGGTCATGATCTTGGCGTCGTGGGATTGAGCCCTGTGTGAGGCTCTGCACTCAGCACAGAGTCTGCTTGTCCCTCTCCCTCTGCTCCTCCCCCACTCATGCACACACACACCCTCTCTCAAATAGATAAAGAAATAAAATCTTCAATAAAATAAAATAAAATAGTACATAGCTCAATACTCAGAACACAGCAGATGCAGAGAATAAACAAATCAAACAGTTGCGTTTGTGATATCCTATAAACGGGGCCTGGGCTATGTAAACTGTAGAGCACTGTGCAAATGTAAGTGACCATCCCCATCCCCAGTGCAGCATGCGGGCTGGCGTGTTGGAGAGGCCACTCGATTTCTCAAGGATAAGAGGCAGATCATAAAAACTTTAGGTCCAAGGTTGAGACTACTCTGTGCTAAAAATTAGTTTAAGTGAGATGATGCCGATTGAATAACCTTAACTACATAAATTCCAGACCCCTGGTTCGAATCACTTCACCCTTCAAACTCTATTTCTTTAGAGTCAATGAAATAGGCTCCTCTTCTCTTATTAATAGGAAATTTTCTGGTTGCCAGAAACAGAAAGCAACTCACACTATTAAATACACAAGGGCAGGTGCACAGAACTTGAGGGCAAGAGTGGCGGCCCTAAGAGGGACTGGGATCAGGAAAGGGAAAGCCATCGATAGCCTGGGCCATACTCGTTCTTCCTCTACCAATGACTCCATTCTTGTCTCTTGGCTAACTTAGTCCATACAGTGGGAAAAAAGCCTCCTTGCTGGTCCTAAATTTATATTTCTCCTTTGTCCAAAAGTCTCGCCAAGAAGGCTATTTCTTAATCATCATTCCAGATTTTGGGTAAGGAATTCTAACTGTCCAGGTGTGAGTCAGATTCCTACCCATTATCCAATTAGCTGTGGCAGGGGGCAGGAGTCAGTCAGCACCTGCCACATGTCTGGCAAAGGATTTATGGCTCTGGACTCTGGTGACTCGTGGCTGTAGGAAAGTCACCCCCAAAACTGTCAACCACACAGTGTTCCTCCAACCAGCTTGGCATCCAAACCATCTGGAAATCCTGGGAAAAATATAGATTTCCCTACACTATAAGCTTACGTTAGCTTGGAGACCTTGGACCAATAGTCTCCAGCTGCCGACAGCCTTGTCTACTTTCACTAGAATGTTCTAGGAACAGGAAAGGACAGTCTATTAAGCAATAGTCTTCACTTCTCTTCTATTACTACTTCCTCCCACCCCACCCAAACAGTTCTATGTAACTGTTTAAGGTCCCTTTTTGGGAAACCACCTGAAAACATTGTCAGGCGATGCAGAGTAAGAGATGCAGAATAACAATCTGGTAACCTCGTACCAGCCTTTTACTGTGTATCAAATGCTTCCCTACTTACTAAGTGCTTCCTGCCAGCTGGTCACGGGGCTAGGCTGTTTAATGAATACAACCTTCTGTCCTCACGACAATCCCATAAGGTACATGTTTTCTCTTCTCATTTGACAGACGAAGGAAGTGAAGCTCAGAGAGGTCAAGTGACTTGCTCAGGGTCACTTAGCTAGCTGGTGACAGAACCACTTACTTGCATGTCTGTCTCCCTCAGTTTCACTGTCAGCTCCATGAGGTGAGGAAGGCTATGTACCTGCTTTCACCCTTCCCAGGATCCCTAGCACCCAGCATGATGCCAAACACAGGGCAGCTGCTACATATTGTTTGGGAGAAAATGTAAAATAAACAAATGGCAGCCTGACCGTCTTTGGTGAGACCATTCCACGTATCCCTATCCGAGCCTCCCAACCAGCCACTGTGCCTCAGCAGGCCCTGATGGCTTACAGGTGACCTCACCCACTGGGACAGCCAGGACCCTGGGACCAGAAGCTTCCTCTGGCTGGAAGTAGCCTTGTCCTCTTTGCTTAGGATGGCCAACACTTATTCTGTTCTACATGTGGTATGTTTGGAAAATGTGGGAAGTACAACACAGTCTCAGTTAAAGGGTAAAGATTTGTTCTTCAGAAACTTGAAAGGGACACACTCCAACCCTTTCTAGTTATCCTGAGATATTTAGAAACCTGTTCTTCATCCTCTGTCTTGGGGGTGGGGGGTGGTCACTGGATGACAGCCCTCACAGGCCAGCCTCCTCCCTGCTGGTGCAGATTTCAGCTCAGCCCCTTGTGGTGGGGGATGGGTGGGGGAGGTGCTGACTGAGGGAAAGCCCCAGAGTGACAGCATCCTGCGTTCCTCACGTTCCTCACGCGAAGCCCAGAGCCCCCAAGCCTGATGCCGGGACTCTGAAACGCCTTTCCTGCCAGGGGATTATGTTCATTTGCGCAGGGTCTGAGACAGAAATTCCAAAGAGATGATACTGGAAACCAAAGGCCTATATCATATTAATACTACAGACAGGAAGGCTCCCTCGGCAGCCAGTAGCAAACATACTGAAGAAAGAAGGGCTCCCCGCCACCCCACCGCCGGGTCATTTCAGATTACAAATAGAAACACTTAAACCTTACTGGGTTTGTTAGAGACCTTGTCTCTAGTTAGCTGTTACATTTCTGCACTTCTGTGCTAATTTCTGAGTCAAGGAATCAGAGATCTCCCCAGAGCAGGTGTCCACCACAACCCAGGAAGCTGCACAAATCAAGCTTCCCTTTCACTGGATTTCCCAGCAAGCAGAAGGTCCAAGTCAGGCAAGGGCCTTCACAAGTCACATTGGAGGGCATCTCCTTGCAACCAGAGGCCCTGGGTTGGAAGCCTGGCTCAGTCACTCACCAGCTGGGTGACCATGGGAGAGGCAGAACCCACATTTGACCATTTTTAACTTCAGTCCACCCAAGCACCCACAGAGCCCAGCTTCCCCAAACCCCAATTCCAGTTCTCAGATTCCTATGTGCACCACTTCTTCAGTCAGTGAGCAATCGGACTAAACAGCCATCACACCTTTAAGTAGTATGGGTTCAACCGTAGACAGAACTTCAGCTTTCCCATCTATGAAATGAGCATGATAACAACCCTGCCTGGGTTCTGAACTCATGCGGGTTCATAGTCTTGCCTGGGATTACCAGCTGTATAAATTCAGTTACCTAACCTTTCTTGGCCTCAGTTTCCTCCTCCTAAAAATGGGGATTGGCCTGTGGAGAGAGTAATGAGACTGATTTTACAAACTGTTAATTCTTGTTCATTGTCCACTTTCCTTTTGGGACATACCTTTTATTGCTCCATAAGAGCTCTTTATATATTATAAACTTGAACCCTTCCTCATCGATGCCACATTTTTTTCTTAATCCTTTGTGGCATGTAAAGGACTTAGTGCAGTCACTATGATGTTGGCAGCAATTTTATTATTGAGAAGTAGCTTCTCCATGGAAAGTTCTAGAACACCATGAGCTATCATTATTTTGTTATTACCAACAGGGACAAGGCTAGATCCAAAGAACAGAAGCTCCATATTCCTGAAGAACTGAAACTGATTCCAGCTGGCTAGAGGCAGAGGGTGATGTGGAGACGGATGTGGCTGTCTAGGGCTGTGCTCGAGACTTAAGGTCTCAGGTGAGAAAGACAAATGTTGAGAGGAACCAAGATCTTGAAAATGAAGGGCTCTCCTTGAATGAGACTGTATCCCACCTGCACCCACACCACACACACATCACACATGCGTGCACACACCCAGACACACACACATACGAATCTCACCTGAAAAGTCTGCACTGGCAGGAATAGAAACCAGTCTGAGAAGGTTTGGGTGCCTTTGTGTGAACAAGGGTCACACAGTGGCTTATCAAGGTGAGCCTCTGAGAACAAAAGGTAACGTTAAGTGTCCCCTTGAAGACACAGGACACAACATACTTTCACATCCATTCTCTCATGTGCTCTTCAGAGCAGCCCATGGAGGGGTATTTGCAGGCCCTTTCCCAGAAGGAACCGAGGTTCAGAAGTTCCTTGTCTTAGTTAAAGACACTTAGCAAATGACAGACAGGAATGAGGATCTGGGTCTCTTGATTCCTATTCAAAGTTACTCATTCAATGAACATCTATCAGGACCCTACCTTGGGCCTGGCTCTAAGCTGTTGGTTAGTTCTTCCACCTGGTTGCAGAAGCTTTCAGGGTTCCTCAAGCTTTTCTTGTTAGCCTAATGCACCCTGGGGATCCCAGAATCAGAGTCTTGGGCCACAAGGATCTTTGGGAAGTGTCCTGGCCAGAGTGGCACATCTCGGTGTTTTACAAATGTACCTATGTCCTTGTGGCCAAGAAAAGAGAACACTGTTGTGTGAGCAACTCTTTGCTGAGCAGTTGGGCTGTGGCAATTCTAATAAAGACTGAGCTTGGGGACCACGCAGAATCCCCGAGTTTATTTGATAGCAAAGGGGTTTGTGAGTCTAGAAAGCACCTTTGGCTTCACTGCCCCACTTGGAAACCCTTTCACATTTTAGTTCCTGCTAACTCAGCAAGATGGCCATGGCTTGGGTTAGGGCTGGTGGGGAGGGAGAGGATACTTCTTGTCCCCAGACCCAGTTCTCTAGCATGCCAAAGCAGCGCCCCATGGCTCCTTCCCACTGCCTTCTTCCAGCCACCCTCCCACCCCTGGACCGGCTCAGGGACGAACAGCCATGAGGCCACAGAGACCCGAAGTGTGCCCAGGACCCGCTGCTGCACGGAGCTCACAGCCCTCCCAGACTTCCCCTCCTCCTCAGCATCCTCTCCCTCTAGAACCGCCCCCTCTCCCTGAAGTCTGATCACCCTCCACCAGAGCCGAGGTAACTGAGCGCAGACACTGGATCGGATGTCTGGAGGGCCCCCGCCGTAAACTGCAGGTCACATAATTCAACTTGATCCCTCACTCCATCCCACACTTTATGTGCTTTGGGGGACATGGCGGCTGATGGGCAGAGAGATAAGTCCCTTCGACGGGCCGGGAGATGAGGGATTGCCCTAAAATGGAAAAGTTACTTCAGATCCAAGGAGGAGTGACTGGCTCAAGACCTTGCAGAAGGGAGAGAAGGGGTGCACCCCAGGAGCCCATCATGAGTCCCCATCAGGAAAATTTGCTTTTCTCTCTGCTGGCATGCCAGGCAACCTCAGAACTGTGTCAGGAGGTTTGAGACAGCCCTCTCCCCCCACGATTTTCCCATCTGTAACATGGGAAAAGCTTTCCGCTGAGAAAATGTGATAAAATCCCAGTATGCATTAGTTCTTGGGAGGAAGAACCCTTGAAATGGGCAAGAAGTGTATCTTCTGGGAGGCTAGACCAGCTTCAGAGAGAGGCTCAGCTGCTGCCTCCTTGGACATGAAGGGGCCTTCCTGGTCTGGCCCAGCACTGCTGGACCCCAGGAGAGCAGGAACAAAGGGGCAGGGAGGCCAGGCCATCCTGTCTCCCCTGCCCACACCCTCACAGTTTGGGAACCAGTTGGAGGCCCACCCTCCCAGAGGAGGCCAAGAGCTTTATCCCACTGTATGCCCTGGGGGGGCATTTGCCCGTCACACTTGAGTCTGGGCTTTTCATTTGAGCAAATCCCTCCCTCCCAGTGGTCATGGCCGGATGGGGCCCAATGGTGGGGCTGCTGTGCACCAGCATTTAGACACGTCGCTAAATATTCCCAGCTGCCCGGAGGCCCTGACACTGTATTAGGTGAGACTCGGCAAAGGTTTCACCGCGCAGGTGAGGACAGCCAAAGGGCATTCCCTTGACTTTTTTCTGGTATCCTCCATTTGATGAAAGACCTGTGGTTAAACCTTTATCTTCCATAAACGTTTAAAATGTGGTTACCTTGATTTCCATGTTCCATTTTCGTTTTATTTTTTAAAAAGGGGTTCCTTGTAGTAAAACATCTGATACCGTGGATGTTCTGCAGAAAACAGATGTTTCTCCATGTAATAGACGGCAGCGGGCCTCTGCGTGCCCGCCAGGCCTCACGCTCACACTCAGACACATGCACACGCACGTGTGTCTCATGAAAGGCCAGGGCCGGGCTGGGTCCCACTGGGGACACAAGGCCACAAGGCTCAGGTCCCTGCAGCCAAGGCGAGGGAAGGAACCAAACCTGAACTGTCAGTGGGGGAGGTTTTATGGTTTCTGAGTTCTTCTGGGAACATTTCCCTCCACAGTTCATTGTTCTCGCTCTCAAGGTCCTCCACACAGGCTCCTACCGAGCACTCTGGTGCTCTCTGCCTCCGCAGAGGACAGGGGCACAAACTTTTCAAGGGCACTCGGAAGTAACAGAGGACTCTGCCCGGTCGGTCTTTGGCAGAACTGCCAAGTAAGCTTTTCCCCATCTTTCTCCTCTTCTTTCCATATCCTAATCTGAGCCTGACGGAGGCCCACAGGGGCCCCAAACTCTTAGGGAAGAGCCACTGTTTTTGCTTCTTTCACCCCAAGCACAACCCCCCCCACACACATACACACTGCTGGCTTGAGCCCTCAGGCATTGGGACAGCCTGGTTCACTCATTTTCCCAGGAATTTCGCTCCCTATCCCCTCCTGAGACCTGAAGAGTTGGCTGGAGCTGGCTGAGACACCGAAGTCTTGCTTCCTTCCCAGGGATCTCTGCACTTTCACTGAGACTCTGAACATTTAAGAGTTCTCAAGATCCAGAGGAATGGACTCCCTACTGTTGAATGCCTCGGGTGCTAAGAAAGCTGTTTCTGGGCAACAGGGAACTCAGCCATGAATTCCCACCCCCACCTCCCTCACCCACTAGTCTCAGGACTAGAATTTGCCCCGCATCAGGATGCCTGGCATCCCTCTCAAGCTGCCTCTCTGTCCCCTGACCGTAGAGCATCACTTGCCCTCTCTGTGCCTCAGGATCCCTGGAGGACGGTGGACTGTCCTCTCTCTGAGCTCTTGCAGCTCCCACGAGCTGAAACTCTGAGCCAATGATTCTGTAAAACTATTACCTCAGAATCATCTTTACTTATGTCCATCCCCCCTCCTTCCAAGTAAAATTTGGGTAAAACATACGTAGAAATGCACATGAGATACAAACGATATTGTCGCAAATGAATGGAAAATGAGGGGAGAAAAAGAAGACGAATGCAACTGCTATAGAAAATCTTTGCAAAGGGGAACTTTCACTTGGGCTCTGTGTTTCCCAGATGCCAGAGTCAAGAGGATGATACCATCAGTTACAAGACTGACAAGGTCACCAAGGAAAAAATCAAACCATTCTTCAGAAGAATCACAGATGTTCCTGGAAGGGAGACCACAAAGCCATTTCTCACCTTGGTTCTCCAAGGGAATCTCGAGGTATATAGTGTGTAGTAAACCAGGGGTTTTCATTTTGAACGACTGGATTATTCTTTTTAAAAAACAGCCTTTTTAAAGTAATGAAACAGACAAAAGGATTTCCCTGGCTGAAGGCGAGTTCAGGGACAAGGGCTCCGTGCTGTGCACAGGATGTCAAAGTAACCCATAACCTCACTCGCCAAACAGCTCCGTCACACTGACCAGGCATCATGTGAGTCGCTGTTTCCGAACGTTGCCAGAGGAGGAAGTCCTCTGGAGGGCTTGTTAAGCACGTGGAACGCAAGTCCCCACAGCAAACCAATGACATCAGAACCTCAGGGCAGGTGGTGGACAGGGTATGCTCTCTGGCCCCAGGTAATCTTAGGTCCAGGCAAGCTTTGGAAACACTGCCATAAACCAACACCACAACCATCTGGCGGAACTCAACAGTAAAAACCCACTAGAATGGCCAATCCCATCTCTGGGCACGTGGCATTTGTTTTAAGGTGGGGCCCCAGAGGAGGGGTCCACTGAAAGAAAGTCAGGGTAAGCCAATGTCAAGTAAGCTGTCAGCTCTGTGGGCTGGGGGGATCCGGGAGGGAGACGGAGAACTTCGGTGCCCCCTCCTTGGCAGCATCACCCCTGTGGCCACACCTGCTGCCCCTTCCCACCCCGCCCTCCCTGCTCCCAAGGTGAAGCAGTTGTCCTCCAGAGACACACAAAAAAAGTGGTGACAATGCCAGGCAGGGCGGGCCACGAGGCTGCCCCTCGGTGAGACAGATGTTGGAGAAGCACGAACCTCAGGTGACCTGACGGGCTAGGGCCGTGTGCTTCATCTCCCTGCTCCAGCCCATCCTGCACATATAAGTCAGGTCAGGCTCCCCAAACCCTGTGGTCATCAGATCACCTCCAGTTTGAAAAGTCCTTTTACGACTTCCCACCAGTCATGACTTTGGCTGGTGGAATCACATCACAGCAGTAAAGACCTTGTGCTCTGGAGCCAAATCTGGGTTCAAAGCCTGGAGTTCTCACTTATCACCTGAATGCCAGGGCAAGTCCATGAGGCGGAACATCCTAGATTGTGCTGCAGTAACAAACAGCCCAAATTTCAGTAGATTGAAACAAGAGATGCTTATTTCATATTCAAGCAAAGCTGGCTACAGGTCCAGGGACCTCCTGAGGCAGTTGTGCCCCACATGGAAGCTCAACGGATCCAGGCTGTTTCAACCCCTGTCCACCACATGCTTCCGCGAACAGAACGGGGCTCTGTGGGGCCTTATAGAGACTCTTCAGTGCTTTGGCCCAGAAATGACACATACCACTTCCATGCACCAATCACTGGTCAGCACTTGTCACACAGACGGGCCTCCGGTAAGAGTGTGGGAAACGATAATCCACCAGGCACCAGGAGGAAAGAGCCAGCTGGGAGGGAGCACTGCACACGCGTGGTGATGCCGAACAGGCTGCTGGTGACAGTGGCGGGGAATAATCCACAGAAATCTTTAGCATAGTTTCTGGCATCCAGCAAAGTGCTAGTCAACGTTGAGTAGTAGTGTCATTATTATCACGGCCCTCCAAAGGCTGGCCTGCACCTGATCACTTGACTTCGCTTCCAATTTGGTTCTGACCAGTTTTCTTAGAAGCCATGGCCCCTTTCCTAGTTTGCAACTTCTTTTAGCCTCCAGGTTCGGGTTTTTATAGCTTCTCATCATGCGATTTGTATCAGTCATTTTAAGAACTCTAGATGCTACGATGGCAAGAGGCCAAGGATGATTTATTATCCGGCGTATGATCACACACACAATACACACTCATACTTGTTAACGACCGCGTATTCCAGAGGTCATTAATTCATGTTTCCTCAGCGCTGTCATCAGGGATGACGGCTCATTCAGGATCAAGGATCAGGAGGGGCCCCCCGATACAGAGGGAAGAGCACTGCTAGGAAATGAATAACAACGTGGGTCTAAAGCCTCAGTATTCATGTCCACAAAACGGGGCTAAGGAGCCTGCAGAGCTCACTGGGCTGTGAGAACGAGAAGGCTGGTCCCTGGGGAGCGCCATCCAGATGTAGGGCGTGATACTCTGACAGGTGCCAAGTACCGCGGTTCGTGTCTCAGAAAACCCTCACCGGCAGGGTCCCGTGCAAATCTCAAACGCTTCTTTCTTTCCCTCGGGTTTCTCTCTTCAGGTGTCCGTTCCCACTAATTCTTATTCTCTTGATCCCTGGTTCACCATCAGATTGCACAGCCCAGTATCTTCCCCGCTCCAGCCCTCCTGGGGGTGCGGGTGGGGGTTCGGGAGGAATCGGATTGTACTGGGGAGTGGGCACGGCTTCCCAGAGCTTTTCCCACCAGAGCCCCAAGCTCTGGGGGATAGCTTACCGCTGCCCTAATCGTAACAAGGCTCACACCACCATCACACAATTTTAACACCAGCTTTTACGTGGGCATCTGGGGATGTGTGTGCTTATGAGCAATTTGTAATGAAAAAAAGACCGACCTGCAGCGGTCTGGGATGAGAGGGGCCCAGAGCCCCAGGCGGGGCAGGCCCCATCACAGGGGCCGCCCAGACTCTGGGGACACGGCTGCTGCCCCGGGACGTTTAAGGCACTGTTTGATGTCTTGTTAAGTCCCACATGGCTTCAATTTCCATGTGTTCTGAAAGAGAATGGAATTAGAGTCCACAGATCCATTGTGTTTTTCACAAAGATGTGTTCTTAATCAGGAAGGAGATGGAGCAGGAAAGGAAACTTGCATTCGTGGAAGGCCTACTATGTGCCAGGACCAGGCCAAGAACCTGGCTTCCGTGCATTCTCTCAAATGAGCCTCTCAATAACCCCCCGAGGCAGATTTTGTCATTATCTTTTGTGGTAGACTGAAAAAAAAAATGAAAAAGCCAAAAGCCGCAATATTCTGCACCTCATCCCATTGAGACGTGGAGTCTGTTTCTTTATCCTTTGAATCTGGTGTTGACCATCCTCTTGCTTTGGCCAAGGCATTGTTAGCAAACACAAAGCAAGGTCTCAGAAAGTGCTTGCACATCAGGGCTTGTCCTCTCTTGCAGCTTTGAACCATTTCACTGCTATGTGAACAAGCACAGTCAACCCTCCAGGGGGAAGAGGGACCAGATGGGGCAAGACTCCAGCCATCCTGGCCACCCGAGGCCAAAGCCACAGGCCCAGGAGGGAGCTCAGCCTGTCCCTGTTAACCACGGCAGCCCACACCTGAAGCCCAGCTAACCCAGAGAATCACAGGAAATAGGAAGTCGTTGCTGTCTTAAGCTACCATGTTTTCAGGTAATTTATTATTCAGCAAAAGCTCCCTGATCTATCCCTCATTAGAGATGTGAAGACTGAGGCTCAGAAAGGCTAAGTCATTTTTCTAATATTCCTAGTTGGTAAGTGGCAGAGAGGGCTGTGAATCCCAGACTTCCATTCAGTGCCCTGAACCACCTGGGCTCCCCTGAGCACGCCGGCCTATGCAGTGACCCCTGAGAGCAGATTCTTTGAGAAATGCTAACTTGCCCCCCTCCCCCATTCCATTTTGAGGAAAGTTGGAAAACCTCCAGTCCAAGGGAGAATTTCTGCTTATGTGGGCTTCATTCTTCCAAAAGGCACAGCACAGACCTGAAAATTTTGCTTTATGTGGCATTTTCATAAATAGAATTTAATTTTTCCACTGCCCCTGATTTAAGAATCGTTCCATCCTTCCACCTGAAGAATATTCAAGAGACCTAGGTAACCACTGCAAGGCTTCCTATCCCAGAGGCTGTCTCAGAGGTTCTGGCCTCTGGTCAGGTATCAGTGGTTTGAAAATAAACTCTTGTGTATATATTTTTTATTGTGATAAAATCTACATATTATAAATTTTACCATCTTAATCATTTCGAGTGGACAGCTCAGTCGTGTTCAATACATTCGTCATGTTGCATAACCACCTCCAGAAATCTTTTCATTGTGAAATGGAAACTCTGCACCCATGAAACAGCAACTTGTCATTCCCTCCTGCCCCCAGGCCCCCGGCAACCACCATTCTACTTCCTGTCCCTATGGATGTGACCGCTCTAAGTACCCTGTAGAAGGGGAATCATACAATATCTGTCTTTTTGTGCCTGGTTTATTTCACTTAGCATAATGTCTTCAAGCATCCTTCATGTTGTAGGCTGTGTCAGGATTCCTTCCTATTGTATGTCTGTATGTATCACATTCTGCTTATCCATCCATCCGTCAATGGACACTTGGGTATCCTCTACATTTTAGCTATTTTGGATAATGGTTTATGTATATGGGTGTACAAACATCTTGAAGATGGAACTTCGCATATATCTGGGAATCTCCTTGCTCAATAGTCTTACAAAGGGGAATCGTTTGGGTGTTTGAATTTGTCTCTTGAGCAAACTACCTTCCTATGCCAACATCATGTTCCAAGGAAGGCCTGCCTGAATATGGACTCAGGAGCCCCAGTTACAAGTACTCTGTTCCCCAGAAGTCGGTTAACAGACCAAATCTCCCCCGTGAAGTCCTATTATGCTTGCTGGTATATTCTCAGGCTAACCCATGTACCCCATTATCTAGGCAAAGGATAATATACAAGTTCTAGGTTCTAGGGGCGGGGCAGCCCTCCTTTCTGATGCAAAATTGGTTTAAGCAGAATTACAAAATAACCACAGTCTATTTTAGGGCTTCTGGGGACCCCTTTTCAGTTCCTTGGCTTCCCCACTTTGGCATGAGCCCTATGTCCCCTCTCACCTCCCTACCATCAAGGTTCTCCAATGCCCTGAATTATTGCTCCTCTCCTCTTCCCCCTTTCCTCTCCTCCTCTCTCCTCCAGCTGTCCCTATTTTGTTCTTCTCATCCTCCTTTTGAATCCTACAGATTATCTAGAGGCACCGGCACTTTCTCACCCGTCTCTTACCTGGAAACGGCAGCAGAGTTTGCTGGGAGCACCACAGACTAGTCCATCAACAACCTAAATTGGATTCTAATCCCATCTGGAACTTCATTTGTAAACCCTCATATCTACAGTGAGGAGGGAATTTGTGCTTTGAGATCCTTCGCTACTTAGAGGCTAAAGTTTGAACCTGTTTAAAAATAAAATGCATAAGGAGAAAGACATCTTTTGATGTGATTTATGGGATATTGTGTGGAGCTTGGAATTTATTCCTGAAAGCAACTGTGTCCAAAGAAATTAGCAGGCACTAACTGCTTTCAAGAGAAAATCACATCTCATCACAAACTCTTGGATTTTTAAAAAACTGAGCTCCTTCCCAGCAGGGAAAACATCTAGATTCCCAGGGGCCACAGGCAACACCAGAGCCTCTTCCAGTCCAAGACAGAAGACAGGTTTTCCATGTCGCTGAGAAACTTTAAGTGAGAAAGGGCACAGGATGGGAAGTGTGGAATGTTGCTTCTTTCTATTGCAAGGGGAATCTAGGGGTCATTAATAATAGCAAGCGATTGTTCAAACCCTCAGGTTCAAGACCACACTCAGCATAACTTTCGAGGCCTTCTAAAATCTGGGCCTTGCCAGCCTCTTTCCCCACCACTGTCCCCCCTAAACCTAGTCCCACTCCACAAAGAACTCCTCTGCCTTAGAAGAAATGTCTCCCCTTTCTTCACTGATCCAAACCCTCAGGCTTCAAGGACACTGCAAGGTGACTTTCTCCCTACTCCCTACAGCAGGCTCATGGAACTCTATGCACCAGCTGGGTCCCCTCTGACCGCCTCCCCTGGACGTAAAACTTGGAACAGAGGGGGAGAAGTAAGGCTTGCCCACTACCATGCAGGTGAGTCTGCAAACCTATGCAAAAGACCCTGTCTTTTGGGCTCATCCAAAAGGTCAGGGCTCATCCCTAGAGGCAGCACTAATTTTGGGGGGTGGCTGGCCCGGCAACTTAGTGGCCCGATCTACAAGGACTGATAAACTGAGCAATGATGTATCAAGATGGAGAAAACTGCATTTCCTGAACTCCCCTCAGGGCTCTGTGTCTGGGTAGCAGGAGGGGGTGGCACAGAAGCCCCCAGGGGTCATTCTGAAGTCACGACGGATGGCCCTTCATTGCACTTAAAGGCCCAGCAAACTCGGGGGCTCTTGTTTTCCCGAGAAGGGAACCTCAGTTAGAGCCAGAACAACTAATTTCCCAAAACCAGAGGAGAAACTAGCTGGCCTGGAAGGTTCTCCCTCCTTCCAGGGAAGGAAAAGTGCCTTTTTCCACACACAGCTCCACCTCTCCCCCAAATAAAAAGGGAACACGTATTTAAAGAGCATCCACGTATTAAAGAGCATGGAAACGGTTGCCAATTTTGTCAGTCTGCCCAGTGTACTTACCGTCTCTCACTGTGACCCTGCTGACACAGGGACAGGGGCTCCCCTCCTCCCGCTCCCAATGACCGATGCGGCACGTGGCGCCGGCCCCTTATCTTTTGCTCAGGAGACAGAGAGATGCCTGCTCCCACAGCACGATGGGGAGTCCCGCCCTGGGACATATTCCTCAGGAGAAGAGCAGTCACTCGGGCTTTTCAAAGTGCTCATCAGTCAGGGCGAAGACCTCAGTCCCTGGGCACCTTTGCTCAGATCCTCCTACCTACTGGTAGCTTTTCATGACCAGGTCACCCCTTGCTCCCAGAAGCCCACACTTCTAGCCGCAGCCTGGGCACCGGCGCTGGGTCTTTCTGGAATTCCACTCCATTGCAGACGTCCGTAAAGAGGACTAACTGCTGAACCCAGCCTCGGGCAGGTCTGACTCCAAGGACAGTCAATCCAGAAACATGGACCAGAGGTGTGCATTTTTCCCTCCCCGACACTGCCCCCAGCAGGGAAAATGGGTTGGCCTAAGGAATCTAGACCTTTAGCCTGCTCTAAGAAGCAGCCACTGCAATCGACAGAGATGCCAGGTCCTGTCCCTCAAACTGGGCCCAGTGCCCAGTGTGTAGGTCTGAGCCCCAGGGAGAAGCAGCCATGCCCAGCAGGCAGCAGCTTCCTAACCACATGCTTCAAATACTGAAGCTCTCCCCAAACGTGGGTGTTTCCAAGGAACCTAAAAGGTCCTGGTGGCTACCTCCATTCCGAGCCTCACGCTTCCTGCCCCAGATGCTAACTCCTGTCACTAAGACTGGCCTCCTGCTGACTTCCTCACCAATTCATGGTCATGGGAAAAAGCACAATCTCTAGGCTACCTCAGAATAGAAAGCTTCTGTGCATCAAAGAACATAATCAACAGAAAGAAAAGGCAACCACCAAGATGGGGGAAAGTATTTGTAAATCATGTATCTGATAAGAGGCTAATATCCAGAATATATAAAGAATTCCCACAACTCAACAACAACAATAAAACCCCACAAAAGCAATTTAAAAAATGGACTAAGGATTTGAATATTTCTACAAAGAAGATACACAAATAGCCGGCTAATAAGCATTTAAAAAAAAATGGTCAACATTGTTAATCACTAGGGAAATGTAAATCGAAACCACAATATGATAGTCCCTTGCATCCATTGGGATAGCTACTATAAACAAACAAACCCAACAACAGAATATAGCAAGTATTGGTGAGCATATGTACAGAAAGAGGGTGATAAGGATGCTTCCTCATTCCCCGACTCTCCTCTTCACTTCTCTCTAGTCCTTTCCCGGTGACGGGTGGGAACCCGAAGCACTTCCACGCTTTCCCCTGGAGGCCCCACTGCACCGCATGCTGAGTGTCAATGCCTAACCCCTGAGGTCCTTCCCCATATCTTGCTAATTTCACAGGCGCCCCTGGCATCCAGTGACTGTCCCAGTGCCTCCTCCCAGCCCAGTGTCAGCTGCTATAGGAGGCAAGGGAGCGTGCACGCTGGGCTGAAGGTCTTTGGGCAACCTGAGGGCAGGACGGACAGTGGAGGGATCGCTCCCACGTGCAGTTATCTCTCCTTCACCCACAACTCATCGTCTTGTGGATTAATTCCTTTAAAAAACAAAACAACAACAAAACACCTAGGCTGGTTTTCAGGAGAGATGTATACTTCTCCTTTAACATGACTTTCACCTATTTGGGGAGAGTTAATAACCTCGGCCATGAACGGCACCATGCCCAGATCTCTTGCTGTCATGCCTACGATTCTCCTTGGTCGTAGACCATAGAGGGGGAGGGATTGGGTTCGGTTATTAGTTTTGTTTTAGCTATCACTGATAGATAAAAGCAGAGGCGGTCTGATTAAAATGGTGGGTGGGTGGGTGGTAGAAATCCCTACCCCTGGAGCCCCCCCATTCCTTTCTGGGCAGAGCCTCTAAGCAGAGTTGCCAAACTTAGCAAATAAAAATAATGGATCCAGTTAAATTGGTATTTCAGATAAACGATGAGTAATTTTTTAGTATAATTGTGTCTCAAATCTTGCATAGGACAATCCTACTCCTGAAACCTCCCCAAGGAGCCCTAGGACTTCCCAGAGCACTGATTGAGCCCACTGTGTGGGCCACGTTGCCTTTAGGTAGGGGGATCCACACAGCTGACCTCGAAGATTCCTTCAACCCAAGGATTCTATGACTCCTTATGGGCCCACACACCAAAGGCGGTGGTACACAGAACATGGGCTGCGGTCCCTGCCTGTGAGGGACCCCTCCTTCTCAGACCTCATCTTCCGCCCAGGGCCCTGACTGTGGAATTGTCTACTTCAGCTTGACCTCTGCGCCTTGCTTCCTCCTCAGCCCCAGAGCTGCCCCCCGGCCGGGCATTTTCCAAGTGAGCATCGATACTGGCTTATGGGTGCTGGCTCTGCCTCCTGTGTCTCTCCTCCACCTGCCCTAAAGTCCAGGCCTTCCTCACTCATTTTCGGAATCATCACCTGAAACCTCTGGTGAGTAGCTTGTAGCCAAGGACCTTGCTAGTCCATCAGGCTCCTCTCGGAGCAGCACAGACCCATCTTTCCTGGCTGCAGGAAGGCCTGGGCTTCCAGGATGAGAATCCTCATCAGGAAAGCAAATGGGATGTCTGTTCTTAAGAACAATGAGCTGAGATCACCATGTGAGAGAGAAAATTGTGTTTAGCTTGGCTCAAGTCAGGTCTGACGGAGTGTGTGATAACCATCTCCAGGCTCCGCTGGAGAACACAGACCAAGGAGGAACAAGGAACCAGGCGGGGGGACTCACAGAATCGGGAGATAACGGGGAGGGGAAACACAGTCTGAAATGCAGGAATGCACCCAGCCCTGCTTCCCCGGAGATGCTGAAGCAGGCTTGCAGATACAACGATAAAGAAACTGACAATAATGCTAGAGTCATCTTCCAGCCTCTATCCTTCTCTTGAAAGGGACAGAGAAACATAACAAGGAAACCAACTCAGTTTCTGTCTCCTCACAAAGTGGAGGACCACAGTGCCTTATCTGTGTCGGCACAAGGCACAGTGTCCACCCAGATTCACTAAAGCAGTGATACCACAGCTAAGTGGACAAATAAATGGAGGCAGCAGCCGTATGAGGACTCTTTACATTTCCAACCTCAGGCTATCTAGGTTCCAAAGTCATGTCTGTTACTACTTGTGCTATGGCCTTGGACAAGCACTTGCCTTCCTCAAAGCCTCGGTCTCCTTATGTATAAAATGGCATTAGTATCTGTATCGACTTTGCAGAGGACAGTAAGATCTGAAGGAGATGACATATCAGAAAGGGCTTGTAAGGGCACCTGGGTGGCTCAGTGGGTTAAAGCCTCTGCCTTCAGCTCAGGTCATGATCTCAGGGTCCTGGAATCGAGGCTCGCATCGGGCTCTCTGCTCAGCAGGAAGCCTGCTTCCTCCTCTCTCTCTGCCTGCCTCTCTGCCTACTTGTGATCTGATCTCTCTCTCTGTGTCAAATAAATAAATAAAAACTTTAAAAAAAAGTGGGGGGGGGCTTGTAAGCTCTAAAGCAGCATGCAAGTGCTAAAGGCCATGGAATGCAGTCCCTGCCTTCAGGAAGCTTACAATCCAGACCTGTGCTGTCCAATATGGTAGCCACCAGCCACAAGTGGCCATGGAGCACTTGAAATGTGACTGATGAAAACTGACACAGGCTCTAAGTACGTTATAATACAATAAAAAAAGTAAAAACATGTTTTCTGTTGAATGCATGTTGAGAAGATACTATTTTGATACACTGGGATAAAAAACCATATTGTTAAAATCAATTTCTCCTATTTCTTTTTACTTATTTTAACATGGTTACTAGAAAAATTTAAAGTTTATGTGTGGTTTATATCATATTTTATTGGATAGTGCTGGTCTAAATGGACCATAAGACATGGGTGTTTACAAAGTCAATGATAGTACAAGAGCCAGACAATAAAATGTCAATAAGTACAAGGCCAAGAGGGATACTCAACATTTTATGGCTGTTTAATTAGGCCGACAATAGCAATGATTTATGGCTATGCAGATGCCAGCCAACCAGTGTGTTTTGGAATGTAAACTAATTATGTGTGTGTCTCTTCTTCTCATAAACATTTTGAACTCTGAGCACCTATCAGGACAATCCAGTCCAACACCTTATTTGTTTCAGTTGAAGACTCTGAGGTCCAGAGAAGGCTGAGACTTAACCAGGATTGCACAGCTCATGAATGACCCTGTGTACCTTCCATTAGACCACAGTGGGGCTTCGGAGATTCTCAAAAACTTTTTTATAAAGGCTGTCTAAATGGAGTAACACAATAAATCTGGGAAATAACAAAGTATCTGCATTTGGCAGATGAGAAGTCGGAGGCCCTGAATGACTAAACGTGTATAATTAGTGGCATCCTTGAGGCCAGCACACTGACCTTTCACCCCGTGCTCTTCTTCTCCCCCGAGGCTCCCTCTCCAGATCCGGAGGATGGTCCAATAACACATAGCATCTGCCTTCCCTGGTGCCCCCACCACCCCTCGTTCGGGACACGCCTCTGAGCGTTCTTCAGCCTAATTGAATAATGGAACCATACTGATCCTTTCTTCCGAGGTCCAGGGGCACTGTTTCCTCTCCACCCCAGTTCAGCTTGGGAATGTTGACTTTGGAAAACGGCACCAAAAGCTCTCTGGCTGCAATTTCCAAATCAGAAACAGCCTCCAAATCCTTACTGAGCGGAGAGTAAGAAATCTCAGAAGGAAGAGCAGTCTGTTTAGGCTGTGAGAGCCTAGAACCTCTTCTCCAGGAACGTACAAGGTTCCATCCACCAATGGGTACCTTCTGTGTTTTCGGGGATTTAGAGATGAATAATATAAGTCTTATCTCCTAGTCATTCCTGGTACAACAGAGGAGAGTCACACAAATGGTCAGCTGGACCACGAGGCAGAACGACATGGGTACCGTATGCTGGGGCCCAGAATAAGGAAGCTCATGTCCAGGTAGGCTCCCTAAAGGAGTAGGGTCTGACCCAGGTCTTAGAGGATTAGAAGGACATCATAGGCAGAGAAAGGCAGAGAGAACAGAAATCCAAGAAAACGTCAGTGTTTGAGGACATGGGACCCTGGGGTGGCTGTGCCTTCCTGGTGCTCTCCAAGGTCCCACTGACCAAGCCTTCTCAGCAACAATATCTCCATAATTCTCAGATGCTTCATCTCCATGCCCAGTCTCATTAGATCCTCACAAGCACCCCAGAAGGTAGGCAGGGCAAATCCCATCTTATCCATCCTTCAGATCAGGGAAGGCCTGGGGAGGTCAGTGCCCTGCCTGATATCATGCAGCAGTTAAAGGGCAGAGCCGGGACATTACCAAGGGTCTAGCTCCTCTATCTGTTCTTTCCCTTCCATACAGTTCAGCATCTGGGAATTGCAAAACTCCAGGGTTTTTCCCACCCTCCCTTGTCTTCACAGCAGCTCAGTTCCTGCCAAGTTCCACTTCTATAGCGCTTTGCTTGTACGGCCCTGTCCTCCAGCTGTTTCCTCAAGGTCTTTATTGTCTCTTCCAAGGTGCTTCTTTTATGTCTTACTATCTTTTCTTAAAGCTCTAGTAGAGTTTGTCACACAGTAATTGTTCAGTGAAGACTTGCTTGGTTGATTGGAGGATGGGAGGATTTCCCTGTAAGGGTTTTATGATACTGCCACTTATAATAAGAACTCCCAACAGGTGGGGCAGGAGGCTTCAGAATGAAGTCTGAATGACACCACTCTCTCTACCCACACAGAGCTCCACTAGAAAGAGCCCATACGCAGCAAAGATTTGGCCCCTCCTGTCCACCAAGCCAATGGGCCAGGGCATAACCTCAGAGGGTCCCACGTCCTGTGGCGTAGAGGGTGTCCCAGTGTTCAGCCCCTGGGCTTCCCAAAGTGCCTCTTATAGTCTGAGGGCCTCAGTGTGGGCCAACAGCTGAGGCATTGGGTGTGGGCTGGAAGGAGAGGAGGGGTTTTTCCTTTGTAGCTGTATCTGGCCTCTTCCTCTTCTTTAGCACAAGGCCATTCTTGCTAACCTCTCTTGAATTTCCACTGAGCTGTAGGTGCCTTGTCCAGTGTGACACCCTGGACATAGACAAAAACCATATTTGAGATAGGTGAGAAACTTAGGTTTGGCTCACAGGTGCCCAGCGTACGGCTAGTCTGTGAAGGTGGCCACAGCCCCCAAATCAGGTCTAGGATTCTCTGAACTTCCTTAAGGGGGCATTAGATCCCTTGCCCAGGGTCAGCAATCCTACAATCCCAAGGGCCGCAGGGAGCAGTTCCCACTCCAAGCTAGACACCCCTTGTCTCTGGGGGACACCTCTCTCCAGTAAGGTCTCCCAGCTAGAACTTAATCCCCAGGTTCATTAGGTGTCACAGGGGATGACCCTTGGCAGCTTAGGGTTCTGTATACCCAAGTAAACTCTCTAAAGAGCCTCTGATGTAGTTTTGAGGGCTCATCCCTGACTCACTTTTAATTTTACTCGGCCCTTAGAAGACTTGCCAACATGGGTCCCACCCAATTTGGAAACTTGAAGGCTGTGAAAGGCTCCAGACTTTGCCAGCCTTTGGGGTGGTGCTGACCCAGAAGAGGGTGGAATGGCCACCGAAACATTCTCTATGACAGATGCTCCCCATTCTTACAGCCTTTCCATACTGTGAGGGAGCTGGGGCTTCATGTTTCCCAGGAAGGCCAAGTCCCTAGAGCTGCTGTGACATCGAGATCCTTCCTAGGGGCCATCCTCTAGGATGGTCTTATAACTCCCTGGTGTATGAAGGAGGGTCCTGCACCCAGGAGCAAAGAGAGCCAGTGCTCTGCACCGTGGCCTGAGCCCCATTTCAGGAGCAAGGGGAGGGAAGGGAGAGGAGAGCCGGGCATCTCCTGCGTCCCAGCCACCATGCTCTCCCCTTGGCGGCATACAGGTGGGCATCTCTCCTCTCTGGAGAGCCCCTGCTTCCAGGTGCCCCAGCTGGCTTTGTGGACTTACTCCTGGGTGCGCTGTAGTGGCAAAGGCAGGTCTGAGCTCAACCCCTCGATTCGAAAGGGCTGCCCACGTTCCAAGTTCGGCAAGACTCTGATTGGACTTCCGGGGCCTCTGAATGGCTTCTGGGGCCGCTGAGGTGGGGTGATGAATATGAGCGTAGGCCGAAACCTTGAATGACACATGGAAACATTCTCATTTCCCCTGAACGTACACAAGCCTCGGCTTGTTGGGCAGGTGGCGCGATGCTTCAGAATGTCTTACAAGGGCTCTGCGCATGTGCCCCTGTGAACCTCTTCTGCCCAGACGTGACGACACTTCGCACTCTGAGATTCGGGGAGCCTATCCTGGCCCCGCCACCTTCTACGGGGCCAGCGGTCACGTAAGTGCTCACTGAAGGCCTGCTAATGAATGCCTCACTTGCCAAGAGGATCGATCAGGGGCTTGCCATCCCCGGCCAGGCCTCCGTTGGCCACGCGGTGTGCACACGGCGGTACCCAAGCCTGACTCAAGACCCTGCCCGTGTCTCCAGCAGGAAGGTGTGAGGGACATGCTGCCAACAGTCATGTCATTTCCACAGTAGAAGCCAAACAACCAAACTAACAGCCCCAAGAGAAGCGAGGGACTACATGCATCAGCCGTGATGCCTTCGCCCTGAGAAGCCCGGGCTGGGCCGGCCGTCACAGCGATGTCTCCCCACCGCACTCAGACTCTCCACACGCCCGCGGCCTGGTGTCTTCCCCAAGCCCGTGGCCACTTCAGTCCACACTCTCTGCGTGTGTGCTTTGCACGCTCGCGCACGCTTACCTCCAGTGCTAGGAGAGCGAGCGTTTATATTCTTTATCGTCCTCACAGGCATTTCTGTCGCAGTTACATTTTTCTAAACTTTTATTGCAAGTGAAAGAAAGGCATAAATGTGGAGTGTGGAATTACTGACACGCTCAGGATATACGAGGGACATTAAAGGCTCTGTTAGGATTTGGTGACAGCTGCCAAGAATCTTTTCTATAATCATAAATGAGATAAGCACGAAGCAATGAAGACGACATAAAAGCCCGGGCGCAGAGCAGGGGCAGGTGTTTCCCCTGCTGCCGTTAATGAGCCCGGGGGAGCCTGCTGCGCACTGGGGACACGTGCAGCCCAGGGCTCAGGGGGCCGGGGAGCCTCGGGGGGACCCCCTCATTCTCTGCATCCTTACCTGCACGCATGTGCCTGGCTGCCAGCCCTGCCTGGAAAGCATCCCCCTGGAGCGTTTTCATCTCCCGGACTCCCCGCCAGCCTCTGAGGCTCCCGGGCTCAGCCAGACCCTCTTCTTCCTGGGAGAGAGACGGCCTTCTCCCCTCCACGCTGCACACCCTGCCTTCTACTGTGCTCGTTGTCTGGGTGATCTGGAGTGCCTGGTGAGGGGGGGCGCTTTTCCCAGCTTGCTGCGGGGGCTCGCACTGCTCTTTAGGGCAAATATTTCACTGGGCTCTTATTAGCTCCACCCTGGAGGTACCTCAGTGAGCAAGCGGGCCCCTACTGTCTCGAACTTTGTTTACTTCCAAACTGGCCCTCCTTTCTTTCTCCTGGCCTTCCTTTCCTTTCTGTTTGGAAACCTGCAAGCAACATCGTAGTAAGGACACATGCCACCCTGTGACTGCCCCCGTGGAGTCCCTCAGGGGAGCGGAGTCAGCCTCAGAAGAGCTGTGAGGGGCACAGATCTTAACTTAGGGTACTCAGCACGGCGTGCTTCTCTCCCTCCTCCCCGGCCCACCCACTTGCATCTGCTGGTCTTCTCTTAGAGTGGGAGAACCCTGGGAGGCTTGGAGAGGGCCGGGTCCAGAAGCAAGTGAGGAGGGTTGCCGTTTCCTGCCTCAACCTGAAGGCAGGACAGGGAACAGACTGAGGGCTGTCGGGGGATTCAGCCCACTGCCCCGCGCTGCCCCCCAAGGTCAAAGGCTAGCCAGACCGAGGGGGAGTGGGCTCCTTAGCTTGCCCAGGAGGCATGGTGGGGAACAGAGTGGTCCCTGGTCATGGAGACTAGGGGACTCTGGGCCCCCGGCAGACCCACCTTAGGTGTCCTCACCTCCCCCTGCTCCCCAAGGCTCTAGGGGCCACCTGAACCAAGCTAAGAGTCAGGGCCCATCATTTAAGTAGGGATTCGAGGTTTGGCTGGAGCTTCCCCTAAGCTCCCAATAAACACAGGTGGAGCATCCATGGGCACCAATGTTCAGGAGGAAGGCGCTTAATGATGGAAGCTTCTGGAAAGTGCCTGATGTCCCAGGATCTTCCCAGGAATCAAAGGGAAGCAGAGGTTTCCCACAGCGTTTTGCTCTTTTCTCCCCAATACTACCTACAACACTCATGCCAGGACAGCCTTCCTGCCGAAATGATGCCTTCTCACCCACCGAATGATTCCTCACCCCCAATTCACCACGACCCTGTCTACATCATTCGTTGTAGAGGACAGATGCCCTCTAAGATCTTTCATCTTTCTGAACGTCTGTTTCCTTGTCAGTAAAATGGCGGTAAGAGAGCCTGCTTTAGGATTGGGGGGTTAAATCGCAAGGGGAGCCCTCGGAGCAGCGGCTGATGTATAGTAAGTTCTCACTTAACACCAGCTGTTGCAGTTGGTAAAATTAGGACCACCACTATTCTCCCTGGAAAAGCTCTGGGTTTTCAACTGCCAGGTCCCTTTTTGGGGCCCTATGGGCCTGGAGCCAGGAGGGAGGGAGAGGGAGCTGGGGCCACAGAGTCCTACTTACTGCCAGAGGTACAGCTGTCGTCGACTCCTGCACACCGAACACCCACTCCATGCCAGGCGTGGCATCTAGATAGGACTTCTCAAATGGCAGCACACCCACAAACACCCTGGAGAGCTTGCTAGAGCTCAGAGCAGTGGGCCACACCCTCAGAATTTCTGCATTCCTCAGAGGTTCCCAGGCAATGCTTATGCTGCCCAATCCAGACACCACAGTTTGAGAACCACTGCTCCAGCATGCTGCAGAAAGGAGCTCTTCCATTTTTGTCTGACTCCCCAGCATCCAGCTCAGTTCTGGGCATAAAGGAGATGTCGGGTTACCATTTGATGCTCTGTGTGCACCCCGCTGAGTCCATGATGGGCCAGCACCCTGCCTCCTGCTCAGGGTAGCCCCACCCTTGTTTGAAAAGCATGTGACCCAACCTACTCGAGCAGCTGGGGAGACCCCTCATCCCCTGAACCACTTGAAAGACCGTCTGACAGAGCTGGAGGGCAGCCCACACTGGCCGGTGTGGCATCCACCCCTGCCGTGCCCCACACAGGCTCCCCACAGCTGTCTGCCACAACTAATCCCTGACATCTCCAATGTTAGTAAGTATCCCTGAGACAGTTAGGAGCTGGAGGTGGAAGGTAAGGTGGGGAGAGAGGGCGATCCCAGAGATAGCAATCAGCTTTTCAATTACCTACCAAGCTCTTTCACCCTTTTTTCCTTCTCCCCCCTGCTTCTTGTTCCTCCACCTCCTCCTTCTCCTCCTCCTGTTCCTCCTTTTATATGCATTTTCCTGGCTTCCCGATTTTTCATTCTTTCTCCTAAAATGTCTTTGACCATGACAATGTGTTATCCATAACCACTGATGAACTTTTGGAGTTCCTCTCCATTCGAGGTAAATGTTTGGCAGACCTCTGGGGGATGTAAGCCCTCTGAGCATCCTGCCGCCATCACATGTGCCCCAAAGTGGAGAGAAGAAGGCTTCTAGGTCTCCCTTGGAAGTGCGGCTCCATCCTGTACCCCAAACTTCAGGTCCCAGTACGGGCTTCCACCTACTGCACCCCCAGGGGCTCATCTCATTTTTGTGGTGAGTGGAGACTCCTGCTCTGTCTCCAGGGACATCTCTATCCACTTTCCTTGTTGGGGTAAGTCATCAGGAGAAAATGCCGGTGCAGCAGCAGAATAGAATTATGTCACCTCTTCTCTTAGGAAACAAGGTGAGGAGAGAAAAGGAGGGCCAGATTGAGCGAGATTGAGGTAGGTTGAGATGGAGTAGGCAGCCACAGCTGAGGAAATTCTGCCAAATTTTGGGGTTTTTTTTTTAAGAGAGAGAGCATGCATAGGTGCATGAGATGGGGGGAAGGGCAGAAGGAGAGGGGGAGAGAGAATCCTAAGCAGGCTCCATGCTCAGTGCAGAGCCCAATGGAGGGCTTGATCTCACAACCCTGAGATCATGACCTGAGCTGAAATTAAGAGTCAGATGCTTAACTGACTGAGCCACATAGGTGCCCTACCAAATAGTTTTTTTTTAATACGCTTTTTATTTTAGAATAGTTTTAGATTTCTAGAAGTTACAAAGATAGTAAAGTGAGTTCCTGTATCCCCTTCTCCTGATGGTAACATCTTACACAACCATGGTACGTTTGTCAAAACTAAGAAATTAACACTGGTGGGTTCCTATTCATTAAAGCTTACATTTTATTTGGATTATACCAATATCCCCACTAATGCCATTTTCCTGTTTCAGGATCCAATCTGGCCCATAAATGTTTCTAGGAATTCAACAGATTTGTACCTTGGGTGCTGGCAAGCCACCACTATGGAATCATGCCTTTGGAAAGCAGAGCCTTCCTGATCTTAAGGAGCCTCGAACACAGCATGCTCTGGGATGGGCTATCAGGCAAGAGCACTCCATTATTGGTCATCTCTAGAAACCCAGAATCAGATAAGCAGCTGTGTCTGTGGTACAGCATGACAAGGGTCTGTGACTTCCTGGAGGGGCTGGCCCCCCAACATGGGCATGGGGTGGGGGTGGCAGGTGGAGGGGCGTTCCACCCAGAGTCTCACTCCTAGGCATACACAGAGAATTGCTCTGTCTGACCAAGGACTGGAGGCCTGGAGACTTGTGTTCTTGTCCTGACACTGTCCTTCTGCAGCTAATGGGCCTTAGGAACTTCCATGTCCCCCTCTGCTTCTCAGTGTCCTGGCCTGCATGCCAAGGGGGGAGGCTGAGAGACCTCCAGGCTCCACCTGCTAACTGCCTACTGTTTGCCATGCAGAGCATCCTGGAATCTGACAGGAAAGGACTAAGAAGAGACATGGCCTCAGCTACTCCAGGGACACCAGACGTTCACTTCTTCAAATCTTATCCCTGAGGTCCCACACTGTAGGTCTAGCCTCAGAGGTCAAGTTCATCAACAGAAAGCAGGAAAACAATTCCACAATAGGTGATTGAAAGACACCTAGCTACTTGTGGCATAGCAGCACAGCTTCACCATGTCCCTTTCTCCAAGCCCAGCCCCAGGTTATACTAAGGCCACCACAGCACATGCTGGCTTTTCTGTGGGCATGCGGCAAGGGGCACATCTAAACACACATGGCTGCCTGCCATCTGTCTGGCTAGGACAATGTAGCCCTGTGTGCCCGTGTGCCCCCCACCCCTAGGTCTGGGAAGGTAATAGAGAAGTAGCTTCCCCCGAGGGTCAGGGAGTTGGGGGGCAAAGCCTGGAGTGGGGCCTAGGTGGAGCAGCTATGGAGAGCACCTCCGATGAGCTTCTGCAGGGTCCCCTGGGTAGAAGTGTTAGAGCCTAAGGAGCAAGAACTACACAAAGTCTGTGTGGTTCCAAATCCCCCCACCAGAATTAACTGAGAGGAGAGGACTGTATTCTGTGCTGTGAGCCCATAGAAGAGGGACACTTTGGGGCAAAGAAGTTCTTATATTTTTTTTTATTTATTTTTTAAGTAGGCTCTATGCCCAGCATGGAGCCCAATGGAGGGCTTGAACTCATGACCTTGATTGAGATCAAGACCTAAGCTGAGATTGAGAGCTGGACATTTACCCGACTGAGCCACCCAGGCGCCCTGAGAAGTCCTTCTTCCCTTGACTCCAGGCCTGGGCTCCTAGAGCCCCACAGGGAGAGGGCTCTCAGAGAAGTCAATGGCAATCTCCTGCAGATAAGTACAAGTCCATCCAAGGGTTTGATGTGAAGACAGCACATGAAGTTATGAGTTCGAATGAGTTTTTGTTCTTTTCTGAAACAGAGTGCACATGGCTCAATAACCTAGGGACAGTTTTCTGATTTTTTTTTTTTTTTTAGCTTAAGTTAGAGGATTTGGGGCTTTTTGGGCCACACTACATTCCAACTGTTAATGAGAACCACAGACGGGTATTTTCCAGTTTGTGCTGAAACCTCCCATGGACCATTTTGTTCTTCTGCACCCCCTACAGTACCTGGTATGGATTTATGCCCACAGTGCATTTGAGTGAATGGCACTTCCCAACCGTGGCTCAACTGTAGAAGCAGGGATGAGATTAGCTACGGGGAAGAAAAGGCTAGAACTCAGAGCTGCGCCCCCCCACCCTGCCATCCGAGGCCCAGGCACCTGTTAGATGGGGAAGATGTGCGGGCCACCTTGGGCTGAAAGTAGGACATGAAACAGAGTGACTCAGGTCCCTTTTAGATCAAGAAAATGCATTCTTGTTTGTTGTTGTTGTTTTGATTTTGTTTTTTTACTTATCCTCTTTGAAAGAAAATGGAAAAGAGAAGGGAAAGCAAAATAAAACACAAAAACCCAATGTTCTCTTAAGCTTGAGAATGGCCAAAGCCTTTGATTCTTCAACTGCAAGTTTACAGAATGGTTCTGTCTGTATGGTTTCTCCAACTATTTGCAGTGCCAGTAACAATTAACAGGGATTGTTCACAATTGCAGGACCCTTGGCACTAATCCCCTCCAGTCCCTGGATGCCAACAGGGAGGGTCTCAACTCTGTTTCAGACAGCATGCTCCACAGAACTGACACCCACACAGCCTCAACCTCCACACCAAATGTCCCTGAGATGGACGGGAGATTCTCTGTACAAGTGGCATCGAGGCAAAGGAAACCTAAGTTTGAAGCTGGTCAAAGCCCACTCCCCCACCTCCACCCCCAAGCCCGGGCTGGGCATCAGATTCATGGGGGCCCTTTCCAAGAGGTGCAAGTCCAAGGCCCCAACCCCAGAGATCCCTTTGGAACCCAAGATCTGGACCCAGGGCATCTTGCATATATTGCAAACGCAGCTCAGTGATAGTGGTGCATCTCCAGGGTCCCCACAGACAGTCAAACAGTACACAGCAGCCCCCTGCACCCCTCAATTAGAACCACTAGATTCAACCCAGTAATGGGGTCAGCTTCTACACAGAAACATATTGGTACAGGATGAAGAAGGCTGGCAGGGTGACCCTTTGCCAGCAGGGGGACGTCCCGGTCATTTCGATCCTGGGGAGGCGGGAGGGAGGAGTGTCAGGCCATATCACCCAGGAGCAGCTCAAAATACTGTGGCCTATCAGGCAGTCAGCAGGGCCCTGCCCTGGAATGACTGGCCCAGAGGGTGTGAGCTCTTGAACTCTTTAGAAGAAAACTAGAAATGATTTTCTTGGTTTCGAAAAAGAATGCAAGCCTCAAAATACAATCTGTCCAATTTTAGGGAAAAATGTCAAAAAACCTTTTTGGCTTGTTCCCAATAGTCAGCCCAAAGTCTCCCACCGAGCGGACTAGTTTGGTAGTTAAAGGCACCAGGCTGCTGCTAGACCGCTTGGGTTCAAATCCCAGGACAGCTGCTTACTGGGTGATCTTGCACAAGTTACTACTCTCTCCGTCTAGGACTCGATTTCCCCATCTATAAAATGGGGATCAAAAGAGTACAACCTCGTAGGGTTGTTGTAAAGTTTAAGTGAGAGAATATGTGCTGAGAACAGGGCCTGGCCCTGCGGGCAGGGAAATGTTAATTAATGTTATTACCGGTGCCATGTTCTCCCAACTGCTGCCCGTCATTCCGGGGCACCAAGCCCTGAAAAGTCAAGATCTGAGGAGCCATCACATAGCTCCTGAGGGCAGCAGCAAAATGAAGACTCTCCCCTCTTTGAGTCCTTTGGAGATTTGGGTCTTAGGAACAGCCTGGGTTAGGAAGTATTTAGATGGGCCAGTTAAGTAACTTGCGACACATTCACATGATGGAACGTGATGTGACCATAACAAATAACGAGCACGTATGAATACATGTGGAAGGATATGTGACATGGCGCTGAGTGAAATAAACAGGTAACAGAACAGAATGGCTCCATTTTTGTTAAAAGTATTGACGTGCAGCATGTATGACTCAGACTGTACAAGTTTAGATATGCAAGAAGTATCACATGTCATTATTTTATTTAAATCAACTCAAATCTGACTCCAAGTTTTACCCTGCTGGACTGGCAGGAAATCCACTTTCAGGCATCCCTGGGGCTTCCTCTCCTACCCTACATGAAGTGAGAATCCAGCAGGCTAACACGGTGCTCAGAAAATAGGAGGCCAGGCTCCAGGCTCCCATCTCTTGTGGCTGCGACATCGTCATGGTCAAGCCCACAGGCCCCTTGCAGGTATGTGACTGTTCACAGAAGGCGAGGTTGGGGAGGGTGCTGCTCTTCAGCAAGACTGGGAGCTCAGGTACCTTCAACCTGTTCTTTGGTGACAGTCATTTTCCTCCAAGTGTCCTGTCCCCTCTGCAGGTGCCACCAGGACAGGTCAGGGTCCCTGAAACTTGAGGCCTATCATTCTCCATCCCTGAGCAGGGCTGGGCTCTGTCTTGTTCCCTTTCTCAAGCCCCCATGCCCACCTGTCTTAATAACCTACTCTTCAGGGAGCTTGGGTTTTCCCCAGAGCCAGAGGGAGGCACAGCTTCTGCTTCCTCCTCCCCCGAAACTCCCCGGGCTAAGAATGCATGGGCGTGGACTAGAGGAAGAAGGGAGTCAGAATGAAGCCATGCTAATTAGCAGCACGGTAAATGACTCGACCTCATGTATATGTGTGAGCCTAGAGACCGGGCTGGCCAGTGTGTGCCCAAATGTAGTTCCCTCTGGCGGGGAAGGGAGATGACGTGTGACTGGAACGCTCTCCTAATTTCTCTGTACTTGCTACAATAAATATGAATCACTGGTATTAAAAATTGTAAAGTTTGACAGAGCACTTGGATTCATTTAGAGGCCTGGATGACGAGTTTCTGAAACAGGAGGAAGCTAAAAGCAGGGGCAATGGGCCCCGCGAGCAAAATGAGTTTTGTCTGAGTGATTTCACCTCTAGTGCACTTTCAGAGGATTAAGCCCTTCGTGTTCACATAGAAATAGCTATATGTTGCGCGAGGCACACTCATTGCTCTGGGGGGAGAAGTCAAGAGCTGGGTGAGCTAGTCCCTGCTCCACCGCCCCCTTCACCAGGAACCAGCTTTCCCGAGAGCATGGCCTGGGGGAGCCAACTATTGGCAGTAGCGTGTACGGGGTGCACGCATGTAAATGTCCCTGGCAGCCTCTCTCCCTGAGTCCCTGTTCAGTGCCTCTTCCCTGAGCTGCAGCAACCCCTCCAGATGCATCCCAGTGTTTCACTGCTCCCTCTCCCCACAAGCCTTCACTGGGCTGCAGAACAAAGACGAGGAGTAAGAGGGAATGGGTGTCTCTCCTCCCTGTTCTGTGGATCACAGGGTCCCTGGCTTATTTGTTTTGGTGGGTTGGCCAGCTGTGAGCTGCTTGGCTTAGGGCTCTGGGATTAGGATGGTTTTCCTTTCAGGGTTTGGTTCAGGGGTGAGACAAAGGATCCCAAGCTGAGGCCAACTAGGGCCTGGCTTCTAAGCTCTCATTTCTCACTGCTGCTGGGGATCCAGCTCCCCCAAGTGTCGAAGTTCCCTGGATAGAGGCAGCTGGTGTCACTGCTGTCCCAGGGCCTGAAACTGTCCCATAGCTCCTGGGGGGAAAAGCTCCAGGGGCTAAGCCAAACAGAGGAAATAGGCAGGGTAACAGTTCCTCTCTCAGCCTCGGGCTCCCAGGACAGGCTGCTTCTTCCCTCCCCCTCCCAGCAGATTCCAGCATCCCTGGGACATGCAGTATGTTGAGTCTTCTCCTACCCAGTGACACCTGAGAATCCAGCAAGCGAACACGGTGCCCAGAAAATAGGAGGCCAGCCTCCAGCCTCCTGTCTCTTGTGGCTGCGACATCCTCATGGTCAAGCCCACAGGCCCCTTGCAGGTATGTGGCTGTTCACAGAAGGCGAGGTTGGGGAGGGTAGGGAATACTCTTCAGCAAGCCTGGGAGCTCGAAGACTCTTTGATCTTCAGACCCTCAAATCCACTGGAGTGCCAGGCCTTAAATATATTTGCTACCACCCTGTCACTAGCCCTCCAGAGTAACAAAGTCTATGCTTTTTATTCTGGCTTCGATAACAATGGCTAACTTCTTTTTAATGGTTCCTGTGTCTAGGCTTTTTCCCCTAACTTGATTGCAAGTTCTTTTAGGGTAGATGCCATTTTCCCACAGGACAAAGCAGAGGATAAATAAGGACCAGGCACTCAAAACACACTCGTTGAATGGTTAACCTGGATGGATAGGTGGATGGGTAGGTAGACAGACAGGTGGATGGATGGCAGACATCCTTCATGGAGGTCTTCCCATAACAGCAATAGTTTTTCTGTGCATTCATCCAACAAATATTTACTATTCACTTACTATACATGCTAGCCATTGTTCTAGGCCCTTGGGATTCATCAAAAAGTACAAAAAGAGTCTGCCTTCATAGAACTTATATTCTATCAGGAAGAGACCTACAAATAAGAAACATTAAAAAATAAGTAATTTCAGGGTATTTCAGGAAGTGATAACTACTTGGAAAATATGTAAATAGAACAGGGTAAGGAGGGTTGGGATTTGAGTGCAGGTAGGTTGCAGGGTATATGGAAGTCAGGGTAGGTCTCATCAAAATGGTGACATCTGGGCAAAGATTTGAAGGAGGTGGGGGAGTAGGCCATGTGGCTATTTGGGAAAGCAGCATTCCAGGAGAGTGAACAGACAGTGTAATTTGTACGTGGAGGACACTTGGCATGTTTGAGGAACTCAAACATTTATCAGCGGGATGGAATGGCATGCATAAGGGGAAGGTGGTAGGAGGTGAGTTCAGAAAGGTGGAGTTGAGATGGGTTGGCAGATCCTGTAGAACCTTAGGGAAATGGGAGCAATTGAAAGGTTTTGAAAAGAGAAAAGGCACAATCTGATTTAAATTTTGAAGGACTCCCTCTAGCTTCTATTTTGAGAATAGACTGCAGAGGGACAAAGGTGGGAGCAATTAGGAGGCTAATGTAATAATCCAGGTGAGACATTACAGAGGCTTCAAACAGGATGGTAGCCATGGAGGTAGCAAGCCTAAACAATTGGAAGAATGGAGTCACCATCAAAATGGAGATTGCTGTGGGTGGAGCAGGTTTATGAAGTTATTAGTGGGCATGGGGGCAGATCAGGAGAGTATACTGAGTTGTGATATCTTCTCTACAACATCACATAGAGATCTGGATTTGAATCTGGGCATCATCAGTGATATTCAATATGCAAAACCATGAGATCAAGTGAGATCACCAAAAGAAGTAATGTAGATAAAGAAGAGAAGGGAACCAAAGACTGAACACATGGGGTATATCAACCCTAAAAGATCAAGGAGATGAGGAGGAACCACCAAATCAGACCAAGAAGGAGCAACTTGCAAGGCAGGAGGTAAACAATGACAGTGTGCTGTTCTGAAAGTCAAGTGAAGGACATGAATCAAGGAGGAAAAAGTAGTCAACTTGCATCAAATGCAGTTGATGGACTAAATGGTCAAGACTGAGACTTAACCATTGCACCCCGCAATACGAAAGTTGGTAAGAACAGTCTGTTGAGTGATTGGAATGGATTTAAGAGAGTGGGAGGAATCCACACATTCATGGTCAACTGATCTTCGACAAGAGTGCCAAGAACACACAAGAGGGAAATGACAGTCTGTTTAATAGTTGGTGCTTGGAATACTAGATATCCACATGCAGAAGAATGAAAGTGGATCTTTATCTAATACCATAAAGAACAATTAACTCAAAATAAAGACTTAAATGTAAGGAAAAACTTTTTAAAAATAAAACTTAAATGTAAGACTGTAAAATTACTAGAAGAAAACATAGCAAAAAAAGTTTCTTGGCATTGGTCTTGGCAACAATGTTTTGGATTTGACACCAATGTCACAGGCAACAAAAGCAGAAATATATAAGTGCAACTACATCAAACTAATATCAGTCACAAATGAGATATCACCTCAAGCCTGTTAGAATGGCCATCATCAAAAAGACAAAATATAACAAGTGTTGGTGAGGATGTGGAGAAAATGAACCTTTGTGCACAGTTGGTGGGAATGTAAATTGGTACAGCCAATATGAAAATCATTATGAAGGTTCCTCCAAAAGTTAAAAGTAGAGCTACCATATGATCCAGCAATCCTACTTCTGGGTGTATATCCAACGGAAATAAAATCGGTATCTTGGAGGGATATTTGCACTCACAAGTTTATTAGAGCATTATTCATAAGAGTCAACATAAGGGAAAACCTAAGTGTCTCTCAAAGAATGAATGGATAAAGAAAATGGTATATATCAATATACATGTATATCTCTCTATATATGTATTTCTCTTTCTCTGTGTGTATGTATACATATATATGTACACACACACACACACACACACACAAACACATACAATGTAATATTATTCAGCCTTAAAAGGAAAGAAATTCTACCATTTGTGACAGCATGGATGAACCTGGAGGACAGTATGCTAAGTGAAAAAAACCAGACACAGAAAGACAAATACTGCATGATCTCATTTATATGTGGAATCTAAAATAGTCAAACACATATAAGCTGTGAGTAGTCTATGGTGGTTGCCAGGGGCAGGGGAAGGGGAAATGAGATGTTGGTCAAAGAGTACAAAATTTCAGTTATACAAGATGAATAGATGAATGCATTGTGGAAATCTAATGTATAGCATGGTGATAATAATTAACAGTATTGGATTGTATACTTGAAGTTTGCTGAGAGGATAGACCTTAAATCTTCTCAACACACACACAGGGACTATGTGGAGGTGGTGAATAAGTTACTGAACTTGATTGTGGTGATCTTTTCACAATATATACCTATATGAAAACATCAAGTTCTACACTTTAAATAGAAACACATTTTATATCTCAATAAAGTTGTCTACTCAAGCAAGATTTGGAGGAAATGAATTGGAAATGGAGAGTTTAGACAAATTTCTGGAGAAGTTTTGCTGCAAATGGGGAGCAAATGAAAAGTTGCAGGAGATGGGCGCCTGGGTGGCTCAGTGGGTTAAAGCCTCTGCTTTCAGCTCAGGTCATGATCTCAGCGTCCTAGGATGCAGGCCCGCATTGGGCTCTCTGCTCAGCAGGGAGCCTGCTTCCTCCTCTCCCTGTCTCTCTGCCTGCCTCTCTGCCTACTTGTAATCTTTCTTTCTCTGTGTCAAATAAATAAATAAAATCTTTAAAAAAAAGAAAAAAAAAGAAAAAAAAAAAGAAAAGTTGCAGGAGAAACAGGTTCAAGAGAAGTTCTTTTTAAAGGTTGAAATAATCAAGTGCCTGTATGCATGGAAAGGATTCAGGAGAGAATGAACAATTGTAGATGGAGGCAAGAAGGGGGCAATATGGTGGAAGCGAAGTGCTTGCATCGGTGACAGGGATGAGATCTGGTGCACAGGGGGAGAGGTTGCTTTAGAGAGGTGCACAGAAAGTTCATCAAGTTACAGCCAAGGATGGGCGCCTGGGTGGCTCAGTGGGTTAAAGCCTCTGCCTTCGGCTCAGGTCATGATCTCAGGGTCCTGGGATCGAGGCCCGCATCGGGCTCTCTGCTCAGCAGGGAGCCTGCTTCCTCCTCTCTCTCTGCCTGCCTCTCTGCCTACTTGTAATCTCTCTCTCTCTCTGTCAAATAAATAAATAAATAAATAAATAAATAATCTTAAAAAAAAAAGTTACAGCCAAGGAAATGGAGGACATGAGGGCAGATGTAGGTGGGGGTTGGGGGAGAGCCTGTGGGAGTTCTCTTCTGATTCCTTCAACTTTGTGGTAAAAACGGAAGCAAAGTCACACTGGAGAAAGGCTTTTGGGGGCTGGAGAGAGAAAAGACAGTCACCTAGGGGAGTGAGGGAGTGAGCAGACAGGAAAGGATGGTGATCTGGCAGCAATGAGGCCTCTTTGAGAACTGTGGGAGTGGATTTAAGGTGAGATCTGTCAGCATGGTTGTATTTTTTCCCTGGACGGGCATAGAGTAAATGGGGAAGACTTGGATTTATCCTTGGTGGTGGTTTTGCCAAGATAGTACAACGAAACAAAAGGGGCAAAGGGGTGATTATAATGACTGGCCATGGAATTTAAGTTGCATTCTAGAAAGAAGGGCTTCCTTTTAGTACGTGGAAACGTGTGAGGTCTTTTACTTTGCCAAGAGTGAGCTATGGATGGAAAAAGTCTGAGACTCACCACTCTGGAGCCATCATTAACTCAGTGACTCCCTGAGGATTTAATGGAGGTGACCTGCTTCCCAAACTTGTCCTCATACTCAGCTTGCCAAGAGGTGCGAGACAGCACGGGGTTGGCAGCAGAACAGGGAGGTGAGGGCCCATCCTACTTGTATGAGACTTTCTTAGGCTATCTGTGGGGCACTCCAGTCACCTCAAAAACACAGCCCTCCCTGCCTCATCAGCAAGTCTTGCTTCACTGAGACTGGTCCTAGCAGTCACCTCTGACCTCAGCCAGGTCTCAGCTTCTCCAACTGGACAGGAGTAGGTCCACTATGAGGCTGCTTGTCCCTGTTCTCCTGCCTCCCTTCTCAAGGCTCACCTCTCCCTGCCCCATTTGTTAGCCCCAGGATAGCAGCCCCATCTCAGGTGATGTCCTCCGAATTCCCAGGAATTTCTGAAGTCCTGCTCTTGGTTTATATGACCAAGTCCTCTGCTGTTCTGCCTCAAGTCAGCCGCCCACTCTTCCCTTCCCACAATATCCAACCAGCCCCATCAAACATACAGGCTGCACCGCAGCTTTCCCACCCCAACAGCCTGCCTTATTCCCACACACTCAGCCCCAGAATTCGTTGGCTCCACCTCACCCGCCCCCCCACTGGCAGATGGTCAATCTCTAGGCTTGTTTCTAGAATCATAACGACAATCATAACAGCAGCACTAACTGCCACAGTACAACTACTGAGAAGGTTTGCTTACTGCTATGTTCACATTCCCAGAAACCAGCGCAGAGTCTCACATATAGTAGGTACCCAGCAAATATCTGAGAAGCAAAGGGACAAATGAGTCCCATCTACCAAGTACTTATAAAGTCTCAGGGATGGCACTGTTTTTCAATGTTTTTCACACATTATCTAAGTTTTATCTTCCCAACAACTTCCTTCAATGCAGGATATGACAGTGTCCTAATTTACAGACAAGTAAAATTAAGGCATTAAGGAGTCACATAGCTAACAAATAGCACAAGCAGAATTAGAACCCAGTTCTGTCTGTCTTTTAAACCCATTACCTTATACAGATCCAGGCCAGTGAGTCCCCAAAGTCACCCTGTCACCCCCAAGGGCAGAATAAGAGGTTACAGTTGAGAGCACCCAGGCCAGAGCCCCTGGCAGTCAAGTCATATTTCATGATGCCTGGAATAATAATGGCAGGGCCCAGGTTCCCAGAAATGCTTTGGGCTCCCCACCCCCAGCTTTGGGAAGTCAGGCTGCAGTGATGGCCTAGCCAGTAGCCCCCTCAGGCAGCTCTGCCCAGGGGTGCTTGATGAGCATCCAGAGCTCTGGCCAAGGACCCCAGAAATCCCTCCTACTTGTGACCACCTTTAGTCCCTTCCCTCCCATTGTGCATGCCAGGCCAGTATCTTGGGTATGAGGTAGGATTCAATAATTCGGCAGTCTAGATGCTGGAAATGGATGCAAAGCCTACTAGTTGTTCCCAAACATTTTCTCTTTTGCTCTATAATAGAGCTCCCAAGTTCTAGACAGGTATATGACTGCCTAGCTTTTAGGACCATAGGATAACACCAGAAGGTTTTTCCAGATCAGCGATTTTTTTTTTAAAAAATTTTATTTATTTATTTATTTGAGAGAGAGAGAGAGAGAGAGCACACTTGAGCGGGGGGAGACGCAAAGGGAAAGGGAGAGAGAATCTCGAGGGGATTCCATGCTGAGCGTGGAGCCTGTCTCGGGGCTGGATCTCACAACACAAGATGATGACCTGACTGAAACCAAGAGCCGGATGCTTAACCAACTGAGCCACCCAGGTGCCACTGGATCAGTGATTCTTAACCCAGGATGGTTCCAACCTCCCCACCCCAAGACATTTCTGGTTGTCACAACTGGGGGATCCCATTGGCTGAGGCCCAGGGTGCTGCTAAACATCCTACACTGCACAAACAGCCCTGCACAAAAAAGAATTATCTAGCCCAAAATGTGAAGAGTGTCAAAGTTGAGACATTCTGTTCTATAACATGCCCTTCAAAGGAATGTCCGTGCCCTCCTCTGGTCCTTTCCTCCTTTCCTGCAGGCTACAAGCTGCGCAAAACTGGAGTAATGTCCTTGGACCAAGGAACAGAAACCAGAGGCTTGAGGGCAGGAAAGCAGGGGTCCCGTACTGCCCGCCTCCACTGTTACCATGAAAAAAGAAAGAACCTTCTCTCTTGTCTAAGCCATTGTATTTGGGGGCGTTTTATTATAGCAGCTGAGCCCACACCCTAACTGACGCAATGGATTTTAAGAACAGCACCTAGACCCGTGAAATGGCCCCCACGGTGACCAAGCACCAGCCCCTGCGCTTTGGCTCATGCTTGTCCGAGATGGCCTCTAAGTCCAGGCTAAACAGGATTCCAACTTTGTGTAATTCTGTGTAATTCCTTTTCTCCTATTCTCTCTCCTTCTCTCTGTCTCTTTCCATAACACCTCGAGGCAGGCAGAATAACGCCTCCCAAACATGTCTCCATCCTAGTCTCAGGAATCTTGAGTGTTGTGGCATGGCAAGGGCGAGTTCGGATTGCTGGCTTTAAGGAGGGGATCCTGGATCACCCAGGGGAGCCCAGTGTCATCGCACTGGTCCTTAGAAGTGCAAGAGGGAGGCGAGATAGGCAGTATCAAAGTGACGCAGGGAGAGAAAGCCTCCTGCCCATCACTGCTTTTGGAGACGAAGGGAGGCCATTAGCCAAGGCATGTGGGTGCCTCTAGAAGCTGGAAAGGCAAGGAAACACATTCTCCCCTACAGCCTCCAAAAGGGACACAGCCCTACTGACGCCCGATTTGTGCCCAAAGAGACCCATTTAAGGACTTTCTAACTTCCAGAACTGTGAGACAATAAATTTACATTGTTTCAGGCATCCCACTATCTACTAAGCAGCCATACAAAACAAATATTCACCCTTTCTTCCCTTCTCCTTCTTCCCTTTGTCTCTCTTTCCAAATTAGCTTCTGGGGCTCTATTCTCTATGAAAGTTTGAGCCGGTGTGGGGCAGAGACCAAGGCCCCAGCCAGCCTGTGTCCGAGGCCTCGGAAGCTCCCACCAGCAGGACAGACTGAGCCCCTGAGAGAAGAAACGGATCGTGTGAACTGTGGCAGGGGCTGGGTTCAGCGATTCACGGATTCAGGACTAAGTCCTTTTCCGATCTGCTTTCCCAAACATCCGTTTCATCTGCACCCAGGATCCTGCAGTTAAGCAGCCTTGCGCTGCTCTTCGTGGAAGCCACATTCTCACTAGACTGTCCGTGTTTCCAAAGGTGCGTCTGCTCAGAGCCAAGGCGACCACTAGGTGATAGCCACACTAACTGGGGGCGGAATTAGCCAACCTTCTAATTCCAAAGTGTTTAGCTTTGGAGCACAAAAAGTTAAACACCTTCTTGCAACACATTGTAAACATGTCAGTGTGTTTAACATGTTAACTGTCCTCTGTTCCCCTGCCCACGTGTTTAGAAAAGAAACAGGTTATGATGTTTAACTACTAAATGGATGTATGTGCTCATAGCAGCTAACACTTTTTAAACACTTGTGGATGCTTAAAATTATGATGTGTTTAAGATTTGAACACGTTTGCTTTTCTACACTCTTAATCCAATGAGAGGCTGGCTGCATTTTTCCCCCCCGAACAGCAAAGGTTTATCCACCTTGCAAAGACCGGTCTGCAATGACAAGTTCTTAGAGCGGCCAATGGTGCTTTTTTTTTTTTTTTTTTTTAAAACATTTTCTTTCATATACAGAACCCCTCATCAGGGGCAAAATGAAAACTAAGACAGGGTAAACAATAGTCATTCTTGGGCGCCTGGGTGGCTCAGTGGGTTAAAGCCTCTGCTTTCGGCCCAGGTCATGATCTCAGGGTCCTGGGATCGAGGCCCGCATCGGGCTCTCTGCTTGGCAGGGAGCCTGCTTCCCCCTCTCTCTCTCTGCCTGCCTCTCTGCCTCCTTGTGATCTCTCTCCCTCTGTGAAATAAATAAATAAAATCTTTAAAAAAAACAAAAAAAAAACAAAAAAAAAACAATAGTCATTCTTTAGAGGATGTCTAGAGTCCTATTCTGTCAGGGAATCTAGACGGTTTTCCTGATACAGACGGAGAAGCTTTACCCGTTTTACTATATGGTTCTGAAAATGAAAGCCAGAGCGCCTCCAGCTCCTGCCCAAGCCACACAGAGGTGTGTAGAGGAACAGACGTCTCTACCTGGTCTGCCCAAACCAGCGGCTGGAAAAGGCATGAATTACTCCATCTTTCCAAGCGGGCTTGCTATGCATGATCACTGGGAGCGTTGCTGGGGGTGGCAGCCCGCCTGCTTTCCTCTGCCGCACCAAGACATCTGTACCCCAGGCCTCCACTCACTCTTGTCTGATGTCTCCAGTGATCTCCGCACTCATCTCCCCACTCTGCTCGACAGTGACTGCTCACTTCTCCACCCCCTACTTCCAGCCACAGCCCCTCCTGTAAGTGGCCATCAGACACCCTTCCCTAAGCAGTCTCATTTCCTGCCAATGTGTCCCTCCCTCCCTAGGCTGCAGTCACCCTGGCCTTCTTTTAGTCCTTGCTGCTTCCCACCCTAGAGCCTTTAAGTATTTTGTTCTTTCTGCATTGAAAGCCATTCATTTCTTGGTCCTCTTCACCTGGCTGTTTTAGTCAGCAGTACCCCAGGAAAGCTTTTGCTGACAGCCCTCAGCACCTCCAGCCTGGGAAGACGTGCCTTTTCAATGCTGTGCTAGCACTCTGCTTCTCCCCTCCAGCACTTGGTACCATGCGCTGAGGTTTGCCTTCCCCGCGAAGCTGTGCCTCTTCCTTTCCCTGCCTCCTCACTGCCGTAAGCCACCAGCGAGGGCAGGGCCTGCTGCTATCTTATTCCCCCCTGTACCCTCAGCCCCTAATGCTGGACATATGCTCAACTATGGTTAGCACCTAGGGAATGTGTGCTGAGTGGCTAAATGGTCAGTCTTGGAGTCAAGGGGGAAAAGATCTCATCATGACTTGGGGCTGTAGTTTCTGACCTGGTGCAACCTCTTAAATTTCTCCAGTTCTCAGCCTGTGTGCACATGGATGGGGAACCAGCTCAAATAAGAACTCTGCTAGGCTCCCTAGTGCCCGTAGAGATGGAAACCACAAGGGGTTTGCCTTCCTTGCCCTCCACGGGCTTGTAGTTTAGTGCACAAGGTAAGACTTCTACATAAATAACTTCAGTATGAGGCCGATTTGATAACACTTCGAGATAATTTAAAAGGACTAGGGAATGCATAGAAGAACCCACTTCCACATGACAGGTGAAAAACCCTCATGGAGGAAAGGACATTTGGGCAAACCTTAGAATGGGTAGGACTTCAACAGGCCACAAGGTGGGGGAAACGAGGGGCAGTCTTCCCATCAGTGCAGTGACATTAAAGGCCCAGAGATGGAAAAGCCTGGGACAGGCTCATGGAGTGTCCACAATCCAGCTTGCCTGCCAGGTCCACAGAAGAGGAGATGAAACTGGAGAGGTAAATTGGAGTCATGGCAGGGGTTCTTGGGTGGCTCAGTCGGTCAAACATCTGTCTTTGGCTCAGGTCATGATCCCAAGATCCTGGGATCGAGTCCAGCCTCAGGCTCCCTGCTCATCGGGGAGTCTGCTTCTCCCTCTCCCTCTGACTCTGCCCCCCACTTGTGTTCTCTCGCTGTCTCTCTCTCTCAAATAAATAAATAAATCTTTAAAAAAGATTGGAGTCATGGCAAGAGGCCTTGAAATGTCACCCAGGAGCCTGGAATAAACTCGCAAGGTGGTGGGGAGCTGCTGGAGGCCTGCGAGCAGGGGAGCACCGATGAGAGCTACCCGTAGGCTGTGAACTCGGGCAGCCAGGCTGGGGCAGGATGATGCGCTGGGAGGCAGAAATGACTCAGGAGAGCAGAGAGATGGCAGTGAGAAAGGCAGGGAGAAGAGGAGGAGGAGGCAGAGACCAAGACCAATCAAAGACAGAGGCGGCAGGATTCAGGAGCTGATTGGATGTGAGGTCGTTAAGAATGAAACTCAACAAGGATGTCAAGGTTTCAAGCCTGGCTGATCAGGAACACGATGCAGCAGTGAATAAAAACAGAGATCGCAGGAGGAAGGGGAGTGGGTGGGAGCTGGCCTTGCACAGAGTGCCACCGTTCCTCTCTAGTTGAACCGGGTGCCTTTTTGGGAGGGAGATTTAAGATGTCCCAAGTTTAGATAATAAAAGAAACCACTCATTTTCTGAGAACAGTGCTACTGCATGCGTGATTCAGTTTCCAAATCTCAGCGGATGGGGCTGCCAGCTTGAGGCACCTGTCTGCTGGCTTGTCTCTGGGCTGGTCGGGAGGCCTGGAATCTACACCATGCGACGCGCAGATGTGAGTCACCAGAGCACTTATGAGCTTCAGGGTCAGAAGATTGTTTTCTCACGTCTCCTGCATGCACTACACGGTAGGCTTACTGGTGTCTGTGAATCCTCAGTTCCCATCCCCTTGCTGGCAGCAAGAAGTCTACACTTTCCAAGCCTCTTAGAGCCAGGCAGAGCCAGGGGCTGGCCTCTGCCCATGGGCTGTGAGAGGAAGGCACCCTCAGCCCCAGGCAGGGAAACACCCATGCAAGGTTTTCCCTTTCTCTTCTGCCTCATTGATGAAGGAGGCTGTGCGGTTTGGACTCAGGTCCTCATGGACCTCTGAGCTGCTCCATGGAGGACATGTGCTTCACAGAGTTGCCAGGACTGGTGGGAGCGAGAAAGAAGCCTGTGTGTTAAACACTGATATCTGAAAATCATGTATGGGAATGTACCCCACACCATGTTTCCATTTATTTCAGTGACATTTAGCTCCTGTAATAGACTGGTGACTGTATTCACTTCCTATTGCTGCTACAACAAGTTACCACTGACTTTGTGGCTTAACACAGTACAAATTTACTCTCTTACAGGTCTGGAGCTCAGACGCCCCAAAGTGGCCTCACTGGGTTAAAATCAACCTGTTGGCAGGACTCACTCCTAAACTCCAAGGGAGAATCTTCCTTGCCTTTTTAAGCTTCTAGAGGCCGCCTGCATTCCTTGGCTCATGGTCTCCTTGTCTGTTCTCAGAGTCAACAGTGTAGCATCTTTAAATCTCCCTTTCTCTCTTTGATCTCTGCTTCTATTATCACGTGTCCTTCTATAACTCTGACCCTCCTCTCTCCCTCAACCTGGGACCTCTGTCATAACTCCTATCTTAAAATTCTTAACCAACTCACATCTGCAGAATCCCTTTCACCATGTAACACAACCACAGGTTCGGGGGAATCCTTCATGGTCATCTTTGGAGGGCACATTATTCAGCCTTCAACAGCGACCCATACGTTATCCAACCGGTCCTTAATCCCAGTCTGGTGGGATGTTGCCCACAGACAGAGAGTCTTCCTCAAGTAATATTCCTCCCCATCACCTGGAGTCATGCATCTTTCCTTTTGAAACACAGTTCCACATATGGGAATTTGATTACGGGGGAATAATCCAAATGAAGATAAGCTTTACGCACAAAGATACTTATGAAACATTACAGATTTTGTTATAAAAAAAACTGGAAACACTTAAACGTGCAGTAATAGGGGAATGTGCCAAAAAATTCTAGAATACTTGTGTTTGAATATTATGCAATGATTATAAATGTTTATGATAAATCTTGGTCACTTCGAAGCTCTTTATAATGTTTAAAGCACACTGTACACTTAGATGATCTCAGTTCTGAGAAAAACATGTAGAGAAGAAAATTCTGGAAATGTATATACCAAAATGTCAACAGTGTGGGTTTTTTTCTTGGAGGCCATGTATGACTTTTATTTTCTTTTTTACACCTTTTTTTTCCCCTTCAATTCCCACCAAGAACAAGGACTACTTTTGCCATCAGAAATCTATTGGTGATAACAGCAGGTCTTCAGACAGGAAAGAGCAATCTGGCAGTTGTGGAGATGACTGTTAATGAGGAAAGATGCCGCATCTTTTCTCTCCAGTAAGCACTAGAGGATTTGTGGCTGGATGATTCCTGCTTCCATGTGTGCTCAGACCCTAGGGTGTCTCTTCTTTCTGGTTTCTATTTGCCTTGAGAGAGCAGCTAGGATTTTTGCAGATGATACAAGGACCCACAGGACCATCATGAATGATGAAGTACAGAGTTGGAGATATCACACTGATAGTCACCCACAGGCTTCAGTGCAGCTCAGCAAGATGATCAGAGAAAAATCTTTAGTATGAATATGCAAAAGTATACCATCTTCCAGGGTAGCCAGAGCCAAAAACACTCAAGCAACAGCTCACCTCATCATCCCCAAGATGAAAGTGAGAGTCAGCCCGTGTGGTAGAGGGAATGGGAAAATGGGCACATTCAAAGACAGCCAGAGGAAATGTAAACTGGTAAAAACCATGCTAGAAGGAGGGAGGCAGTCCATAGCAAACTGTAAAAATGCCTGTGCCCTGTGACCTGGTATTTCCATGTGAAGGAAGTGATCCTGAGGTGGGAAAAATGACCTGAGTGTCCAACTTTATGAGTTCTGCATAGTGGCATATCATACCACCATTAAAAATCACGTTTGAGAAGAATACTTAAGACAAAGAGATGATATTCATAATAAAATGCTAAGTTTAAAAAGTAGAATATAAAACAGTAAATAGAACATAATGTAAATTTCTTAGCAGATGCCTATATAAAAAAGTAAACATATAAATAGATGTTCCTAGAAAAAAGCCTGACTTGTACCAAAATCATGTAATGTGACAGAATAACAGGGCATTTGCAGGGCTGGAGGGAGTTTGGCATCAGGAGATCCTTCTCTCGGTTTTTCCGGTTTTGTACGTCAAGTGCATGTTACCCTCAATATATACTTATATACAGGGCCATCATTCCAAAGTCGATCCCCTGTCCTGCTCCCTAGAGGAGACTCCCTTGTGCACCGGCCTTCATGGCCACCCCTGTGTGGACTCCCACAGGGCCATGCAGCTTCTTCAGGCTCCTTCCTACTAGTACAGGACCAGGTCCTCACAGATGATTTTAAGGCTTGAACAGCTTTTCAAAGACAGGACTGTGGTTCCTTTGGTAAAACGATTTCTTCAAATGCTTTTGAAATACTTTTGCTTCTGATCATTCCATGTGTAAGAAACTACTACGAAAGCTCTTGTCTATTCAACATTTCTAAGCTGTCTCGCTCTTCTTTCACTTACAGGTTGCTGGGCCCTGCCAAGAGCTCTCCGTTTAATGACAACTATCTCGAAACAGAGGCTTGAGTGGGAAGGCAACATCCTTGTGTCCATCTAGACCACCAGGCTCCCACGGCTGTATGGTGGAACATCTCCGGCCAAATCTATGGCTTCTCGAATGTCACTTAGCTTCTGCTTCAGTTTGAGGCACAGAAGCAGTTGGCTTTCTTTTTTTTTTTCTAAAGTAGGTTCCTCGGCCATCACGGAACCCAATGCAGGGTCTGAACCTGTGACCCCGAGATCAAAACCTGAGTCAGGCACTCAACCAACTGAGCCACCGGGGCACCCAAGAAGCAGTTGGCTTTTAATGATTCTCATCCCCACTTCCAATGTGTTTCAGGGGTTTTCTATGTATCCAAGGAATTCTCTGACACCAGCTTAGATGACCTACAATTCCACTCAATTCTGACAGTATCTACCAGGAGACAGCACCAGATTCTACAGGCTGAGGGCTTGGTTCCACAAGACTGCTCCCCAGTTTTGATGCCAACTGCGAGCCCAGGTTGTCCCATGTGCTTTTGCCCGACTGGCTGGAAATCAGAGGTCCCCATCATTCCTCCTTGGGTTCAATTAATTTGCTAGAGTGGCTTATGGAACTTGGGAAACCAGTTTATTACAAAGGATGGCAAAAGATACGAATCAGTAGCCAGATGAACAGACACAGAGCAGAGTATGGGGAGAGGGCATGGAAGCTCCTCTAAGCACCCCAGTTTCCCCGAGTTTCCCTGTGTTAGCCAACCTGGAACCTCTCTGACTTGGTCCTTTCTGGGGTTGGATGAAAGCATCATTACATAGCCACAGCTGATTAAATCATTGGTCACTGGCAATCCATTCACTGCTAGCCCCTCTCCCCTCCCTGGTGGGGACACTGTAAATTCAACCCTCTAATCATTTGGGTGGTTCCTCTTGGGTGACCTATGGGGTGTTCCCAAAGTCACCTCATTAACATAACAAAAGACACATTACCGTTTTCAGCACCTTGGAAATTGCACGTGTTTCAGGAGCTCTGTGCCAGGAACTATTATTTCTTATCACGAATCACAATATCACACTTTTTCAGCCCGGCAAGCCTCCAAAATACTGAACTCCAGGTCAATTTAGATTTCAGGATGCAGGCAGCAGAGTGGCACATTAGAAAGTCATATTCCTTACCCTCTGTTCTTGCAGACGAGCTAATGCTAGCTAGCCTGATTTGCCCTCACTGTTATGAGATTTAGTAAAAGCAACTAGACACAACCCCATGCGCACGAACAGTCTGACCCCTTCTCATCCTTTCTCCTACAGCTTCAGCCTTAGGCAGGATGTATTCTCCCTTCTTAAGTCAGGCACAGTTTGAGCAAGGCTTTTGCCACATACGACAAGGGTCGCTCAGCAATATCTGGGTCCTCGCTGACTGGTACCTCAACTTCTTTTTGTGACAAAGCTTCCTTTTTGAAGGAAAGCATGCACATCCCAATGAATGCTGGCCTTAGGTGACTGCTTCAAAGGAAACAAGGCTTACCTGCCTGTGTATCCTATAGACTTAGTTTTTTTTTTTAATGCCAGCCTATTCAATGTTCCTAGAGAGAGATTTTCTCCACATTTAAGTGTCTTTGTCAACAGTTAGCCAAAAGTGAACATGGGCTTAGCTGCATGAATTGCATCACGTATTAAGCTGTTTGCAAACAGCAGGTAGGTCCCTCAATTCCTTGTTGGATTCTAGCAAAATGTCTGACACTGATTTGATGGTGGGTACAGAAGCTCGACACTCAGGATAAAGTAGAAAAATGTCCCCAGCTCCCCATTTCACCAGAATGATGTTTTCCCCCTATGGCTCCAATAGGACATGACAGTCAGGCTTGGTAACCTTGTTGGGTGAAGCCAGCTGTGTGTGTACGTCGGATCTGGGCCCACTCGCCCTTCTTCACACCAGCCTCCCCTCACAGGTGCTGGCCCTCTCACACTTAAACAAGCCGCAGGAAAGGGTTTGCTTGTCCAAGACAAATAAGCTTTGTAAGGAGGCAGGAGCCAATCCCCATGACCTAAAATTCCCTTAGCATTGTCACCTCCCTGGTCCGAGCTTGTCCCTCCTAAAAGACCAAGCGGTGGAATGGGTGAGGAGGAAGGGCAGTGAGCAAGCCACCTGTGAGGTGTGATCTGAACAGGGACACCAAAATGCTCCCTGCTCTTCAGGCCTCTCTTGCCCTTGCACACTCCATGGTCTCCCGTTAAGGTTTCTGTTCCTTTGCATGAATCAGTTTCCTCCTTTAAGTACTTGTGGCCAAGTGGGAGAGCTGCTTATGGTCTGCGGGCAGGCTGCAGTGAAGCCCCCAGCCCCTGACCCATCTTCCTCTCTCCTCCAGCCCCCTTCCCTACTCATCCCTTTGCTTAGTTCCTATGTGTGTGGTCTCCATTTCAGCTCCTCTTTCTGGCTACGACTTTCAGATAATGTCTGTCCCTACTCAGCCCAATCCCTGGGACATCATCTGTTGACCACCCTCGAAGAGTTAACCCATCCATCACCAAACACCTCCAAGGGGTTGAGTGAACAGCTGTTTCCCAAGAGGAAGGGGGCAGGGCACTAGAAAACTCTGGGCGTGGATGAGGATGATGCCAGAGGTGAACTCTGCCCCCTACTGCGCGCATAGCTCCAAAGGCCTCCATGATGCTTGAGCAGGTTCCCTTGCCCTTTGCCTTCTTCCTCCAAAGGAAACTGAGGCACAGATGGGGTGGGTCAGGAATTGCCTTCCTGATCCAAAGTTCATTCTCAAGTCTGTCTTGGATTATGAGCTCCTTAAGAAGGGAGATGGGGCCACTGCCAGCACAGGGCCAGATACAAATATCAGTTTAAAAGTGATCAAGGAAAGGAGCAGGAGGGCAAAGGAAGAGAAAGGACAAAGAGGCGAAGGGGAAGGAGAGAGCTCCTTTATTCCAGCCTGTGGGCCTCTGTCCACGCGGAAATCTTGAGAGGTTGCTCTGTGACCACTCTGGCCCTAACTGCTCTCTCCCTCCCCTGGCCTTGCCCTCTGGCCCCCACCACCTCATCAGAGAATCTCCAGGGTCCCCCACAATGGGTCTGAACTCACAGCCTGCTGGCACTGTGGCTATTTACTGCCTGTGCCTCAGCTCTGGGCTGCTAGTTGCTTCTTTTCTTGTCCTGCTGTGGTGATGGACCCTTGCTGCAGCTTTGATTGATTGGGCGACGGGATGGCCAGGAGCTGAGGCACCCTGGTGGCTCCTGCAGAGGGAGGAGAAGTCCAGGGCACATTCCAACCCCGTCGGTGCTGGCTCAGCCCCTTAGTGGTGTAAAATCTCACGCCTGGAGTCCTGTGGGCTCCTGGTGCCAGCTGTAATTTTATTGGTGGTCTGTGACTTCAAAGGCCTCTCCCCTGCATGGCTGAGCCAGCGGGCTGCAGAGCAGAAGGCCTGTGCCCAGGGCACCAGGGAATTCCCCCGGACCTGGACCCAGAGCCAGCTTCTCCCTAGCCTGCCCTGCCTCTTTCTTTTATAGTCACGAAAGTCACATTCCCGGTTCACTCTGTGACTACGGCAGATGGAGAGGAACTGCTTGTAGAGGAGACTGCTTTCATGGACCTGGATGCCCCATTCTGCAGGCAAGACACTTCTACCAAACATCTGTTCAACGTCCCAACATTCCTTCCTGTAGCAACTCCTTCAGCAGCGAGCTGGGAGGCTGGGCGGTGGTCTGGGTAACCCTAAGCACCCACCTGACTTTTCTGTGCCTCATCTATCAAGGGGCGGGGGTTGATACCGAGGCCTGGCTGACTGCCTCCCCACTCTTTGGAGGCTTAGAAGAGGTCAAGTGTGGCTGAACAGGCTGGAAAATCTCTCAGTGGCAGGGACTGCTCCGTCCACACTGCGGGCGTCCCTCTCCGGCAGTCCTCAAACTCAAGCGAGTGTTTAAGACACACTCTGGGTTTGGATCTCAACGCTGACATGTCCTGACTGTGATACCTTGGGAGAGTTACCCATCCCATCTGTGCCTCAGTTTCCTCAGAGGGATTAGTTAAACCTGGTGAGACACCAGACTGGTCGCTGGCAGCTGGGGGGTGGTACAACGTTCTTGCTGCTCTTACTAGTGACACACAGAAGCCTCCTGTGGCTCATTTATGCTGCACGAACAGGTTCGTCTGTCAATGAGGTGACAAGCTTCCAGTTTTCTTTCCTTCCTCTCCCCAAAACACACAAGGACACACAGACACACGCCAGCCTGGTGGGGTAGCAAGAGCAGCCCAAGGGTGAGGTCCTGCTAAGTGAGCTCGGAGTAGTCATGAAGTTCCTGCAAAGTCAGACCTTCTCATTTATAAAGAGGGGCTAAGAATAACCTGCTTTCCGGAGCGATAGAGAATTCACATAAATTTAAGTAAAGCTACCAGTCAATGTCAGCGAAGCACGGTGCTCTCTGCCTATGGCAGGCATTTAATGAATGTTCTAGTTCTCTCGGCTCGGCACACATAGCTCAAAAGACACTTGCTGGCTCGAGGCTGAAGAATCTGTGTTAAACCAGGAGGTCACAGGCCCCACCCTCCACCCCAGGCCACACCTTCCAGAGTGGCCACACGTCCAACGCACTTTGATGGACCAGTAGGGGTGAACCCCTTAAGGGCAAGGACTGCATCTTCTCCCTCACACTTGCCAGCAGCTGGCCCGGCTCGCTACAAACAACGCGAGAGGCAAGCCCAGCAAAAGTGACCCGGGCTGTCTGAAATCCTGCCTGGGAGAAAATTATTGAGAGAAAGCTGAAGGAAGCAAAGCTGCTCTCCAACACAATCCGAATCTTGCGGGAGATGGAAACTAACAGGGATGGAGACCTGATAGCAGAAAAATACAGACCGTAGTTTTGAAGTCTGCCCACCTGGGAGTCAAGCCACATTGAAAATCAATAAGGCACCAAGGCCGGGAGCTCGGGAGCCGACTGGATACCTGCTTGGGCCTCCTTTAAAGCAGGACAAGCTTTGAAGTTGCAGACGACCAATAAAAATACAACTGGTATTTACAGCTTCAACTCCTCCTGCCTTTGCTTTTCACCAAGCTGCTAAAGCTGCAGCCAGTCGCCCAGGCTGGAATGTTGGCTCAGGACCACAGGGCCCATGCTGTTGACGAGGACAGTGGCTCCTGGCATGCACTGGCCAGGGATGGGTGACTAACTATAGGCACACCAGCACCTTCCCAGGACAAAACCTGTCTTGGGTTCCAGCCCTCGGAGGGAGTGGCTGAGGTCCCCTCAAACACTTTAGTAAGCTCAACTGTGTCAGAAACTCAGTCCTGACTAAGACCAGCCACAGGGAGGCTCTTGTTCACATGGGCTATCAGCATCCTGTCTCATCTCCCACCTCACCGTGGCCCTCTCCGGAATGCTGGTGACACCAGGAGAAGGATCACGTTGCGGAATGACTCCCTCCCTCAACAGTGGAGCAATCAAAACAGAACAGGGTTAAGCGACTAGTTACAAAGGCAACAGAAGGCTGAGCGAAAGGGTGCTGGAACCCAGGTCGCAGCCCAACACCGAGGCCTTCAGGTGCTGAAGCTGGAGGCTCTTCTCACTGCTCTCATTTTCCTCTTTACCACTCATAGGAAGCTCTGCGGTCCTACTCTTCATTCAGTACGCAGATAGCAAGTTCTCAGAGTAGGGGCTCTTGGTCCGGTCAGGGAGACAGGACTCAGAGACATAAAACATCCAAGAAAAAAAGCTGCGAAGCAGTCTTTGAATGGAAGGTATTATACCGTGCAGCATAGATGGGCAACGTCAGGCCTAATGACCAAGCTGAGCTAATGTCAATAAACAGAGAACTATTAGGAAATTCATTAATCAAAGTCTTGTTTATATTCCTATTTGTCAACCCAATTATTTGTTTGACTTGTGGCCTCCTAGGTTTATTACGGTCATTTCTGTCATCAGCAGAGCTGGGAGGCTAGAATTTCACACACAGGTAGGGACTGCACTCCTCTTAGGTATGCCATCTTGAAGAATCAGAGCTCTCATCAGGGGCCAAGTCTGTCTTCAGTTAACAAATAACTGTTCTTTATAATCCAGTGGCTCACTGGACCTTAATTAATTGATTTGCTAATCACTATTTCCTGTTTCCAGAAGTTGACCTCTGAAGCACACTCCTGCTCTTGGGGGGAATGTCATCAGGAAGAGAAAACAGGCTGAAAACACAACAGCAGGGCAAATGAGGCGGGGCGGGGGGGGACACGGACACATGACACTAGCAGCTTTCTGAGGACACCTGAGGCCCTGCCCCATATGGATCTGGTCTTTCCAGTGCCATCTTTCACAGTGCCCCCACGCAAACCCCACCTCTGTGCCTCTTCTTCCTGCTCACCTGGCTCCTACTCACCCTCCCACTGCCTTTTCCTAGCCTGGGCCCAAATGTCACGCTCCTCCGGAAGACCTCCCCTGACCGTCAGTGAGCCGGAATGGGTATGCCCCACCTCTGGCTCTTGAATTCCTCGGTCCCAGTGATCATCTCTGCTCTGTTCCAGAGGCACCTTCCACATACAACTCTGTGAGTGGTGCATTTCAGCTAGTAACCAGTGCGCAAATTCTGGAAGGACAAGCCGGCCTGATGTGTCTCACAGCTCTGCCTCCCCTCCTCGGCCCCACCCCTTCACTAACACATACACGCATGCATGTGTACACTCACACATGCATACATGCAATGCTAGCCCAACAGGGGGTACTCTGCTGAGAGCAAATGTAGCTGATCCATTAGGGGTTTGCCTCCCCCCAGACTGTATGGAGTCACTATGAAGGCCCTGCCCGTAAGCAAATAGAGTAGGAATGTCACTTTGGTAAGGAGTAACTGCCTTCCCTACTTTCATCTTCTAAGTTGAACTAATTTCTAGGGTTTCCACCTTCTCAGAGCCAGTGCTTCCTGTTTGGGAAATAAATGTCAAATGATTTCTCCATTCAAAGTGACGGATCACAGTAGGTTTCTGGGTAGCAGGCAGGGGAGCCCGCCTCATAAAAAGTAGACATTCTTTATTACTTTGAAGGGAAAAGGGTGAAGGGGAGTGGGGAGTGGGAGGAAGGGTCAGATTTCTCCAGAATTACTCAGAGTAATATCTGTCCTCAGCGGCCACCCTATGAATTCTGACACATCTCAAAAAGTGGGAGTCTGGAAAAAGCAGTCAAAATCTCTTACCTTCTGCAAAAAGCTACTGTGCAGTCTGTTCTTTGTAGTTCAGGTTGTGTGTGTGTGTGTGTGTGTGTGTTTAAAAAAAAAATCAAACCATCTTGGAAAAATCAGAAAGCAGATGCACCCATAATTGAACTTGGCAAGGGCAACCGAAACCTCGTTATAGGTGTTACAGGCCCTCACACCCTAATTAATCTGGGGTGTGGAGGGGCTGCGGGTTTCTCTGCACAGATGTGGGGGGTCAGAGATGATGGGCGGCAGGAGATTTAGGTGCCTTGAGACCCCTCTGGAAACGAAGGGCCCAGGACTCTCACCCAGCCCTGTCATGGACTCCCTTTGCTGGCTTGGGAGACTCCTGTCCAGGGAGGCCCCGAACTTGGCCACCTCTGGTGGGTGCTGGGCTGTGGGGGCCACCAGCCCACCCGAGAGGGGCCGCAGCGCTGCCTGGGCCAGCCCTGTGCCGATAGCCTCGACCTGGTGGCGACTTTTACTATCCGCCATTTACCATTCTGACGGGAAAACAAATTTAAAACACCTGGAAATTTATGTCTCTGATGGGTCGAGTTGCACTGTTCCATTATATTAAATAATCCCGGCTGGCGCTTCAAAGGCTGCTGGCCTCCGGGAGGCGGCACCGACCCGGGGCCTTTGGTAATAGAGCGGGCATCTCGAGTGCGTATGCATGGGCACCCACACGGGCACCCGCACGGGCACCTGAGCCTGCCTCCGCACCCGAGCTTACACTGGCTCCCGCACCTGCGCCTGCACCCACACCTGCACCCGCAACCCTGGTGGCATCGCACCTGCGCCAGTGCCCGCACCTGTGTGGCCCGGGCCCAGAGCCGCCAGCGGGGCCTGCACTTAGCTCGCGCTTCAGGGCACCCGACTCCCTTTGCGTTCACTGTGACCGTGGCTGGGCCTGCGCTCGCTATCCTTGCCATCTGCACCAAACCGGGCTCTGGAAGTTGAGGATGCATTTCTTAACCTGTGGCTCCCTAGCTCGGGGACTCTGACCCTGGATTCCTCCGCTGTGTCACAAGAGTTGGTGGTGGGCAGCTGGCGACGCCCCTCCTGGCTGCCACACCCTGCTCCCAGGGGAGCCCTCCCCTACACTTAGCAGCAAAGAGGGATTGACTCCCATAGGTCACAGAAGCTCTAACGGTCAAGGTGGGCTTGGGCCAGAGAGAAGACTGGGGTGGGAGGAACAACTAGAAGGCTGCCTAAGACTGGGTGCTTGGAGGGGGTCAGAAGAAGCTGTGGAAAAGGTTAGGAGGCATTTGGAACCCAACAGACCTTCTCAAGGCCGGAGCAGCCAAGAGCACTGATATGGGGGGCCGAGGGTGCTTCAGCATCCTGGGACCATCCAGAAAAACACCTTCAGCCGACATGGCCTGGGTGTGGGGCTCAGGGGTGAGCACCACCTGTCTAGAAGCTGGGCAGGAAGGACAGTGAGTTGTGCTCAGAGTCTGATACCAACAGATTGGTTTATGGGCTTACACAAGGTTCTCCTTGGAAACGTCCAAAAAATACTAAAGATGGGGGTGAGAGTGGGCTCTAAGATGTTCTTGCTTTGGGGTGAGGGCTGTAAAGCTTCTCATGGAGTCTCCTGCTCTCTCTCCGTAGCACTACTGAGGACCAGAAGGGAAAGTTTCCTGAAAACACAGTTGTAAACCTTAGAGTATACATATGAGGTCATATTATTGCTGTTGGGAAAAAAGGGAGCCCCCGGAGGCTGGGAGCATCTAGCTGCCACAGCAGGAGAGGAACTGGGAGAAGGTGCTCCCACTCCCAGCTTCTTTGCTGTCCAGTCTCCCATCCTGCAGTGAGGCAGGGCCCACTCCCCTCCTCCCCATATGCCCATATCTCCTCTAGTGGTCTCTGCCAAGGCATGACTCCTCCCTAGGGTCCCTAGTGCTACTCAGTTTGGCCACAGCACCAGGGCTTACAGAAAATTCCAAGACAGGCTCTTCTTAGGACAACCCAGTGGTTTACTAAAACAGGTTGCTCACTGGTTTTTACAGTGGCTTCCACGTGGATATAAGTCACTCATCAGCCCACACTCAGGGGCATAATGCTTCAAAGGTGTGAGTCCCAGACCTGGACCTGCCCTCGCCTAACTGTGGCCTCAAAGGAACATGTTCTGTCACCCGCTCAGTCTTGTCACTTTGGAAGTGAGGGCCCTGGGCTGCATTCTCCGTAGCTATCACGTTCCCATCAGTGCTTCTTAACCTCGGCAGCACAGTGGAGACATCTGAAGAACTCTGAAACCACTGCCTGGGCTGCACCCTGATAGAGTCTGTTGATGGGGCTGGGCTGGCACCTCAGGCAGTTCTAATGTGTAGGCAAGTTTGTGAACTCCTGTGCTCATTGCTGTGAGGATTTTATTAGGCAAACATCAAGTCTACATGGACTGGTCCAGGGACCAGAACTCAGCAGCTCAAGAGGGAACTCCTAGGAGTTTCATTTCCTCTCCTGGAATAGAAAGCTCTAAAGGTGATATTTTTGGTCTCTTTTCAAATTATGGCACTGAAGTTTAGGCCATAGTTGGCCACCCGTAGTCCTCTATAGGTCGGATAAAAAGAAATGGGCCCAGTCCCGGCCTGGGTGCTGGAGGAGTTCATTGGCCACAGAAATCCTCGACTAAACTGTCCCCCATGGGTCTCCTGAGCACAAGAGGGCAGTAGCCAGAGAGGCTCCTCCACTGCTGTACCCAGACCCCCAACTGGAGGGGCCTTCTGAACCCCCGTGCCATTCAGGCAGCATCCCTGATGAGAGCATCACCTGTATGCATGGTCAATCATCCCTCCAGGCCTCAAGGGAACCTGAGAGCTTTGAACTGGTTTGCCCCACCCATAGCGCAAAGTCAGTGTTTGGAACAGGCCTGTGAGAGAATGCTGCCAGAAAGTTCCTCCTCTGTGAACCAGGGGGAAGAACTTGGGGAGCAGTGAAAAGTTCTCCATCAGAGGCTTTAAAAGAAATGCTATATTAACCCTTTCAAGGATACCAAATGGCAGGTGTCAGAGCTCAAAGAGGCCTCCAGGGAGCACCTGGTCCAAGCCCTACCTACCTGCAGTTAGAAAAAGGTGCTCTTATGCCCATGTCACTTCTGCAGGAAAAACACGCAGGAAGGGCTGGTACGGTGTTGTCCATCGGTACGCTCTAATGAAATAGGGTCACTTCTGATTAACCAGACTCTACAAATGGATGCAACTGATACACTTGGGAAGTTTTCCTTTTTCAAGTAATAATGATAGCCTTTCCCCCTTATTGCACACCTTGATTCCAGTGTGGCACTGCATGGCCCCTTAAGAAGTTAGGCAGGTATTAATGTCCCTGTTTTCCAGGTTAGGCACCTCAAGTAAGCAATGCCAGGGCAAAAAAAAAAAGTTGTGTAAACCAGGTCTCCTGAGTATCTGCCATGGTCTCATCCCTACCCTGTGCTACTGTTGAACAGTCTTCTCTCTAGCTATGATCAAGCTTATATCATTTGCTTGTTCAGAAATTTTATTTGTAATTTAAAGGCATAGGTTGTGTTCCCAATTATAACATAAAGATAAAAAGCGTGATCTAGAATTGTTTAAAGTATATTCCCAACTTAAAAAAAAAAGTGTGTGTGTGTGTCTGTGTCACACTCAAAAAGAATAAAATAAGCCACATACAATACATCAAAATATTAACCATGGTTATCTATGGACTGTGAGGATGTGGCTGAGTTTCTTTATTTTACCTTTCTATATATTTTAAGGCCTTTAAAAATAAGCATGTGTTAACTTTGAATTTTAAAGCCAGATCTTTTAAAAATAGAGTTTTGTTTCCACAAACTGTGCGAGAGTAAACTTCAGCCCAGTCCCCCCACTATGTCATTGTGAGTTTCAAAATGGCACCTATCCAGCTGGGAATGGCAATTACCAAGGGAGAGCCTGTGGTTTAGCACCCCAAGCAAAGCCCCACATTAATGGCTGTTAAACATTACAATGGCCGATTTCTCAGGGATCACTCCAATTAGGATCTTCTCTATGGCTTACAACACCAGCCCTCTGACTTCAGACAAGGAGCATCTGTGGCACAGCTGGAGCAGCTGGGTTGGAAAATCAATCACTGCCCAACAACTGTGCAACTGATGGCCCATCAATCAGAAACATAAGGCGTTCGCTCCATTTATAAAGCACATACATTCTCTCGCGAATCTGTAAATGTAATAAGCAGCCCCAGCACCTCAGCCCTGGAAAAATGGCAGCATCAGTCCCTTCTGCCTGTGGAGAATCCCAGACGGGCACCACCAAACGAAGCACCGCGACCGCAAGAGCTCCAGAAGACCCCTGTCCCAGCCCCGCTAACCTCAGAGGCCGAGTCCTCCTGACACCCGTACTCAGAGCTGGCGGTGAGACTTTTATGGGCCCTGACAGCCAGTCATGCTAGAACTCTGTGAGAACGCAACAGTACTTGAAGAATTTCTTGGCGGCTTTCTAAAATGGCCATTTCCTCCTCCCTTTCTTTTCTGTTCTCCTTCCTCTCCTCCTTCTAACCTTCAAACGTTAAAGGAGAAATGTCTTTTTCCTAGATCGTGGTAGGGGGTGCCCAGACTTAGCCACGTGTGAGCTGACTTCTGGGATGTATTTACTTTCTCCCTATCCAAAAGACTTTGCCACGAGGCCCATATGAGACACGCCTCACACAGTATTTCAGATTTCAGCGCTGGACCAGGAAACCCCAGAAGGGCTCAGCGGGAAGTACAAAGTTATCCCCTGGAACACTTTTCCATCATTATTATTATTTGGAGAGGAACATACTAAGTGATCCTGATAGGGATGAGAAATATTGGCTGGGCTACCTTCCTACCCCGTGACCCACCTCAATGCCTTGATGCTGGAACTTGGGGTTCTGGGGACCCCATTACTTGCATACGCAACATCAGGCCATTGCCTCTCAGTCTCTGGCTGGCCCCAGAACTTCCAGCTCTGCCTGCTCCCAGGGAAAGCTTCCTGAATCAATCCCGGGATCCTCTACCTGCTTTGGTTTGAGGAAAGCAAGGTTGAGCTGCCCTGCCTGTGGCTTCAGGAGCCTTTCTTTCCCTCTGCGAGCAAGGGGCACACACTATTACGTGGGCTGGAGGGAGTGCAGCCGGGGACCCTTTTCCTGTTCTGAGAAATGTATTAGTGGTCTTACTACAGCATCAGAAAACTCCGAGCAGCAGAACCAGACTGCCAAACCACATCACGCCTGGGGGTGAGCTGTGAAACGACGGGGCAAGAAGCGTACAGGGAGCTGGCTGGGTTAATGGTGTTCAGAAATAATAATAGTAGAGAGCAGTTATTGAGCATTTACATGTGCCAGATGGAAGAGTGATTGAACTTTTCTCTATGGTTCCCCAGGGAGGGATGAACCTCATTGGGAAGAAGCTAAAGGGGGACGGATTTCAGGTTGGAAAGGGAAGAACACAGCTTTGCAGAGAGATACAAAAGGCTGCCTTGCTGGGCAGTGGCTCCTCCTATCTGGAGGTATTCAAATGTAATGTGGATCATCCCTTGCTGTGGTGTTAGAGCTAGAATCATGCAGCAGGGAAGCAGAGGTAAGATGTGAAGATTATTTTTTTAAAGATTTGATTTATTTGGGGGAGGGAGAGAGAATGAGCACAAGCAGAGGGAGGGGCAGGAGCAGAGGGAGAGGGAGAAGCAGCCTCCCTGCTGAGCACAGAGCCCAACATGGGGCTCAATACCAGGACTCTGAGATCATGACCTACACCATTAGGCCCCACGAGATTTTTTTTAAGATTCTATTTATTTCTTTGAGAGAGAGAAAGAGATTGAGTGAGTGGGGGAGGGGGCAGAGAGAGAAAGAGAATCTGAAGCAAGCACCATGCTCAGCATGTGGGACTCAATCCAATGTGGGGATTGATCCCCATGACCCCAAGATCATGACCTGAGCCAAAATCAAAAGTCAGATGCTTAACCGACTGAGCCACCCAAGTGCCCCTAGATGTGAAGTTTTTTAATGATGAGGTTTCTAGAATTCTGCTCCATGTTTTAGCCATGTGTCTCTTCTCTTACATCCTTCAAGCACTTGCTGACGTGTTCCAGATCTTCTTAGCAAATGCAGTGTCCCAGGAGCTTCTGAAGGGCCAGGGACATAAGGCCTCCTTTCCTCTGTATCTCCTTGCAAAGGCTCAAGATCATGCCCAAAACTTCTTAACAATGCAGCATTAATTAGTTCATGCTTGGAGGCCTTCCTGCACTCCAAATCACAGCAGCATTAGATAAAACATGAGATGAGAAAGTTACAAAGACGTAGTTCCGATTGCTTAAAACCAGAGAAGCCTCTCCGAGGACCTGAAGCCCCATGGAAAGACAAGCTAGTAAACAGGCAGCAGCTCAACTCTTGTAGGGGAGAGGGGCCTAAAGGTGCCCCACGGAGGCAAAAGAGCTGGATCCAGAGTCATGGTCTGAAACCAGGGGTTGGGATGGGGCTTCCCTACCTGTGGAATGAGGTGGGGAAATAATTCTCAGTTCTGCTCAAGGCCCTGGTTTACTGGAGGGGCAGAGTGAAATGGAGCAGCCTTGCAGCCAGGACAGGAGACCTGAGCCACAAACAACAGGCCCGGGCCCAGACAGGATTCCTGGGACACTGCTGGGAAACAAGCAAAAAACCCCCAACAAACTAACCTGCTAAACATGCAAAGAGAGAGAGACAAAGAACAAAACTCCATTTCAAATGAGCTTGCAAACAAAATTCTAAACCCTCAGAAAAAGAGACTGAATAATCAACAATCAGTAAATAAATTGACCCCAAATGTAATAAAAATAACAGAGGTCTGAAAACAAATTTAGAATATGCATGCTCAGATAAAGGAGGTAAAAGGAGTAAAAGAAGAAACAGCAATGAGATTTTTTTAAATTATAAAAAAGAAGAAATAAATTAGATATAAAATAAAACTAAAATCTTGGAAATAAAAATATCACTGATGAAATAAAAAATTTAATAGAAATTCTACATGGGATGCATTTCAAGAGAGAAGTGATAAATTGGAAGATAGCACCAAGGTATTTGCTTGGAGTTCAGCATAGACAGAAAAAGGAAAGTTTATTTAGATATACGAAGTTTACAAGATCTTGAGGATATACTGAGAAGTCCAAACTTATATTTAGTAGAAGCTCCATAAAAAAGAACAGGAGGAATAACAGAAGCAACATTCAAAGAGATGATGCTGGGGATTTTCCCCAAATTGAAGCGAGATGGAATGTCATCACTGAGTACAGACCAGGATAAAGAAAAACACCATGACACATCATAGTGAAACTGCAGACCATCAAGAAGAGGAAAATCATGAAAAGTTCCTGGAGCCTGCACCGGTAAAGTTCAGAGAAGGAATATTCAGGGAAGATCAGGACTAGGAGCTGTAACTTCTCTTTCGCTGTCTCTAGGACAAGGAGCAAGATCGGCTCCCAACCCCAGTGGGGAGCGGCAGCCCTTATCCTGTGGTCCGGCCTGCTGCACAGGGAAGCAATTACATCTCTGAAGCACTGGGGAAACTGAGTCTGTCAGCTTCCTCCTGCAGGTCCCAATTCAGCAAGTGCTTTACAGAAGCTCTCAAAGAGTCATGGGAATTCTTTCTGGCATTTGCGATGATCACGGAATCCTGAACTTCTGTCACTGAAATAATCCCTGGTTCCCAGAGAAACGGGTCTTTGGGAAGGTATTGGATCCCTTCTCTTGCTACTGACAATTGTTGTTTTTCTTTACTCTGTAACCTTTGGTTGTTCCCACAGTATGTCACTCTGGAAAAAATATGGAAATGAGGCTTTCACATGTTTGAGAAAGAGAGCAAGCTCCTGTTGGAAAAAATGAAATCTCCGACCTGGAGCTCCAAGGCTGAGTCAAACTTTCCACTGAATCAAGATCTCTGCTTGCAACTTGAGAGGCAAAATTAAGTTGTAATATTCCAGCAAATAGCTATAGCCATTCAGAATGCTACTCCTGGCTTCTTGGCTGGATCGCAAACCAATGCAGAGGCAAATTTAATTACCTGTCAGGAACTAAATAAAAGGTTTGCTTCATCTGATACTCCCAGTGTGTAGGACCGCTATGAAAACAAGCCTGACGCTCAATCGATTTGCTGTTTTCAGAAGGCCCAAAGGGGCGTCCAGACACACCAGTGGGCTGCTTGAAGCTTTTGGAAGCTTAAATATTCTTTAATGCACTTGTCCACTGTTCCCTCTCCCTAACCTCGGCTCAAAAACCACTGTCCACTCCCAAGAGCTCTTGCATCTATTCTTAAAAAACATCCCATAATCTTTCCTTTCAAAATGGCCGGTAAGGCAAGACCCATCCCATTAGCTTGTCCACACCAGAAGGCTCATCTCTCCTAGACAGGGGCTTGTTTTCTGTGTTCTGCCTCCTACCCATCAAGACCTCCAAGCTGCCTTTCCTTCCAGCAGTATCGTCCATCAGTGAGTCATGGGAGAGAGAATGGCACCCAAGAGACTTTGACGAGCTAAGTTCACCTTTGTTGCTATAAACCTCAGTTTCTCCAACTGCAGCATGGGAAAAACTGCACTATTATTCCAGGGTTGTAGCAAAGCTAAATGTGAGGATAGGTATTAAAAACCTGGACCAATGTATGAAGGTGTCCTTTCTGATTAATGCATATTATATTATTTCATTGCCTGGTCTTGGAGGGCCAGAGGGCAGGGAAAGAGCAATTTCTATCTTGGTAGAGGTCAAGAATGGAGTCTGCGAGCAGCACACTGAGAACATAAAAGGGGCCGGGCCGGGCTGGACAAAGCTCGGAGCAGAGCCTGTGGTGTAAGCTGGGCAGGAGACACTGCAACTCCCCTCCAGGGCTTTGTAGAAAGCCATCAGCCCACGGGCTAGTGTGACAAAGCCCACCCCATAACTGTACCGTTGTGGCTTCCGCTGCTTCTCCTCAGGAGCCGGGAGGACTTTAGGGAATGAAATGGGCTCAAGTGCCCTCACTGTGGCTTCTGAGGGATGTGAAGGAGAGGGTAGCCTGGAGCTGCTCCAGGGGGTACACACCTGGATCAGGCTCCTTAACCTTGGCTCACTGGGCCGGGTGGACACATTTTTCAGTCTACGGAACCCAGACTTGGTGTAAAGGCCTAGACTCATAAGGACAGGATTAAAGTAAAAACCCACCATCTATCCCTAAACCCTGATACGCAAGCACTTACCCCCACCTCCAGCATGGCTCCCAGGACCAAGGTGCTCATGCCTCTCTCCAGATCCCTTACCACCTCTTCTCTCCCAGTCCTGTTGAGTTCCCAGACAGGCCCTTCCTGGTTGGGACCAAAGTCTACAACTCAGTCCCCTCTGCTGGCCCATCTGCCCCTGGAGGGGGGCACATAGGGTTCCCATCTTCCTGCTTTTTCCCTTTGTCTTTCACAAGATCAGCTTAAAGTGCACCTCCTCTGGGAACAGCTCCTCAACCTTCCTGATCTCCAGAGAGCTCTTCCCAACCTGTGACCCTGGCAGAGCAATCAGGCAGGCCTCCTGGCCTCTTCAGCTGCCACACTCCACTGATAGTAACTCCGGAGACGAGGAGGCTCAGGCCAGCTCCACAGGTCTGCAGCCGTGCCTCCTGCCCACTTTCGCCTCCAGAGACTTATCAGCACCTGGCAGGGAACTGGAGTAGACGGAAGGTACTGGGGACCCCACCGACCACCCAAGAAATGTCCTCCTCTCAGCGCCCTAAAAGGGGCTGAGAATAGCCTCACTCCTCACCTGATCAGACTCAGGGAGGCCTGCTGCCCCAGCACAGCTGGCCTTTTAGCTGATGGTGGAAGAGCTAACAGCTCTCATGGATCCTTTACCAAGAACAGGAAAAGAAATATGCTCCCTGCCACATCTTTAACGATCTGATTATCAGGAAAGCACCACATTTTAAATTTCTCTCCATGTTTGTTTGTTTGTTTTTTCCTAGGCAGTGCTAATAAAATCTCTAACCCACGTGGCAGCCCACTGCTCAGCAACCATTAGCTGCCCTCAGGCTGCACCAGTCTGTTTATATTATAAATAAAGTCTGAAATATGCTGCTTGCTCAGTGCAGGGTCCTTGGGGGCCCGGGGTGGGAGCTGTGCCAGCCCTTCCCTGCTCCCTCCCACCCTTGTTGGGGGAAGGATGGCCCAACAGAGGCTTTGCCTGAGGACTGCTCCTTTGGACGTTAACAAACCACTACAAGGATCTGCGATCCATCCCTGGAATCCCGGTTTAATTATTTAGGAAGCACGCTTTTGCTCCCCCTAAGCTCTGCGGCTCCCCAGAGCCAGCGGAATCATTGTTTAATGCTTATTACTGCCGCGGGCCCCCGGGTACGGTGTGGCAGAGACCTCATTTCAATATTTACCACTTAGATCACTTAAGGGCTGTCAGCTTTAATAACATTTTATCAATTGGATACTTATATTATTCACGGCTTCATAAAAATAACAAGACCTGCCTTGGCATTTCAATCATACCCGGGCTAATTTCAGTGACTGCTCAGGGATTTCGTTTTTATTAACACTTAGATCCAACGTGGCTGCATCTCCTCCTGAATGCATAGTGCCTGAGGTGGCCACTGGGCAAGGCTGTGCGGAGTGGGCCACACAGATCTCTGCCCTGGGCATGTGGTCAAGGGGAGGTACGTAGCCAACACACCAAGAGGCCAGGCAGAGACACCGTCCCCGGTGATGACTCACTCACGGTGGGTGGGGGGTGCCACAGGGCTCCATCAGACACACCGCTCTAGCCCCTCTCAGTCTGGCTCCCGGCTCACCGCCTTCTGCCCTGCCCAGGCTGCAGCCACAGTGAACTCCTTCCGGCCTCCAGAAGGCAGCCTTCTCTTCCGCAGGGCTTGGTCTGGAAAGCTTTTGCTCTGTCCTCCCCCCGACAGAGCTTCCTGCAGCCCTCCAGGCTCACCCCCAAGGCCTCTCCTGCTTCCCAGGAGCTTGGAGTGCAGTCAGTGCTTGGGTGTCTGTAAGTGTCTGTGCTTCCTGGCCCTTCTGGTCTCCCTGGGCTGCTTCCCATGTCCTCTTCTCCCCCAGGGGCCAGAGTCCTGCCTTTCCTAGAGCCACAACCCTTCTCCCTTCTGGAATCCTGGAGGAGCATGGCATAAGCCTCCAGACTTTTCCTGCATTTTGCTCTCTGAGAACAAAGTCTGCAAACCCTATTTGTCCCAAAGGTGCTTGCTGTTGCCAGTAACTGCAGGGTAACTAACTCTAGAGGTCTTGTTAATTGCTCACCTTGGCAACCACCCCCAGAGACGTCACCCTTTGAGAGGAAATACCACCTCAGCAGTGGCTGCCCCATCATCAGTGGCTCTTGGCTCCCACAGCTGCCTCTCCGCACTTGCTCTAGGGCCTTCTGTCCTTCTTCAGCCCCTGGTGCCCCTCAATTCTGCTGCTGCAGCAGCCTCTGCCCCTTCCAATCCATTCTCTCCACAGAGGCCACAGTCCTTCAGTGTCACTCTCCTGATTCAAACCTGCCAGTGGAGTTTTCTGCTCTCAGAACCCGATGCAGAGTGTTCCCCTTCACATAAGCCAGTCCTTGCCCTAGCTCTCTGGCCTCCCCAGGCAACCCTTACCTGGCTCACAGTCCTCTGGCCTCTCTGGAGATTCGATCCACCAAGCCCTTTCCTCACTCAGAGCCTACAATACACCAGCCCTGGAATGCCCTTCTCACTGCTCCTCACATGGCTAACACTAGTCTCTGCTTTGATGTCACCAAGAGAGACCTGCTGTGATGCTCTCTCCAATGTGGGTTTCTCCTTCCAGCCCGATCTTCCTTTCTCATGGTCCCTGTTGCTACCTTCATGGGACTGATCACAGCATGCAATGTTCAATAAAAAAATTTTTTTAACAAAGGTTGATTTGATTTGCTTCATTAACACAGAGACTGTAACTGACACATAGTAGTTGCTCAATAAAAGTATATTGAATGGATGGATAAATTTATCCATTCCCTTCTCCCCTTTCCTTTATGAGAAATTACCCATGCTTAACAACTCTCCCTCTCACATCATCTCAAGTATACAAATAACTAGATAAAGGGAATCTGATTCATAAGAGCCACTCAAGTTGCTGGAAAATGCCCAGACTGTGCTCATAAGTCACAGACAGCATAGCCCTCAGGCTATGGTTAGGGACACAGGCTCTGTTTCCTTAATCCTTCCGTACCTCAGTCTGTTCACTTGTAACCTGAGGTTAGTAATATCTGCCTGATAGGGTCATTCTGGGGAGTAAATGAATGAATATACGTAAAGTGCTCAGCACATAGTAAGTGCTCCATAAATGTCAACTACTCTTACTGTGAGTTCAGAATGACCTCTGTTTGCCACAGTGAAAGCTGCCCCCTCTCTCCCTTACAGGTACACACTACTGTGGCTCTCTTGGGCGGCTGACTGTCATTCACTGCTGAGCCCAGCAAAGCCCATTCAGTGAAGCTCTGACTCCTTTACTTTCATACAATTGCTGTGAATGGCCTTGGGATGAGGACAGGGTAGAGACTGGTGAATCCTTGTTGCTAGCTGACCAGGCCAATCACATCTGGGGAAACAGGCTTTCCTGCAAGAAGATGCTTCTCATTCTTGCCTACTATATACAGGTAGACTCTCTGGGTCCCCAAAGATAAAGCCTATTCTTTGCGATAGAGACACAAGGGAAATCAGTATCTCCCTTAGAGATAAATGAGCCAACCAAACAATTATCCCCATGGAAGGGGTGCCACATCTGTATGTCCCATGGAGGCTACCAGTGCTCCTGGAGAGATAGGAAGGGAAAGCCTGGGGCTGTTCTCTGGACATCTCATCAGGAAAATTCGAGCCTGGTCTGCTGCTCATCTCCCATGCTGGCTAGAGTCCTCCAAACAAGTGCAGCTATTCCAGAACTGCCAGGCTCTATTTGAGCCCCATAAAATGTACTTGATTTCATCAGTAAATGTGTCTATTGCTTGAAGCCTCTATTTCTTTTAGAGAGATGTTAAATGCCTCCCAGGTGGTGGGGCTGCAGGGTTCCAGTGTCTCTGGGGCTGTGTGTGTGATGTGAAGTAAGACCTCCCTCTGTGTGTGTGTGTGTGTGTGTGTGTGTGTGTGTTATGTGAAGTAATACCTGTCCGTTTTGACACCCTAGGCTGTCTGGGTTCTGTCCTCCCAAATGTTCTAAATTGCTGGAGAAATTGCCCTGACAGAACCTCCCACTGGCAGACAGTGTCTTTTGTTTCAGACGGAGGTGTTGATCCTTCTCTAATCAACAGCTTAATTAGGTCTGCCGAGATGAAAGAGTCATTTTTACTTTGGGAGCTAATATTTATAGACAACCCTCTCCCCAGTCCCTGCACTGGAGGTGTTAACAACTTGAGGGCTAAATCAAATAAAAATTATAAAACTCATTTCTCCACTCTCCAGAAATCACTGGCAAACTCAGACAGAACTCTCTGGACTATGAGCTGTTCCACAGAGCAGTTTCACTCATGGCCATAGAGCCCAGCACAGATTTTGGGACTCAGTGGGCACTCAGGAAGCATCTGTTGAATTTTTAAATGTATGACGGTGTGTGATGGCTTTCTTCTCTAGCAGGAATCTCTATGATATGCTGGTTAAGAGCTTGGCTTAGGAGTCTGACAGACCTGGAAATAAATACTAGCAGCCTCACCACTCAGCTATATGACCTTGAGCAAGTTGTTCAACATCACTAAGCCTCATTTTACATGGCTATAAAATGGGACAATAGGAATACCTGATTTATAGGGCTGCTACCCTTAAAGCCTAAGGCACAGTCTCTGGCACATAGAAGCCCTTTAGTATTGGCTTCTAGGAAAAGAGATGGTAGTGGGAAAGGTTGAGCTAACAACTAAATCTCAGAGCCTCTACTTCTGTAGGAAGGTCTCCTGGGCAACTTTTAAGCTATCTTGTTTCACAGACTGTTCTATTCTGTTAAGAATGTATTAGGCTCCCTCAATAGGGAAATGAAAATCAAAACCACAGTGAGACACCACTTCACACCCACTAGGATGGCTGTAATTTTTTTTTTTTAAAGGAAAAGAAGCGTTGGCAAAGATGTAGAGAAATTGGAACCCTTGTACACTGCTGGTACGTATGTTCAAAAGTACAGCCTCTGTGGAAAATGGTTTGGCAGTTCTTCAAAAAGTTAAACGTGGAGTTACCATATTGTCCAGCAATTCCGCTCCTAGGTAGGTGCCCCAAAAACATGAAAGCAGGGACTTGCACAGACACTTATCTACCAGTGTTCATAGGAACCTTATTCATAATAGTCAAAAAGTGGAAACCAGCCAAATGTCTACCACCTAATGAATGGAAAAACAAAATGAGGTAAACCAATGAAATATTATTGAGCCATAAAAAAGGAATGAGATTAAGTACATGCTACAACACAGAGGAGGCTTAAAAACATTATGCTAACAAGCCAACACAAAAAGCCATATATTGTATGATTCCATTTATAGGAAATATCCAGAATAGGGAACTCTGCGGAGATAGAAAGCCGATTAGCGTTGCTCTGGTTACTCACCTCCCCCCACACACCTATGAGGTATAGGGAGAGACTGCTAATAGGTGTGGGTTTCTTTCTGGGGTGATGGAAATCTTCCGTACTTAGTGGTGATGGTTGTACATCACAGTGAACATACGAAAGACCAGAGAATTGTACACTTTAAAGTAGTGAATTTTATATTATGTGAACTATATCTCAATAAACAAATGAACAAATGAACAGAAAGACTGTATTTGGCACCCCCTGCCCATCACCCACTCCTGCTGCACCACGTGCCAGGTGCATGTGCCTCACAGGCAGCCACCTTCATCATCTTGTTTCCTGGGACCAGAACCAACCAACAACTTTCTAAGGTGAAGCCTCTACATTATAAAAGTTTTTCTAACACTTTTACAATTTGCAAATCACCTTCCAACTTGATCCCTTACGCCAGCCATGAAGATGGGTATTATCATCACTGATACACAGATGTGGAAACTGACATTCAGAAATATGAGACAACTTGGCAAAGACTGCCTAGTTAGTAAAGGGAACATGAGCCTTCCAATTCCAACACCCTCTGTGTTCCCTACCCACAATCCACAATTTGACCAACAGTGCTTTCAAATCTTAACAGCAAGCCACTTTCCAACAAGAATCCTGACTACCTTATGACTTCATCCCTCTGCCTCGCCTACATGGGTAGCATTCCCAACTCTGTCAGTTCTGGGCCTCCATGGTGCAAATCCCACAGGTCAGAGACCACAGCCTCACCTGATTCCCACTCCATGCAGGGAAGGGTTTTGACCAAAGCATGAGCCACTTATCCAGCTGCCAGGTGCTCCCCCAAATGTCCCATTGTTTTTGACATTGACTAAGAACCTCAAACCAACAAGCAGCAGTAAGGAAGTCCCTGTTTTCAGTTGCTTCTGTCTCCTTGCGGCCCTGTGTTAATTCCTACTGCTTTTGGAAGAAGGCTTCTTGCATAGTTCTAAGTAGAGATGAATCAGGGGTTGGGAGCATCCATGCAGTGGGTCAAGAAGAAAAGGACAGATGTGAAGAAGCTGAGAAGAGTGAGGAGGGCTTTCTATTCCAGCTTGTTGGGTTAGGGAGTGAAAGAAAAGGAGGAAGGAGAAACCAAGGGATAGAGTGGAGAATATGCAGAGTGTGTGGAGGGAATCGTAAAGAACCCAGGCTGCCCAGAGCAAAAAGGGCAGCGATGCGGCTGGGGGAACAGAAAGGAGCCAGATTTAAAAGGCTATGGGAACCAGGCTAGGCAGGGAGGTCACAAGAGCGGGCAGCAGGAGCCACTGGAACTTCTTGAGAAGGGGCCTGATGAGATGTCATATTAGTCTCCATGGTACACATTGTCATATGGAAAAGCCATTAAAAGGAAAAACACCTGCTCATGGGTCTCAGATGTAGTTTCTGTGGGTGGCCAAGAAAGGCTTTTTTAATAATCAGGTTTAAGACTGTTTCATGAAGAATGAAACTAATGGAATCAAAAACTTTTGAACAAAAACCATGAGATGTTTGGGAAAGGTCATGAAATCCCAATGCTCTCTTTATTTGACCCTCCTCGTATCTCACCAGAGTAGAACCTGACCCCGTTCAGAACCGGTCAGATTCACTAGGTGCAAAGGTAATGTCCTTATCCCTCTTTCTCTAGCCAGAGCAAAGCATTGTTTCTTAAGGCTGAATGTGACCCTGAAGTCACTGACACTAACATGTAAAGTTAAGGTTCTAAAATAGCATCCTTGCTAAACTGTTGTCCAGTTTCTACTTGAATAGCCAGAGTGACAGGGCTGTCACTGAAGATTGGGCAACCCTCTCTGTCTTTAGAAATACCTGGCTTTTAGAAACTCTTTCCTTAGATAAAGTATAAATCTGATTTCTTGTGAACCTCTACTCATGGACCTCATCCCTCCTCTCCGGGCCACTCAGAAATACTTCATGACAGACCTTCAATACTTTCACCTACTCAATGAGTCTTCTCTTCTTTATAGTTCTTACATGACACCAATTTGAAGCTCTAAATCAGCCTAGTCATTTTGCTCTTTTTTTCTTTCCTTTTCTTACAATTCACTTTTAGAGAAGGAAAAACTCGTTACATCTCATAGCATGGTCATGCATGGATGACAACAGCAATGGGGACACAGGACTAGCCCCCTCAAGTGGGCTCTAGCAGGTTCTGGGAAGAAGTCAAGTATAACAGCAGAATGTGACATCAAATGGGCGTGGAACCAAACCGCAGCAGCAGCCATCAAGGAGTCAGTCCAACAGAGAGGGGATCAAGGGAGATGTCCCCATTGGTCCAGAGACAGATATCCAGGAACAATGATACCCTAAAAGTCAGGCAGGGAGTCAGAACTCAGGAAGCAGTACAGTGAATGGCCAACCTTCAGGCTCAGATCCCTAGTCTTAAGAAGACTGGGAAGGCCATCAATACAAGGACATAGGCACAGGGAACTGAGCCCCAGATCTGGGTCTGTGTGGGGGCTTGGTTTGGGCCAGGCTGCATGCCAGCTGTGACTGACTGGTGGAGAGCCCAAGGACACTGCGTTGAACAAGATTCTGGTTCCTTTCTGCTCATGCAACCTCATCTCTGCCCTTTCTGCTCTGGGAAGGCTGGGCTTCTCCAGATTCCCTCCACATGCTCTGCACCGTTTCCACTCTTCTCCTTGGGTTTTTCCCTTCCTCGCTTTCTTTCACCCCCAACCCCAACCTTCTGGAATAGAAAGATCTCTTCCCACTTCTCAGCTTCACATTGAGCCTTTACTTCTTGACCTAGCTGACTGGCTGCCCCAACACCCGATTCATCAAGAGTCTAAGATTCTAAGAGTGCTTCCAGAGGAGTTTCGTGACTGATTACCAATGTCACTCCAGGCACAGGAGGGAAGAGTAATGGCCTGAATGCTGAGGATTTCCAAACTAGCAACAAGGTCAGCTGCTAGACCTGGGGCCTGGATCAGAATGGTACTTGGGTACTTGAGTCAAATGGTACCCAGGGCAGTTGTAGCAGAGCTGCTTCAACTCCTCCTGCTGAAGGAGGGGATGGACAGAGGAGACTGCGACATAGCTGAGCCTGTGTGGGTGTGGGAGAGAGAGAGTGGGAGAGCAGGCGGGTCTGGTCAGCCACAGCCTTCAGGTCTCCCCCTCCCCCAAATCAGGCCCCCTCCGAGCAACTTCCCTCAGTTTAGGTGATAAAGGTATGCAATCAGGAGGCACTCAGCAGAAGCAATTTTTATAGTGAACAAAAAGAGAATTCCGTATGTTTCAGGTCAAAAAAAAGGGGGGGGTTGAAGTGGAGAAGGGAGATGAAATGAGGGTGAGCAGTAACAGAGATCAACTTCTAGAAGATTAACTGGCAAAATATTTGAAACTCCTTTATGTATATTTAAAAGTCTCATATCACTACTTGGAAGGTAACCCTACATGAGAAGCCTGTAATAGAAACTGGATGGGTTTTCTCTGAATGACTTTATTGTAAAAAATCCACATTCTTAATGAGGCACAGGAAAGTTGGAGGAGGCCACCAGGATGGACCATGGCAAAGGAGGGCTGGTGTATCCTGAGATATTTGAGGCCTGTCAAGACATTTGAGTAGGATTTTATGCAAATCTAATCAGCTCCAAAATCAAATCACAATTATTTAACCCATTATCACTGGCCAGAGTAATGCCGGGCACATTATTCTTACTAGCCCTCACCCTGTCAAGACAAGGAAGAAAATACGAGTGTTTACTTTTATTATAATACATCCTGTTATGAACCCCACTGTCGCTAAGTGCATGCAGCACCTTTAACTAAAGAAACTAATTGCAAGCCACTTTCAATATCTCTTGTTTTTTAATTTAATGCCCTCAGAGAGATATAATTGGGCTGGAGGGAAGAATTTTCACTGAAGTCATGAATTTGCTATATAAATACAAACAAGAAAGAAAGCTAATACAGTAAGGGAATATGGGATTAATTTTGAAATTGTCTGATTAGTGGATTGCTGCCCATCAATAATTGCCTTATATTTTCCCAAGGCCCTCTCTTTATTAGAGTCTGGCACTGCATCTGCCCACAGCCTGTCAATCAGCCTGTGCAGCTGGGAGGGTCTGCAGAGAGACCACAATTGGAAGCCTGCTGGGGCGCCTTGTTAGACAAAGCAATATATCCCAGACGTGAAAACACTGCCATCTTAACTCGGCTGCTAACGTCTTTACACTCAATCCTCCTGTGTTGGACTGGGGCCTCGCTGTGACTAGGTCTGATTTTTAAAAGGGAAAAGAGAAAGACGAAATCATCTCTTTACATGTATTTTGCAGGCCTGGGCTCTACTGGGTTTGAGGTCACCCCCCCCACACACCCCCACTCCATCCCCCACCTCGCAGTGGCTGAGTTGCTCAGTAATGTCATTAGGAAAAGCCATGCAACAGCTGGAATTTCTAAAGCAGCATCAGCGTCATGGGAGACAACTAAACATGCTTCATACATTGAAAAATTAAGAAAGATAATCAGAAGGGTTACGAGCGAGTGTGCAGATGGTGGGTTTCTAACTTAATTAATGCTTAAAATCTGGAATGTTCCTCAAGCTCCCAGAACTTTTCCTGTCTATCCTCTCCAGGCTTGATGCTCTCAAGCCTTGAAGACTCTTGATCAGAGAGAGTTGAGGAGGGTCTGTTGACTGAACTCGCCATAAACATCTTTTCAAACCACACATACACACAAAGTTGCAGCCCTGCTAATGATATGTTTACGCCATGTCCATTTCCAGAAATATTTATGTCTCTCTATCTTGCCAGCAATCAGTCAAAATATACAAAAATGGATTTGCATGTAAAGATGCTTCATTTGGAAGACAAAATATGATGATAATAAAACAAAGATGGCTCAGAGCAGGCTCCTTTTTGTTTTCTTATCATCTACTGTTTTCCTTTTCTGTTTGGTAAACTGAGCATTTGTTTTAAATTAGGATTTCGTTCTTGTGAGGTAGAAGATAAAATGATCTGAAGCCAAGCCCCCTGGAGCACCATGATGGGTTTATTAGCTACTGAAGTGCAATCACCTCTCAGTGTCCAAGTCCCGGCCCTGCCCCGTGGCCAAGACTAGCCTTGGCACTATCCTCTATTTGGCACGGTGGACATGTGTCTGCCCCTTGGCAGGATCAGCAGCCCTCCAGGCACGGGTGCTGAGGTCTAAGGATGGAGCTGGACTCCGTGATGCCCTGTGCGCCAGGAATACCAGCCCTGGTCCACTGAGCAGCACACGTCCATGCTGACCATGGAAGATTTACCAAACCATGGGCTCCCCCCTCCCTCTACTTTCCACGGTGGGGCTTAGCCCCAGACTTTGTCACACCTCCCTCTCTCACTTGTTGTGTCTTCCATCCTGGAAGACCAACAGGAGCAGGGAGCACCTGGTGATGGTGCTTGGCCTGCCCAAATCACGTGGGGTGCATACTTTGGTGCCCCGGGGCACACAACAGCAGGTGCAGAGGCCGCTCCGAAAATGTATGTCTCCTTCTGTTAGGTGGGAATGCAGATACTTGCAGCAGCATTGTGGGAATTAAGAGATAGAATGTGAGCAGAAGCTCTTTCGAAGCTATAGTCTTGAGCATTTTGCCAAATAAGGGGATATTTTGTTACTAGTGATGTGGAACCTTTTAATGACCGTTCATAATAGTAGCATAGAGGCCGCTGCCTTGGCTGCTTGCTTTGCTTTGGAGAAGCTACCAGTTCAGGCGCCCGGACCACGATAAGCCCCAGTGGGCTTGTGCCTTTCACAGTTGTTGAGAATCTCCTATGTGCTCCGCACTGTGCCAGAGCAGATCCACACAAGAATGTAAACCCTGATGGCCTCCCTCCTGTTATATTTGTGGGTTTCAGCTGCCTGGCTTGAGTTTAATTTCCTAGAGGGCAAGGACCACATCTTATTCTATATTTTGTAAATGTTCATAGTTACCTGTCAGTAAAATTAACTGAGTGACCGACTCAGAGATAACCAGTTGTTGGAGAGATTGCAAAAGGTGAGGTTGAACTATCGAGAAAAAAAGACCTTGAAAATCAAAATGTGTGAGCCCCACTCAGACTAGAAATGTCCCTTGCCCATATTCCCCAAAGACACAGATGACAGAGAAAATCAAGAAGTCACAACATATTCATACCCCCTTGCTAAAGCAACACAAGCAGCTCTGGTTCAGACACAAAATAGAAAGATGGTATTACAAGGGGTTGAAACCATCAGTCTGCTGGTTTTAGGTCTGAACAGATGCTTGGGATCTAGAACTCCTGCTGAAAGGAGGAGGCCACCAGGGCCTGCACCAGGACTAGATTAATGACATCCCCAAGGACACCAGGGGTTGGGAGCCTTAACCACCGATACAGAAGACTAGTTCTGGTCTGGGAGGTTCAGGAAACTAGGTGGAGACTCCGCCCAAACTGCTAGACCAGGAAGGGTCTGCTCGGTGGTAGCTCTTCTTCCTCTGCTAAGTTAATAAATATTGGGAGTGCTCCATGGTTCCCTTCCTGGACCTCTTCTTTTCTCCATGTACACTCATTCCCTGAGTAACTCCACCCAGTCTGGTGGCCCTAATATTGTCAAAGTCCTGATGATACCACTGTTTACATCTCCAGACTCAGCCTCTTCCTGAGCCAGATACTTGGATGCCTAGTAAGTATCTCACAGTTCCTGTGTCCAAACACACCTCTTAATTCCCGTCCCCACCACCTCTGCCCACACTTCTCCTCCTCTCAGTAAATAGCATGATGGTTCACCCAACTGCTCAGGCCCAAAACTCAGGAGTCAGCTTTGAGTTCTCATTTTCCCTCACACCCCACATGCCATCCCTCAGCAAGTTCTGTTGGCCCTGTCTTCAGAACATGCCCTGAATTTGATGACTTCTCAGTACCTCAACGATTCCAACAGTGTGCAAACCTGCCAACATTTGTCTGAGTTGCTACCGCCAGACTGTAGCTGGTCTTCTTGCTTCCTTCCATCTTGTACCCTGCGCACAGTGGTCATAGTGATGTTTTAAAATAAAATCAAACCATGTCCTCCCACCACTCAAAACCCTCTCCTGGCTTTCCCTTGTGCCTGAAAGACCCCAAATCCCTACCACAGCCCAATGTCCTTACCTGATGCCTCGTTTCCCACCAAGCCTTCTTTGAGCTCCAGCCACCTGGGACTTCTGGCTCTTCCTTCACCCTGTTTCCTGCCTCCCCACCTCCTTGGTGTTCTTCTTTTGGACCTTTACATATGCCCTGCCTCATATCATTCTAGCTGCCACACAAATGTCACCTCCCAAAGAGCATCTATCCTATCTAAGGATCCCTCATCCTTGTCATCTTTTTCCTCCTTTCGTGCTTCATTGGTCTTCACATTAACCACCTGAGACTGTGTATATTTTGTTGTTTTTGTTGTTGTTGACATCTCCCTAAGATCCATGAGGGCAGGATTTTGTCTCTCTTGTTTACTATTGTATCTCTAGTGCCTGAATTGTGCTTAGCACATTAAAGGTATTTAATAAATATTTGTTGCATGAGTAAATCAGTGAATGGATAAATATATAAGCTATAAGCTAATGCGATGTTATTATCCTCATTATCATATACACACTTAAATGAAACTCTGCCAAAGGTCCAGGGAAACTGAAGGAAAGGCTTGGTATATGCTGAGGGGACACCAGGAGTAGTGAGGGCCGCAGAAAGGAAGGAAAAGATCTCCAGAAAAAGTCATTTCACTAAGGACCAGACTCACTGATGCTGTAGGACAGGCCACTTCGGAAAATGTTTGGGGGGGGGTAAAAGGAGGACTTAGAAGTGTTGATGGGAATTCCCTCGTTCACTCCAGTCTTCCTCATTGCTCATGCACGATGGGAAGTATAATCCCAAATTTTACAAGCAAACATGGTGCTTGGAGGCAGGAGGTGAAACCAGGTCTGCATGACAGGAAGAGCTGGTACTTTTGGGAACACACTGGACCTCCATTCCACCCACCAACACCCATTGATCCAAGGTCCCCTTCTCCAGCTGGGGCCTAAAGAAATCACATGAGTCCACTTACATTCTAAGGTCTTTACAAGTCTACAAACATGTGTACTAGCTTGTTTTAAAACAAATGGTATCACCCTGATTCCCCAGTGATTCTCACATCAAAATGGGGGTGAGGTGCACAAGGGAAGGAAAGCTCTGAAGCAAAGCCACTCTCTAACCATAAGGCCAAAGCCTTGCTAGAAACATGACTGATGATGTGATAAGAGGGTGCCCATACCAAACTGAATGCAAAACAGGAATTCCAAGGTAACTGATTATATATAAAGGACTAGGTAACTGATTGCATATTAAGAACATAGTTTCCATTTACTCACTTGGAACAGAACAATCTGTAGCATAAAAGGAGAGTAAAATTTGGCAGGGCTCGCTGTGGGCCTGTGAGGAGGCATGAGTGGAGAGAATTCCTAAAAGAGATCCTAACTTAATCAATCACTTGAAGTAGGAGGCAAGAAGCTGTCTTCGGAAATAGATCAAAAGAGCTGTATTGGCCCTGGTGTGCACACACCATATCAATCTCTGGCCCCAGTGTGCGGGGCTCCAGGCGTCACCTCAGAAGCGTGCCCAGAGCAGCCTGGTTTTATTTGTAAATGCACAGGAATGGCCTGAAACACAATCCCAGAGCAAGGCTGATGGGGCAGGGCCATATGGAGTAGAAGTCAGGCCCAAATGGAAATTCCCTCAGATTTCTTTTCCTCCTGATTTCATTCCTGTGGAACATACACTAAATCCATCCTCAAACTGACAAATTAGCAGGGCTCCATCTAAGAGATGGAAAAAGGCCTGAGGAGGGGAAGAGAGGCCAGGGCTGGCTCGTGCCAGGGACAGAGGACCCTCCTTCTGGCCTGTATCTGCATGAGCTGGGCTCCAGTAACCAAGGCCTGTCACTGGGTCTCAGTGTTCACTGGGCCCAGCAGCCAGCCTCTGTTAACCTAACTCTGCACTGAGAAGCAGAGAGTATCGTTTTTATTTACACAGAGGGGACACTTTGCTGTCCGTCTTGCTTTTCTCACTTTATACTACATGTTGCAGATATCTCCAAGTTAACTTTGGTCCCATTAAAGAATTAAGTCCTAATACTCTGAGGCCACAATGTATGTAACGAATTAACTTCTCTCCATGCATCCAGAATGATAGCAGTCATGTATGATCCTTAGGAGAATGGAGAAAACAGAGTCACTAGAATCACTTTATGTTTTCTGGGGTTTAGATGAGGACCCTGGCTAAGGGAAGCTAATAGAGTGTTGCACTATACGGTCAACCATAATGTAATGAGTCCTGCACTGCTGGACATTTAGGTTGTCTCCCTCATTGCCCACCCCCCCCCTTTTTCCTATTACAAGGTTGCAGTGAATATCCTTTTAACATAATTTGAACTTTTTTTTTTTTTTTTTTNGCAGGACAGGGAGGAGGGGGCAGGGAGAGGGAGAATCTTAAGCAGACTCCATGCTCAGCACAGAGCCTGACGTGGGACTCGATCTTATGACTCTGAGATCATGGCCCAAGCTGAAGTCAAGAGTCAGACTGAGCCACCCAGGTGCCCCAACTTAGTGAACTTTTGTGAGTGTCTCTGTAGGATAAATTCCTAGCACTGGAAATGCTCTGCAGCTAGATTTTAAGCTCCCTCAGACCAGGAAAATATATTAATCGTCTTTCTTGTTCCTTTACCTGGCATAGCCACAAAGCAGTGTATATAGTAAGGACTCAACAATATCTGTCGAAATGAATTAGTGAAAAAGATATGATCCATACTACGAAATTACAAAGCCCTAAGCACGAAGCAGACAACAACAACAAAATGGTCTGCAATAAAGCAGTAAGTAAAATGGTACCGACCTGGTAAAACTGCTGCATGAATTCCAAATTGAAGGTATACCAACTTTGATTTTTACCTACATCTGAGTTTTATACAGCATTGCCAATTAACGTCTTGTTCTAAGAGGCCAGCTATGGATTAGTCAGTTTTGCCTTCTTACTCCTAGAGGTCACAGGAGGAAGAGAAAGATCAAAAGGTCCTGGTCAGAACTTGCTCCTCTCATTGTGATTTTTGGGTCACATCTAGAACCTCATTTCCTAGATGGGCCTGATTTTGGAACACCATTTACTAGTAATCTGACTGGCTCAAGATGTTTGTCAAAGATGAAAGAAAATTGCTTTAATTTGGAATTTTTAGATCGTCCTAAGATAATTTGGATCAGAGTTACTTAAGGACCCACGACAATCTGAGGTTTCTAAATTCCTACTGCACCAAAGATATGAGGATCCCAGGTTTCTCTATGAGAGAAAGCTAGCTGGTATTTCACTAACATGATACCACCATGATCTTATTAGCATCTCAGCACAATACATAAGGCTTTATTATTGCCACTTAACAGATTGGGAAACTGAGGCATAAAGAAGTTAAGTAAGTACTTGACATCCCATAATTCCTAAAAGGCAGATCTGGGCTTGAGTCTACCTTCTTCCCTTTGCTCCCAGGAGCAGATTTATTAGGCCCACACTTGCACCTCTCCTTCCTGGCTCTGGGAGGGGCCCTTACAACATTACGTTTACATAGTCACGTATTTGTGTAAGATTTGCAAAAGTAAGATACTGAACTGTAGTTAAAAACCAGTCTCTTCTCATTTGGACTTTCATCTCTGACTCATTTATCTAAGTGTAGGGTGGTCTTCAAGTGGTGGGGGTCATTTTTAGGATCTGGCTAAAGGGAGTTGAATTGGGGTTAGTTTGGTTTTGGTCAGATACATTTACATGATTCACGATCACTTTTATATTAATTTATTGCTGGCTGTCCTCGTGCAAAACCAAACCAAACCAATGAATAAAACCCTTAATTTTATTAAAATAATACATGCACATGGTAATAAATTAAATAATACAGGGGGCTTAGAGAAAAGTTAGATGATATTACAAGACTTATTACAAAAAGAAGTACTCCCCACTAATGTGAGGTAACAAATTTCAATTATTTGTGGCAATCTCTTTTGACATGTATCCCCGTATTTTTAAATGATATTCTAATATGCTGATTTTTTAAGTAAGAAAACTTGTGAACATATAAACTTTCCTTATATAAAGTATTTTAAAATAACTTCTTTTTGAATAGAAAAATTTGGTTTACATATTGTAAATATTAAATATCCTATTAAAAATTATAAAGTATTTTATAATTATCTATATTAGACATCATCTATTGATTTCTTATATTATTCAATAGTCATAGCTCTCTTAAACCTATCCACTTCTCTCCCATTTTCTTTCTCTTTTTTTTGAGATTTTATTTATTTATTTCAGAGATAGAGAAAGAGACAGCATAAGAAGGGAGAGGGATAGCGAGAGAGGGAGAAGCCGACTCCTCTCTGAGCAGGGAGTCCAACGCGGGGCTTGATCCCAGGATGCTGGGATCGTAACTTGAGCTGAAGGCAGATACTTAACCTACTGAGCCACCCATGTGTCCCTCCCATTTTCTTTTTATAGTTATGTTTTAATTTTTGGTGAAATGAACAAAGTTTATATGTTACATGACAGGGATAATATTCTTGCATATTTAAGTTAATACATTTTATATTTCCCCTTAAATAATTATTCCCAACAGAAAAGCAGGCATATGTTCACCAAAAAGACAAGTATAAGAACATTCATAGCAAAATTATTTATAATAGCGTCCTCCTAAAACTTATCAAATAAATGCCTCCTTGTAGTAAAGTATCACGATAGTAATCGTGATAAACTCATATAATTGAGTAGTCTACATGTATGATAATGAATGGGCTACTATTACATGTAACAACATGACTGAATCTCAGAAACATAATGTTGAACAAAAGAAATCGGACACATTATAGTATATGAATCCAATTACATGACACACGTGACACATGACAACAGACAAAGCTAATATATTCAGTTAGAATTGAGCAGGATGCCCTTGAGTGACTGTAAGAAGGTAAGAGGAGGCTTCTCAGTGCTGGTAATGTTCTATTTTTTGATTTGGGTCCTTTTAGCATGAGTATATTTGTATGTTCACTTTGTGAAATTCAACAGTTAGCACACATAATTTTTTGTACTTCTGTATTTTGTATTCCATAAAAAATTGTCCTAAAAATATCATTTAAAAAGGATATTTATACCTCTATTATTAAGTGATATCTTGTGTCCTCCCAACTTTTTTAGGGTTTTGTTATGCTTACACTAACAATTCATGTCTTTTTCCTTCTCCTTTCAACTTTGTAACTTCATTCCCTTTTCATAATATCTTGGTTTAGATATTTACATTTTCTTCTGTAATCAAAAACCCACATTTGTTTTAATTTTAGTTCTATAGTTAAATAAATTCAGTACTTACAACCAGATTATTTTAGTGTAGCTTTCCTAGTTTTCTCTTAGGTATCTAAAGAATATGGCTTTATGTGAAAGATGTAAGCCTGATGATTCACAGACCTGTACCCCTTGGGCAAATAATAAAAATAAAATTAAAAAAAAAAAGAAAAAAGAATATGGCTTTATTCACACACACACACACACACACACACACACACACACACACACACACCCCAACCCTAATATTTATTTTTATTTGGGCATATGTCTCCTCACTTGCTGGTCAATTATTCTTTTTACCTGTGTTATGAGATTTGTAGACTTACATATATATTTATATTTATATATCTGTATTCTTCTTATAACTGGGATATGTTATAGATTTTAATGTAAATAATATACATAGCAACAATGATTAATAAACTTTTTGTAGATCTCCCACTTTCTGATGTTCTAATACTTTCCTTTTGCTAAGACTCTCCACAGAGTAGTTTAAATTTCATTCTTAAAAATAGAACATTTATCAAGAGAAAGAAAAGACAAGTCACAGATGGAAACAAAATAGTTGCAAAAGATACATCTGATAAAGGACTATTATCCAAAATAAAGAGAACACTTAAAACTCAACAATAAGAAAACAAACCACCTGATTAAAAAATGGATCAAAGACCTCAGAAGACCTCACCAAAGAAGATATACAGACAGCAAATAAGCACATGAAAAGATGCTCCATGGTATATGCCATCAGGGGAATGCAGATTAGAACAATGAGCTACCACTACAAAACAGAACATCAACAACACAAAATGCTGGTCAGGACATGGAGCAACGGGAACTGTCACTTACTACTGGTGGAAATGTAAAATGGTATAGCACTTTGGAAGTCATTTTGGCAGTTTCTTACCAAACTAAACATGTTCTTACCATGCAATACAGAAATCCTGCTTAGTATTTACCTAAAGGGATTGAAAACACGTCCACACAGAAACCTGCACATACATGTTTACAGCAGGTTTTTTGTTTTGTTTTGTTTTGTTTTGTTTTGTTTTGGTGTGTGTGTAGTTGCCAAAACTTGAAACCAAGCAAAATGTCTTTCGGTATGAATGGATAAACTGAAACAACCAGACAATGGAGTATTATTCAGCACTAAAGTGCAATGAACCATCAAGCCGTGAAAAGACATGGGGGAAAACTTAAATGCATGTTACTAAGTAAAAGAAGCTCATATGAAAAGATTGCAGTCTATGATTTCAACTACATCACACAGATATATAAATGTGATGGAAAAGGTAAAACTATGAAGACAGTGAAAAGATCAGTGGTTTCCAGGGATTTGGGGAGAGGGAGAGATGAATTGGTAGGCACAGGACTTTTAGGGCAGTGAAACTACTTTGTATACTGTACCGGTATAAATGTCATGACACATCTGTCCAAGCCCACAGAAGGTACAACAACAAGAGTAATACCTACTGTAAACTATGGACTTTAGGTGATAATAACGTGTCAGAGTAGGTTCATCAGTTCTAACAAATGCACCACTCTGGTGAGGGATGTTGATAATGGGGGAGGCTGTGCATAACTGATGGCAGGAAGTACATGGGAAATCTCTGTATCTTCTACTCAGTTGTGCTGTGACCTAAAACTGCTCTAAAAAATAAAGTCTTAAAAAAACAGAACATCTATCTCTGTACAGGTGTAGGATAAAATGTTCCCCAAACATAAACTAGAACATAATATCCTGAACTTTACAAAATCAACTTTCTTTAATTAAGGATAATTCCTCCCTCTCAGATTTAATGTGCTTTTCTAATAATATCAAACATGTAATTATAAACATGCTCCTTTTGAAGCACTAATAAATTACTAACTTCTCTCTATACAACAACTGTAGAGTATCCAACTCTTTTCACCTGTCTCGCTTTTTAAAGATAGTTCAGGATGTCCTACAAAGAGAAATTTAGCATGATTATTCTCTGTTCCCAAAGAATGTACAAGTTTTATATTTGTGTTGTTGGTTTTTAAATCTCACTTTAACTAACTTAAGGTACAAAAATGAGATATCTATAAAAATAACAAGAATAAATAGTAGTAATGTGATGTCTTAGGCTCTTTTTGTCAAAACTATCAAAAACTAAAAAATTGAATGACTTTAAAGACTAGAAACAAAATTTTTTTATAAGTTGGGTGGTTTCTAATTCCTGGGTTTTGACAAAGTTAAGGGAGGATCTAATCAAATTACCAGTGATAGATCATTAATAATAATTTTTGATGATTACTGCACAATTTTGGCATATAACTTGAAAGGATTTCCAAGCCATGAGTGATATTTTAAAAATAAAACTCCTTTTCCCTCTATCAGTTATTTATGTGAGCAAGGATTCTCAGCTCTTACAGCCATAAAATCTAAAAGGAAGAAAATAATTGCTGCTAAGCCTGTCTCTGAAAATAAGTCCTACTTAAATATTTAGCTGTGATTACATGAACTAATTGAGACTCCAATTAGCATCATGCAATATCATTAAATGATAATGGGGAGGGGTCCTGGTACATATCTTAGACTTCCAGTTACGATTCTGGAAGAGAACTATCATAGGTGTATGACTAAGATGGAAGTAGAGCAGTATGTTCAAAAGACTGAAGTCCAACTTCAAATCAGCTCATCCCAGACTGGTGTAGTCACCTGTCCCTACTCTAACTGCCTGCCAAGTGGCAGGAGCCTCAAATCATATCTACTATTTTCACATATAAGATTTTACATTCAATCAAAGGATTACCAGACATGCCAACCGACAGAACCAACTGACCAAAACCAAGGAGTATGACAGACTTCAAAACAGACTCACAGATGATACAGATACTGGAGTTACCAGGCATGACTTTAACTATGATTAATATGTTCTAGAAAATATAGGGCAAAATGGAGACTTTCACTAGAGAAGTAGAATCAATAATACTGAAAAGAGAGAATCAAATGTAAATTCTCAAATGGAAACATATAAATTGCTGAAATTAAAAGTTCAATAGGAATTAAAAACTGAATAGACACAGAAGAGGATTAGTTAACTGTAAGAGTATTAGAAGAGATACAGAGTAGAGGAGAGGAGAAAAGGATGGTTTCATGCATATATACAAATGTTAAAACTTACCAAATTGCACATAAAATGTGCAATTTATTGAATGCCAATTATTCCTCAATAAAGATATATCACCTTTAATGGAGAAAAATCAAAGTGTCATCAGATTTCTTTTCAGTAAAGTAATTTTCTAGAATAGAGCAATACTTTAGAAGTTCTCAGAGAGAAAAAACTACCTTTGTTCTAGTAGTCTTTGCTCAGCTAAACTAGCAATCAAGTAAGAATATAGATTAATGGCTAGTTACAGACATGTAAGTCCCAAGGCATTTGTATCCCATGCACACTTTCTAAAGAAAAAAATTAATAATGTGTTTTAGTTAAACAAAAAAAGAAGTATGGGAAAAGGTGGAGCTTCAAGAAAGTGACACCTATGTAGGAGTGTGATTAAAAAAAAAATCCCAGATGACAGATGAGCTGTAGACTTTGAAAGCAACTACTCCCACTTGGACCCCAGCAAGGGATCTTCAAAAAGAAAGTAGATTTTTATCAAAAAAGTTAGTATAGTATACTACAGGAAAAAAGATGGACTTTTAACATTACAGTGAATATAATATTGTATATGTGAGAAATAATGTATATACTGAAAAGGAAAAAAGGGTAATTCAAAGCCTGGGAGGGGACACTCTACAGAAAAAAAGAAGCAACTAAAATATAGTATATTTTTCTCAGAGTATAAGAAAGATAATTCATTTCGCATGATACTTGGAACATTTCTCTTTCAAGAATCAGTGGCATAGAATTGTTCCCTTCTCTGAGGTCCCAAAGATTCTATTTTACTCCACAGTTCACGGTATTTAGAGTCCATAAAAATTTAACCAATTGTTATTTTTTTCTAGGTTTTCGAATCGGCTTAACAACCAACAAAGCCAAAACAAAACAAAACCAAAAACAAAACACCCAGACACTTCATTGCAGTTACAAAGACTATAAATGCCTTAAATCTCAATGTTGTAAAAATACTGGAATGCTAACAGATGTGCAAGGGCAACAGAAAATAGAGAAAAGAAACAAAAAATAGAGACAAAAGGGTGAAGGAATTGCAGATATCTTTTCTTACTTTACAAAGTAGAGAATCAAAATACATATGGTCTAAAGTTGGGCAAGAAATAAAGGGCTTACATATATTAGAGCTTAAAAAATAACAGGAGAAGAACTAGATTAATAATAAAACTATCGGCCTCACATTTAAAGATGAAAGAATAAAGAAATCTCTGACTCTGTTATGGACTGAATGTTTGTGTCTCCCACCACAATTCATACATTGATACCAGTTCCTCCAGTGTGACAGAATTAGAAGGCAGGTTCTTTGGGAGGAAATAGGGTTAGTGGAGGCCCCATGAATGAAGTTAAGTGCCCTTACAAGAGTCGGGGTTTGCTTCCTCTGTTCTCTCAGTGAGAAGTCGGCAGTCTGCAGCCTCGAAGAGGGCTCTCACCAGAACTCAATCATGATCTCAGACTTCCAGCCTCCAGGACTGTGAGAATAAACTTCTGTTGTTTATAAGACACCTAGTTTATGGTATATTGTTATAGCAGCTGGAGCGAAGACAGACCCTGTCTGCTTTCTAAAACCAATCAGAAACAACAAGGGTAAAAAATGAAATAAAAACTCTTTATCTATGAGGAATCAGGCAACACTTATGATCTGAACCTTATTATTTATAAAGAAGGACTGCCAAGTACAGTGAAAATTAGGTCAGAGAAAGGGTGCCAAGAGACAATACCCACGGCTGCAGCTCTCAAGCAGAGGCAACCAGGCAGTTTTCCAAGTTAGTTGTATACCCTGAGGAGCAAAAGCAATAGTTAACTTATTTTAAAGAAGGCTGACATTTGCAAACTGGTTCTAGAATTCTCCATGACTCCCTTTTGAAACCGCACAGACATGACATTCTTGCAAGAAAAATTTCTGAAAGTAGGGAAACTAGATTAATGGATGGCACTGAAGCTACCAATTCTATTCAATTAATATTGTGGAAAGTCTGAATCCACACTCACAATACACTCCACTAGACCTTATGTATGTAGGGCTTTATTGTGAGTTAGGACTTGTTGGCCTAGAAGTTGTTCAAAGCCTCTGATGCCTCTCTCGCATTTACCTTCCCCATATACATGGTTCAGAAAAGACTGTATTCAAAAATGAGAAAATCAAAACCATCAGGAATGGTTTCACAACCTTATGAATATGCTAAAGAATATCAAGTTGTATGCTCTAAGTGGACAGATCGTAAGTGAATTATATTTCAATAAAGATCTAAAAAGAAAACTGGGAGAAAAGGAAAAAAGGGAAAAAAAAGGAACCAGGAGACAAAACCGTCCTAGGAGAAAAGTCAAAAGAACTAAGAAAACAAATTCAACATATGTCAGAAAATTGATTGTAGAATGGTTGAAAAACGTGACTAAATAACTTCTTTTTTTTTTTTTGACTAAATAACTTCTTATGGATTCAAAGAACTTAGTGAAAAAGTGGCCTCCATGAATCAAGAGTTCAAAGCGTAAATAAAAGAACTAAAGGAAGAAATGATAAGACAATTTTGGGTAACATAAAATTGACCTAAATGAGTCCAGGGAAGATGTAGAAAAAAAAATTTATATTCTTAAACTGTTACTCAATTTTCACAGAAATGGAAATTGCAGAAAGAAGAAGAGATATTAGTGAAAACAAGCTAAAGAATGGGATGAGAGGCTTAAGAAAATCAAGTAACAGTTTAACGGTTACAGTTTAAGAATATAAATAACATTTGTAAAAAATTTTTAAAAGGAATTTTAAAGAATTATAGGAAAAAATCATTTACATGGAAGACAGATAAGAAAGGGTTAATGTTCAATATGTGTTCAGAAGACAACAGAACAATCAGCACACAAAAAACACTCACAGTATAATTCAAGAAAATTCTTCTGAAATAAAACAACTTGAATCTATAGATTTGAACAGGCACACCATCTTCCAGGAAGAACCAACAAAGATTAATCAGCACTAGACCACGCCCTAATAAAGTTACTGGACTTCAAAGATACGATCCTACAGACAGAAAATCAAATCACCTCAAGGGGAAGAGATAGACATCAGGATGCTTTATACTTCTCTAAAGCAGTATTCAACATTGAAGAAATTCACTGTCTTCAAAATTCTAAGGGATACTATGATCCAAGAATTTTATTTCCAGCCAAAGTATAGTTCAAGCATAAAGGCAACATGCAAGTGATTTAAAACATATAAATACCTACAGAACACAATTCCTAGGAATCTTTCTTGAAAAAACTACTATAAATAGCCTCTGTCAATGGAAAGACAAATGGAGAATGAAAATAATTAAATGTCCAATTCAATAAGTTACAAAAGAACAATATAGCAATCTTAAGAACAAAGGCAATGAGATACTCATAAAGATAAAAACAACAATTAAAGAATTAGAAAAGAGGAGAACTATAGACCACATAAACATATCCTAGAGAATATTCTTAAAGAAAAATAAAAAGGGAAAGATTTAGGAAAGCTAGTTAAACAATATAAATAAAAAAGGAAGAAGCACATATATAAATGTGAAAAATGAGTATGGAGAAATAAGCATAGATACTTAGGAAATTAAATCGTAAGGGAATATATGGTTCAGCTTTATGTAAATATATGTAATACATAATTAGGGAGATATAAATTCTTAAAACTGACCCCAGAAAAGGAATAGATTAATTTTCAGAAAATTTTATGAGTGAATTCTATCAAATCTTTAAGAAACATGTATGTAACTCTAATATTATTTAAATGGTGCTTAACTATTAAAACAAATCTTTCCAAAATCTTTCTGTCAAATCAGTATAACACTGAGATAGTCCAATTCCTAAACACTGTAAATAAAATATCGGCCAATTGACTCTAGCACATTAATCAAATATACCATGATTAAGTAAAACTCACACCCCAAATGCAAAGATGGCTCAATATTAAGATGATTGGTGTAAGACAACTTAAACATATACCAAAAAAGAAATACTATATGAACATTCGTGTACATGCTGAAAAGGCATCTAAAAAAATCTATCCATATAGGTAATAGATGAAGTTTCTTAGCATGCAAAATATACATATATCATTTCAAAGGCTATAAACCATATAGTGAAACACTGAGTCCCATTAAAATCAGAAACAAAACTAGAATGCACATTATTACCAGTATTATTTAACTTTGCCCAATACTAGTCAATGTCATTAGAGAAAAAAGGAAAAAATATATATAAAATCATGAAGGAAAAGGAAGAAAACATTACTATTTACAGATAAGATGATGCTATAGCAGAAAATCCAGGAAAATCAACTTAAAAATCACTGTTACCAAGAGTAAGATAATTTTGTAAGGTGGCTGAGAACAAAATTAAAACACAATTAATAGTTCTCCAATATATGAATGATTATCTAGAAAAGATAACAAAAATATCCAATTTACAAAAACAAGAAACATAAAGTACCTAGGAATAAATCTAAGAAATGTGTAAGATTCACATGATGAAAATGTAGAAACACTACGAAAGGTCATTTATTTATTCTTTTTTTTTAGATTTTATTTATTTATTTGACACAGAGAAAGAGAGATCACAAGTAGGCAGAGAGGCAGGCAGAGAGAGAGAGGAGGAAGCAGGCTCCCCGCTGAGCAGGGAGCCCGATGTGGGCCTCGATCCCAGGACCCTGAGATCATGACCTGAGCCGAAGGCAAAGGCTTTAACCCACTGAGCCACCCAGGTGCCCCGAAAGGTCATTTAAAAAGAGTTTAATAAATAGACATATTCTTAGGTAAAGAGATGATGAAATATGATGGTAATCCTTTATAAATAAATATGTAAATTGAACTTTCACAAGAAAAATACCAACACCATTACTTTGGGAATAAAGCAAAGAAAGAGTAATGAAAGAGGACTAGCTCTACCAGATGCTAAAAGGTATTAGAAACATTACAGTAATTAAAACAGTTCGATATCTCCACGTTCAGCCTCGAGTCTCCTTGTCCCTCTCCCTCTGCTCTTCCCTCAACTCATGCCCTTGCTTTCTCTCTCTCTAAAATAAGTAAATACAAATCTTAAAAAAGGAAAAGGGGGTGGGGAGCCTGGGTAGCTTAGTCAGTTGAGCATCTGATTCTTGGTTTTGGGCTTGGGTCATGATCTTGGGGTCATGGGATTGAACCCTGAGTCGGCTCTGTGCTCAGTGCAAGGTCTGCCTGTCCCTTTCCCTCTGCTCCTCCCCCAGCTCACGCACCCTCTCTCTCTCTAAAAGAAATAAATGAAATCTTAAAAAAAAAAAAAAGTTTGTTATCAGCACACGAACAGAAAGATCTATGGAAAAAAAATACATATCCCAGAAATAGATGCAAATAAATATTGGGATTAGTTCCTGATAAAAGTTGGCATTTCAAACTAGTGGGGTAAAATGATATATTTAATAAACAGGACAAGAGGGTAGCCATCTGGAAAATATGAAATTGGATTCTCTCACTTATACCAAATTAGATTCTAAATAAATTAAATATTTAAAAGAGAAAAATAAACATAATGGTAAAAGGAATGATACATTCCTTTTTGATTTTATAAAAATTTTTATTTTCTTTATGACACAAATTTCCAATTATATTTTTCATTTCCAAATACTCATTTAGTCATTTAGTTTCTTTTATCAGACCTACTTGATCACTTAAAAAATATTCTTTCTCCTTCTTCAAATGAATTGTGTTCAACCTCTTCTTTCAATACACTTACTTTGTAATCTGTGTCTAGTAATACCAACATGCACAGGGTTTGACTCATTCAGCTGTTTCTTTCCTGCTGCTTCTTACAGTGGCTAGTTTCTTGTTTTGTTGGTTTCCTTTTAAATTTTTGATTGTGATACTATATTCCTTGAACTTTCCTGAGAGAATTCTGCAGAGACTTGCATTCATTTCTGCATATGCCAAGGTGCACAGTAATTTTAAACAATAGTCTCAGCTTAAGGATTTTGAGTATCACTCCAGTAGTAGGAAGCAGCTTTATTATTTTTTATAGTTTGTATATTTCTTCTTTTTTTAAGTTCTAAGTATTTTTTAATTTTCACTTTGATTTCTTCTTTGATTGCTATATTATTTAGAAGTATTCTTAAACTTCCAAACATTTCTTAATTGTTTCTTATTACCTCAGCTATGTCTGCAAGCATGCTGCAAGTGAATCTTTATCACCACTGCCTTATTCAGGCCTTGATTACCTCTTTTACTAGAATAACCACTACTACATGATCTATAGCACCAATACTGTCTCTACACTTAGCGGAAAGTGCTTTTTGCTCTTTGTGTATTTTTTAAAAAACTGTATGTACAGGTGTTTCTAAACCTGATCTTACACAATTACTCCAGAGGAAAATTCACAGACAGAACTTAGCAAGGATATCAGGGATGAATTCCATCACCTGGCTTCACCTGAAACAATAGAGCCCATTGAGTTAGGGCAGTCAAACATGCTTCCCCTGAGGACACATAATTGATTTGTTTAATTTCTGAAAGGTCATCTGCCCTGGGAACGGGAAGGGGGATTCTGCATTCCCTTCCATGGTTTGTAACCTCATCCCTGACAGCTGCAGGGACACGTGCATGGAGAAGAATCTCTCCTTCTCTTCCTTTCCCCCTCCTCCCTGGCATTCACACATAACTGTGTGGCAATTTACTTTTATCACCATGTCCTGCAATGAGCTTTACTTGCTAGGCATCATGTTCTCCACAGAGGCTTGCCATGGGAAAATTCTCATTCTGAGCCCCCTCAAATCACCAGACCAGGCATTTTTCCCATCTTGGGTTCATCACTGGATTGATATAAGTTCATCAACAAGTCCTTAATGAGTGTACTTATCCATGTGGACTGAGTCAGTGTCTAGTTATACTGACGTAGACATTCCCAGTTTTAGAAGGCAAAATACAAGACAACAGATCCAAAATCAAGCCAACCCCAGGCTCCCGTGAACTTGTACCTTGATTGCTGCAACTGCTTCCTAACTTACCTCCTGGATTTCTCTACCCCTAGCACCTCCCACAATGCATATGTCTGCCAGAGCAACCGTCCTCGATATTGCTGCATATATTTAAATGTTCACCAGTCCCTTTCGCCACTTCGATGGATCCTCTTTGGTTAGACAAGAAGGTACAAGTGAAGAGAACCAGGAATGGTGGATTAAAGATTAAAATAACAAACTCTATAAGATGAAGTTTCTTGCTTTCCTCTCTTTTATCAGGTTCTTTAATAAGCATAAAATTATACAGTCATCACCATACCAATGTATTATTGTTGGGTTTGTAACATATATAGATGTAACAATAATATAACAATAATAAAAACAAAAAGGGGGGGAGGGAGTAAAGTTGTGTAGGGCTAATGTTTCTGTATCTCACTGGAAATAAGTTACTATAAATGTGAGGTAGGTTGCTACCTACAATCTTATCTGGTAAGCCTAGAAAAACACTAAGAAAATAATTCCAGGCAAAGATATCACAAGTAAAGAAAACAGATCAACATCTGTTATGAATATAGATGCAAAAATCCTCAACAATAAACTAGTAAACCAAATCCAGTAATATATAAAAAGGTTAATTCACTGTGTAAGTTTGCTAGAGCTTTCATAACGAAGTATCACCACATGGGTGGCTTAAACAACAAAAATTTATTATCTCACAGTTTTGGAGGCTAGAAGTCTGAGATCAATGTATTGGCAGGGTTGGTTCCTTCTGAGGGTGCCAGGGTAGTCTGTTCTAGGCCTCTCCTACCTTCTGGTAGTTCTTCGGTTCATGATAGTGTAACTCCAATCTTCACATGACATTCTCCTTGTATGTGTGTGTCTGTCTAAATTTCTTCTTTTTATAAGGACATGAGTCAATTAGATGAGAGAGAATGCCCTAATCTTAACTACTTACATCCTCAACAGCCCTATTTTCAAATAAGGTCACATTCTGAGATACTGGGGGTTACGACTTCAACATATGAATTTTTGGAGGATACAACCAACCTAAAACATAAAACCATGACCAAAAGGAATTTACCCCAAGAATGCAAGGTTGGTTTAACATTCAAAAATTAACTAATGTAATATACTGCATTAATAGAATAAAGGACAAAACCCATATAATCATCTTAATAGATTTAGAGAAAGAATTTGAAAAAATTGAATATCCCTACTTGATGAGAACAGTAAAAAATTAGGAATAGAAGGGAACTTCCTCAATCTGATAAAGGTCACACAGGGAAAATACAAAGTTCGATCATCCTTAAAAAAAAATGTTATTCTTTTTATTTGAAAGAGAGAGAGAGAGAGAGAGAGAGAGAGAGAGAGAGCAGAGGGAGGAGCAGAGGGAGGAAACCCTGCACTGAGCACAGAGATGGGGCTTGATCCCACGACCCTGAGATCATGACCTGAGCCAAAAAAAAAGAGTTGGGACACTTAACTGACTGAGCCCAGGTGCCCTCTAAATCATACTCAATAATGGATGACTAAACAGTTATTCCTTAAGAGCAAGAATAAGACAAAAATGTCCACTCTCACTACTTCCATTCAACAATGTACTGGAGGTTCTAGTCTGAAAAAGTAGGCAAGAAATTTTGAGAAAAGAAATTCAGAATGGAAAAAAAGTAAAACTATGCCTATTTACAGATGGCATGATCTTATATTTAGAAAATTCTAAGGAATCCACTAAAAAACTATTAAAAGTAATAAGTGGGTTCCATGAGTTTGCAGGATACAAATCAGTACACAATAATCAATTGTGTTTTTATACATTGAAGCAAACATTCAAAAAATGGATATAAGAAAACAATTCCATTTACAACTGCACCTAAAAGAATAAAATACTTCAGAATAAGCCCAATGAAAGAAGTGTAAAACTGAGACTTTGAAAACAGCAAAACACTGTTGAAAGAAATTAAAGATCTAAATAAGTGGAAAGACATCCCATGTTCATGAATTGGAAGACTTAATATTGTTAAGATGGGAGTATGCCCCCAAATTGATCTACAGATTCAATGCAATCCCTATCAAAATCTCAGCTGGCCTCTTTTCAGAAACTGGCAAGCTGATCCTAAAATCCATGCACAAATGCAAGAGATCCAGAATAGCCAAAACAATCTTGAAAAAGAATAGAGTTAGAAGACTCACATAACCTAATCCCAAAATTATTATAAAACGACAGTTATTCAACACTGTATAGTACTGGCATAAGTACAGCTATAAAGACCAATGGGAGAGAATTTACCTATATGTCTATAGTATAAAACCCATATGTCTACGGTCAATTGATTAATGACAAAAGGAGCAAGATAATTAAATGAGGAAAGAATAGTCTTTTCAACAAATAATGCTAAGATGAATGGATAACTACATTAAAACAAAATCAAATGGATCTCTATCTCATTTTATATACAAATAAACTCAAAATGGATCAAAGATCTACATATAAGAGCTAAAATTATTAAACTGTTAGAAGAAAATATATGTGTAAATCTTCATGACTTTGAATTAGGCAATTGTCTCTTAAATATGACACCAAAAGCACAAGAAACAAAAGAAAAAAATAAATTTGGCATCATAACAAAAATTCTGTTTTTCAAGGGAACTATGAAAAATGTGAAAATAAAACCCTACGGAATGGAAGAAAGTCTTTATAAATCTTCTATCTGATAAAGGGCTTATATCGAGAATATATAAAGAATTCCTAAAATGTAGAAAAATAACCTAATTAAAACATGGTCAGAAAGCTTGAACAGACATCTCTTCAACAAGATATATAAATGTCAATAAGCACATGAAAAGATGCTCAATGTTATTATCCATGAAGGAAATGCAAACTAAAACTACACTGTGAAACCATTTCACACCCACTAAGATGCTATAATAAAAAATACTGATGAACAAGTGATGAGGATGTAGTGCTCTGTGAAAATCATTGACTTGTACACTTTAAATGGCGAATAACATCTCAATAAAGCTGTTAGCAAAATCCAAACCCAAACAAGACCAAGGTAAAGATTCTGAAGGCAAATTTGTGATTGCAGACTATTTTCTTTGGTCCTGGCTCTATTCACTGGGGCCAACAGACTGTATTAGTGAAGAGTTGGCCAAAGCCCAAAGGAACTCTCTTCATCTGTGCTTTGCCTTGAGCAATTTATTTTTAAATAACCCTTTGTCAAATTAGACATACACAGTCTGGTTTTGCATATCCTCTCCTAGGGTTTTTGATGTTTTTATCTTGGGGATGGGGTGGGACATGGAGGGTATGTTTTCCTCTTTGAAAGATGTGATAGGTTAAGGGCCAATTATTTGTCAGTTTTAGTTTTCTTGGCCCCTGACTCACGTCCATTTTCAACTCCAACGGCTTCCAGTATCAATCATACGGGAGCCAAACTCTCCATGAGGCACAGAAATCTCACTGCTCTGAATTTCTAATTTTCTTTCTTTAATGGCGGTGCTGGTTAGTGTTCTTAGAAGTGTAGGTGGGAAGGAAGTAATCTAAGGGAACCTTGTAAATGATGAAGAAACAGTTTTTTTCAGTACCAGTGCTGCTATAAATTATGGGTCCGGGGGTGGGTAGGTGCTGGGGCTGGTTTGCTTGAGAGCTGGTTAGGGATAACAGGGTGGTGGCGGTGTGGGGGGTGGGGGAGAAGGGAGGGAATTGTGGGCATTCATGAGCTAGTGGATCATGTAAAGAAAGTTAGTTTGGAAGAACTTCAGTTCTAATGCTCCAGAGGCTATACTGGTCTACGAGGATCCCAGATTCGCCCAGCCTCACGGGTGATCGCTACCCCCATTCTCAGCCATTGGCTCCATAGGAAGGCTGGCTGCTACTATAATTACTGCTGCTTGCTGGAGAAGTAGGGATAAGGACCAGAATTCAGTGTGGCCTCTATCACACCTGCTGCAGTGGGATCCAAAGTAGCTCCAACAGAAAGGTCTGACCCAACTGCATCTACTTCTTTAGTAACTGTCCACAGAAGGCAACCTGGAAGCACAGGGGAATCAATGCCTGGTAGAATGAACTGTGACCAGTGAGAAACAGGAGACAGGAAGGAGAGAGCAGATAAACTCCTCCTCTTTCCTACCTTCCTTCTATCCTTCCACCATCGGAGCCACCATCATTCTATATAGCTTCTTCAAAGACAACCTGGTCACTAAGAAGCCGGTAGTGTTTTCTGATGAGGCTGTATACAACATCTTCTTTTGTTTTCCCACTACCTGGACTCATTGCCCCCTTTCCCTTGATCTTCCTGACCTGGGATTGTAAACCCCAATAAAGCATGAGCACATAAGTTTTTTCTCATGCTGTTTTCTAGAGAATCTGAGCTAATGCAGAGACCAAGGCCAAACGCTGTATCTGGAAGAATCAAGGTAAATACTGGACAGCTCAAGTCTGGTAAGGATGGAGTCATAATTATCTGAGGAGGTAAGGAATGAAAAAAAGGGGGTGAGGTCCCAATATTGTGGAGAGCAGTGGGAATGCAAGGTTGCTGTCTTTGTGGTGTTTCCAATCTGCTGAGGAAGATCCTAGTTAAATGCTGCCATCACATACATAAATGTATAGTCATAAACTGTGTGTAGGAAGTAAAGGAAAATTACATGGTGCAAGGAGAGCCTACAAAAGGGAACATGATTTAGTCCGGGAGTTCAGTAAGGCTTTTCTGAGAAAATATCACCTGGGGTGACATCCAAAGGGGTGGGATGAGAGAAAAGGGAGGCTGCTCTGAGCAAAATGAATGGCTCTGTGGTGAGAGGAAACATGTTCAGTTGGGGGGTGGGGGCAGAAAGGACTTCTCCGTAGAGAAGGTGCCTCTCAGCCTTGGTTTTCGTACTTTTAAAAAAATATCTCAACTCACAATAGAGAATGTATTTTACATCTTGACCTAGAACCAACACAAACACAGACACACACACCAAAACAAAAGTTTCATGACACAGTATTTATCTTTATGGGGTTTTTCATAATAGCCGTTCACAATGAAATGTGCATAGCTTGGAAAGAGCGCTAGCTAGCACTGGAATAATGCGCCATGGTGTTCATCACAGAACTGTCTGTGGTGATTTACATACATGTGAAGAAACGTATCAAGGCAGGTATGTAGGTATTAACATGGAAAGATGTACATGCTATATTTTAAAGAGAATACGTACAATGTATATAATCTTATCCTGATTTGCTGAAAATATTTGTACATGAAGAAGTGTATGTGTAGAAGAGGGGTTGAGGAAGAACAGAAACTATAAAAGGTGGCTACTTCTCAAATTATAGGGGATTTTGTTTTCCAACATTGACACTTTATTATTGCACTTTTTATAACATTTGTATTAGTTTTTCAATTGGGAAAAAATATGAAAATAAAGTTAAAAGAAAATACCTTCAGATGTTCCTTGAGGGTGCCACTACAGGTAAAGTGAGGTTACTGGTTTACCAGAAATTCAATGCTTTGGGTTACCCAAGCAGTAAATTATACCAAATCTGACTGAACTGGCATGTTGAGTTTTAGCTTCATGGAATCATTTTAACCTTGTGAAGCAAAGAACTTGAACAAACCTTAGGTTCGACTTTCATTGGGTGCCACTTTCTTCTTCAATGCCAAGAGACTCAAACCTGGGAAACAGGTGGGCAAATGTTAAGTGATCAAAGAACCACCAGTGGGACCGGAGAAAGACGTCCAAGGGAGTTGCTCCCTTGCAGAAAACCTCTAGTTACTGTGGGCCTGGCTATAAGGAGGTGGAAACCCTTAGAAGTGTGAAGCTTTTAGTAGCAGGCTTTTGTCCATCTGCTACTTGACTGCTTTTTACAAAATTCTACAACAAATCTGGAGACTTACATTTGGCCTCATAACTTAGATAGAACAAGTCTCTCAAAACTTGAGACAAAACAACACTGGGTTATTCCACTGCTCTCCCTCCGTCACCCCATCTCTCCCTTCAACACTGCATCTTTAACTTCAGATTTTTCTGCTAGGATTGACCTGTCATATGAGATGGGCTATAGAGCTGTAACAAATTCTCTGGTATCTGAGAGGTTTCCCTGTAGTATTTAGATTAATAATTTATTTCCGTTCTTCTTGGACTAGACTTTTCTCCTTAAAAATACTGGGGAGGGGGGTGGTATTATAATCCTTAGATTCTTGATATGAGCCAAGAGACTAGCAAATCTTTTCTGGGGGAAAGGTTTAATTACTAAAAAGGTAATTTTTGGTGCTGACGGGACCAGAGTCTGCTTATCCTCCTCTCCCTCTAAATAATAACCCCAGCCTCCATGCACAGAATCATCTTCACCATTTAAAATGAGTGAGTGGGAAGAAATCTATATCTTTCTTCCTGTCGAACAGACTGCTCTGGCAATGAGCCCAGTCATTCTGAAGTTCTGTTATTTAAATCCAACTCATTATGACTGATTTCAGGCAGGAAGCCAAAATGAAAAGACTGACTAAATACATATTTTTGTTTTTTTCTGTTCTGTCCCTTCTTTCCGTCTCCAATTTTAACACAAGTGCTAACGCCGAGGACAGGGTCAGATGTATAGACACCTCAATATGAGCACTCCATTAATACGAAAGCAGGTCCTGTTGCTTCAGATGATTTGGGAAGATACCATATTCTGAAGTAGATAGCAGCCAGGTTTAACTCCAAAATGCCCATGAGATTTAACTTAAAATATTCTATGCTGCAGCTTAAATTCCACTCCCCGTGGTTATAGACATCCTTAGAAGATATCACATTCATCTTTTGTCCCTAGCACCTGGCACAGGGTCTCATGCTGGGAGTCCAAAAAATGTCTTCTGGATGGAACTTTGAGGGCTACAGGCCCATTGTTCTATTTTTTCTTGCATTCTGCAACCATGGCTGTTCAATCACTTTGTAAAGCTCTTCTATGTTTGCTTGTAGTTCTTTAAACATTTTACTTATGTTTAGTGCATCTGGAATGTATTTTTGTGTGTAGCATAGTAATATGATTTTGCTGCACTATGAAATGCCACTTTTAATGTACTTTAAACCCCCACTGATTTTGAATTGTTTATTCTTCCCTTCTGTTTGTCTCTTCCTGTCTTAGTACCATACTATTTAAATTACGGCAGCTCTTGACTATACTTTAATATCTGGAAGGACAAATTCCCTCATACTTACTATTCTCTCATTCCATTCTTTTAAGGTATGTTTTGACTTTTTTTTGCATAATCCTTCCAAATAAGTTTAATTTTTAACTTGTGCAAATAAACATACAAACAAAAGCAAAGCTGATTAGAATTATGTCCAAAGCAGACATATAATAATTTTTGGAAGACTGATCTTTCTACAATACCATGTCTTCCAATCCAGGAACGTGGCATGTCTTAATGTTTTCTGCTTTTATTTTATATTCAGTAGTAGAGTTTTATAAATTTTCTTCATATTGATCCTGTACATTGTTTATTAGATTATGTCTAGATACTTTATCGTGTATTGTTGTAGTAAATGGGAACCATTTATTCCATCATACTAACATGATTAATGAAAACTGGATTTGGGGAACATTCTATATTCAACCATTTTTGTTGAACTCTTTTATATTTATTCATCCAATCAACATTTGTTGAGTACCCGTCACATGCTAGATATTTTTCTATGTACAGGGGCTTTAGTAAGGCACCACACAAATGTGTATTAGGGAATACACTTTACTGTAAACCTCCCTCTGCCCCCTCAATAGCTTCAATGAATAAAGCTTTTGTTTTTCTCACCTAATGTGAAGTCCAGAGTAGGCACTTCAGGGCTGTTGTGTGACTCTACAATGCCAAGATGGGTTCAGGAACTTTCTATCTTTCTGTCCAGCAGTCACTATTGAGTGTTGGTCACTGTCTGACCTCCAGCACCTCCAGCATTCTTGTCCACATTCTGAGCAGGAAGGAGGGCAAGGGCAAAGGATAAAAAGAGTATGATACCTGGGCCTGATGTCCCCAGTATTTCTAGCCTTTCTAGACTCCCGTTCCCTGACTTTTACCTATACTGACTGGCCAGGACTACATCACGTGGCCACATCCATGTCCATTATTATGACCATATTATGGTCCCCTCAGATCAGAATTCTTTTAGTAAGGAAGGAGGGGAGAATTCTGAATAGGCACCTAGGTAGGCCCTGCCACAAGACAGATTCCTGCCCTTTGGGAGATATTCAAAGAATTTATACACCTTGGTAATCTTATTCAGCCCTGTGGCTGTGGGTACAGTTTTATGTTACTGACTACCGACACTTCCAGCACAGCCCTCTCCCCCGGACTTTAGGGTGAAAGAGCCTATCTGGCATCTCCACTTGGATGTCTAATGAAGATCTCATCATTATAAATCATGTCTAATGAGGTCCTAAATCAAGTCCTTCACCAAAGCTGTCCAGACAGTCTTCTCCATCTCAGTAGATAAAAATTTCATCCTTCTGGTTGCTTAGGCCACAAACCATCCTAGACTCCTGTCTGTCTCACATCTTCTATCCAACACACCAGGAAATCCTGTTTGGCTCTGCCTTCATCTTTCCATTATCCCATCGCATCTCATCCATTTCTACCAGTAACATTCTTGTCCAAGCCACCATTTTTTTATGCCTGCACAACTGTGACAGCCTCCTAAAATCATTATCCACATAATCCTTCCTGAAGGTTTAGTTCCTTGTCTTCCTCTTTTCTAATGATCTTATCCTGGTCCCCTACCTCTGCTACTTATTCCCCTGATCATTCCCTACCCTATGTAATTCTCAAACACTGCACCCCAAAACTTGTCATTTCAGAGTAAAGCATCCCACTGCTGATGGCCACTCTTTCATCCATTGTGTCCTCTGTTATCCCCACTCTAACATTCCTCTGTCAGGACCTACGATTATTAATCCTGTACTTTTTCACTGTCCCTCAATCTCTCCTTATACTCTTGCTTTTCTTCTTAAGGAGTTTAAATTCCATGGTCAACAATTTCTTTGTTTACATGCCCTCAACTGCCTTGCCTTTCTGTCCATTTCGCTTGCTTGGCAAACTCCCAAACCTGATTAGATGCACCTTTCCACCTGTGCCCACCCAGTTGCTGTGGTGGAAGAAAAGTATATAAGCAAGTGGAATGACCCTCCACTTGACCACTTGACTGACACTGACCCCTCAATGGAACATTTAACACTGCCTGGAACTCATACTTATTTCCCTAGGGTTTTCAGTCTTTCATCCTTTCCTTTCCTTTTCCTTTCTTCTCACAACTCCAACTCCCTTTACTCCAGATCTTCAGGGTCCTATGATGACCTTCCTTTTTATTTCAATGAGAAAAACAGAAGTGACCCAAGGAGACCCTCAATGAGCTCCCATCACCACGTCCACCTACCTAGATCTGGGCCCATACAATCTTTTCTTGTTAATACAGACAAACTGTATTTCTATCTCAGACCAGCCACTGTGTACTATATTCCACCCAATCTCATCCACTCAAGGATTTCATTCCAGCGATTCTGTCTCCTGTCTCCAATTTTCCAGTTTTACTAGCTAATTTCCACTTGTACATATTATCATTTCTTCTTAAAAAATACAAGAACTCTCTCTGGACTCCATTCTCCCCTTCTAACCACTACACTATTTCTCTTATGGCTTAACAGCCAAATCTCCTGAACAATTTGTCTATATTCATTATCCCCAATCTAACTCCGCCCACTCTCTTTAAAACCCACTCTAATCAGGCTCTCACCCCCAACCATTCATCAGACTCTTTTAAGGTCAACAAGATATCTGTCCTAGTTAACTTCTGGTTATCTTTCACATTTCAGGGAAACCCCACTGAAACATTTTCTGACATTTCTGACTAGGTAAACCTATACATTACATGCTGGCACCATTATAGTACTTATCCTGCTTGTAATTTTATATTTGTATGTGATTTCTCGATAAATGATTCTTTTTTCCTCAACAGACTCTAAGTTCCATAAGGGTAGGGATGATGTCTATTTTGCCATCATAACTGTATGGTCAGTGTCTAGTACCATGCCTGGCACTCAGGAGGCCACCAATAAATTCTGGGATAATGAATACTTTATTACCATCATTCCCATTTTAAACTTGGGAAAAGGAGGCCCAGAGAAGTAAAGACTACTAGATCAAAAGCACATTGTGGATTATCTGTAGGATAGGGACTGGGATTAAATGAACATACTGACCACCAAGCGCCATGCTACATTCTAGGGGTACGAGATGAATGAGACATGCCCCACTTGTCCCATGCTAGGCCTTATAGAGCTTCTAGCATGTTTGGGATAGATAGGACAAACCCGGCAACCTAGTGCAATATCAGCTTCTCCTTGTGTCTACAAGGGGTTAGCTACCAGGTTAACGGAGCTGCTTTCACTGTTCTGGTTCTGGTATTCAAAGTGGTCAAGAAGAAGGCCTCTTCCCAAAGAGCATTTGTTTGACTATATACAGTGATAGATGTTGACTAAATTTACTATGGTAATTATTTTGAAATACATACAAATATCAAATCATGTTGTATACCTGAAACTAATATAAAGTTATATGCCAATTATGCCTCAATTTAAAAAAAAAAAGCATTTGTTTGAAATTACATTCCAGGATCCAGAATAAGACTCTCTGGGTGCATATTACTCATCACTGATCTACAAATTATGAACCAGGAAGAACACTGAAAGGAGCAGGAAGGTCAACTTAAAGTTACAACATTAAGATCCATTGTCACTTGAAGACCAGTAAGAAAGAGAGAAAAGCATTTCAGAAATGAAACTGTCAGGAAAACAAGCCTTGAGTTACACAACTTTTTTTTTTTTTTTTTTGCCCCAGGGGTACAGGTCTGTGAATCATCAGGCTTATACCTTTCACAGCATTCACCAAAGCACAAACCCTCCCCAATGTCCATAACCCATCCACCCTATCCCTACTCTCCCATCCCCTAGTAACCCTCAGTTTGTTTTGTGAGATTAGGAGTCTCTTATGGTTTGTCTCCGTCCCCACCCCAACTTGTTTCATTATTTTTCCCTCCCTACCCCCCACAACCTCCCGCCCTGACCCTCAAGTTCCTCATATCAGAGAGATCATATGATATCTTGCCATTTGCAACGACGTAGATGGAACTAGAGGGTAGTATGCTGAGCGAAATAAGTCAATCAGTCAGAGTTACACAACTTTTAAGCGAGCTACTGCGTTAAAAAGTGTACACCAGTTGGAAGACTGAATATTTTGAGATTAGCAAACTACCAGGCAGAGCTGCCAATAAACACAGTCCAATTTACCACTCTGTAAGGGACTATACTACTAAGATGATCATATAAATTATTATGAACAATGGGGCAGTTTGGGAGTAATAAGAAGTACTATACCCAGATAATGAGTATTTACTAGGACTGTCCCAGGCAAAAGAGCAGGACCAGTCACCCTCTTTACTAAGCATCCTCCACACAGTACACATGGAGAAAACCAGGAACTCATTCAGTCATGCAAATGACTCCATTAAGCAAATTAGCCAGAGCAGCCAGAATAGACAAGACCCCAGTCCAGTGTGGGCTCTATGTAAATAATTTTGACCCTGAATGGTCATGCTAATACTTACCATCTTCACTGAATAAAAATAGAGCTAAGAGTACTTGCTTAGCTACTTGTTTTTCTTGCCCCTTCACACCTGATCTACAATCTTTAAGAAGGCCATTTCTTTCTCTATTTGAGGTTTAGTCTTAATGCTTAAGAAAGAAAATACCTTCTGTGCTAAGCAAAGTCAAACTGAATGACATTCTTCAAGTTTCCAGAGGCTTCCCTCTTGCCCAAAAGCACAGTTGGCTTATATGAAATTTGCATAAATATGCCATATTTTTAATTAAGAAGGACTCCTAGGTCATTCACTGAATCAACGTAACAAAAACAAGGTCACTAGCCACAGAACTTTATTGTAGGGATCAATACATATATACTTCTCAGAAATGTTTTGAGCCATTCACTTGATGGTTACAAACATATCAGGATCTATCTAATCGGCAAATTTTTTATTTGCTTGGCAAGAGAAAATCATGAATCAAGTCCAAAAGGCCTGATTTAAAAAATCTGTAAAAAGGGAGGGCTAACCACTGCCTGCCCTATGTCAAGAAACACTGTACATTTCATATCAAGAAAACAATTCCATACAAGTCCAGCAAGGCAAGCTGGCAAGTAGAAATGAAATGACAATCTGTCATACAAAATGCAAAAGGAGTCAAAGATGAAGTACAAAAAATAAAATTTGGGTCAGAAAATCATTATTAAATAAAACCACATGAGGATGTTTATTAGTTGTTTTCTTTAAGGGGAAAAGAAACTGAGTTGTTAGTTTCCTACTTGTTCAGAAGGAAAAGTGTTTGAAAAATACTTCTGATATTGAGTGAATTCTTTCTCATCTACTACCTAGAATTCACAAACACCTGGCTTATTCTTGCCCATCTCTAGAAATGAGAAAATAAAATCAGTGTTTGACCTTTAGTGCGACATTCACAACACCCGAATGAGGTCCAGAGTAATCCTCGATCGGGGGATATCAATGTTGAGTACTTGGACTTCCACTCTTTCTCCAGGGCCCAGTCCAAGACTCCTTCTCTTCTTTGTTTTAGAAAGTTTTGCTTCTGTTACATTTCGTATGGGAATCAGCCCTGATCTCCCCACTCCTATATCTACAAAAATTCCAAACAGAGTAGCATTCTCAACTTTGCCTGTAAGAACCGTCCCAACCTGCAGGTCTTCTAGGCAGACTATACTTCTCTTGAAATCAGGTTTATCAAAATCTACAAGAAAAGGGGGGAAAAAAAAGAGAGTGTAAATAGTATGTACTATACTTCCTGGACACAATATACATTAGTAAGTAAGTATTTGCTACATAACAGTTATGTGTTATGTGCCCAGACCACTAGTCAGCATTGAGAGGGCACATAAAAGGAGATGAAATCCAGGCTTACCTTCAGAGAAAATGCATCTTAATTGGGGAAGCAGCATTCAAATGATAGGAACAACACAAGAAAATTTACTCAAACACTTTCTTCTCCTCAAACTCTATCTTGCTAGCATGAAAACATTAGCACTATACATAAGGACTGAGAAGAATAGAGAGTCTGTCTTCCTCTTTATGAGGAGGTGATGAGAAAATATCATTACTCAACGAATATATAAGGCCAAATCACAAACGCTGAGAAAGTAAGACAGAAAATTGGGAGATTTTTTTCTACAAGTACCCGAATTTTCAAACCATTTAAAGATAGTAGAAAGTATATCAACATTTATTTGGTCAAATGTGGATGAAGTTAAAATGTTCTCTTTCATTTGCCTCCATGAATTTGGAATTCAAGAATCAATTTCTATCCATTTTGAATATACTTGTCCAATCAAAACTTAATACATTCTTGATTATATATGGCTTAGAAACCCAGATCAGCCAGTTCCTAATCTTCTTTCTCCTTTTTCAGTTCAATTCATTAAACATTTATTAGCCCCTGGCATGATCTCCTGTGTGGGCACTCCGCTGGGTGCTAGAGATACAAAGATGAAGACACACAGATCCCTGCTCTCAAGTTCCTTACAGCCCCCTTTTCTTGTTGGCCCCAGTGTACGTTTCTCTGTTCATTAATACCAGCTCCCCCCAAAATGGGTATAAAGCATACCAAGGAATCGTGGCTCTAGTAAAAACAAAACAAAAACAACAACAAAGGTTTTAGGAGGGAGAAGGGTAGAACTAACAGTCTAAATGGGGTTTTTGGGTTATCTGTGGATTCCATTTTCCCATGCTCCTCTTGGCCCCCTTTCCTAGGATTACTGAATGTTGATTCTAATAACAAAGAACATTCTATGCTTGGATCTCCTTTTACTAAGGCCCCATTTACCCTCCACCCATCCCACTTCCTTTTCCTCCACAGCTGTTGGCTTGATCCTGATTACTTGTTAAAGCTATCCTTTACAGTTGTACTAACAACTGGCCACCTCTTGGTTCCCCTCCCCCAGGCCAACTATTGTGAAATCAAGTGGTTTTTTTTTCCCCTAAATTCACCTTTTTCCCAAAAAACAAAACAAAACAAAACCCTCTTTAAACCTCAAATCTCATTTTCCTCATAAAAAAAGGAATATGCAAAACCTGGAATTGTTTCTGTACAATTTTTCTGACACTGAAGTAGATTCCAAAAGCAAAAAACCTGTTGTAATATTATACTGGGCAAAAGACTGTGTCAGAGCAAAGTGAAACTAAGTCATTGATCAGGGCAAAGGTAGACAGTCTCTGAGGTCTCATAGGCACTGTTTTTATGCTTGGAAATTATTTTCTCTTATAGAGGTCCAGCTGCTACAGATTCCCCAAGGGTTCCTGATCAGCTGCTTAGTTTAATTTTGCATGGAAAATCAGACTCAGGAACTACTTAACATGTTCCTGAAGACAGCCTGGGCCACTGAAAAATCAGAAAAGCCTCCATGTACCAGGGAAACTTTAACACTTTGATTGCCAAGCCTACATATTCAGTCAGCGTCATTAGGCTTGCTTCTGATGAATTCAATTACAGAAACTAACAGGCAACCAGAGTGTTAATAAAATAGAATCGATTTCCTCAGAAGACAGGATGAGTACGGGGAAAGAAAGAGGCATCAGGGAAGGAAATACTTTTGAGAAAATGAAGAAAAGAAAAGATGTATCATTTATAAATACTGTAATGAGGAAACATCCCAAATACTATCTGCCTCTTCAAAAATATGACTGTCTGCCTTCCCCCTTGGGGATAGTTTTAGTATTAAAATAAAAGTCCAGTTTTGAAAATTGTGACTTACACTAGGGCAAAGGTCAATTCCAAAGTGAGTTTAAAGAGACTTATTTGAAATTTCACTTGTCACAATGATAAACACTGCAGTAACTGGTAAGCTCGGTCCAGCGCCCAGGTGCATCTGTGTTTCTGCTCACTAAGGGCATGACAAGGTGAGGATCTCTACTTAGCAGTTGGTTGTTTAATTGAACCATATAATCTGAATGTTGATTTTCGCTCTGAGTCTGCAGTGTAACTGGGATAACAGAGCAAACAACACCAAGACAGAAAAACGATCAAGAAAAACCAGTACAGGAGGCCTACAGCTAGAGACAGCATATTTACCAATTTCTAATGTGGTGTCCTAGGCATACCAGCTTCATAGTCCACCCTGTTTGAGACCCAGTGCTCTCCTTAGTATCCTGCTAAACAATACCCAGGGAATTCACATACAGGCCTCTAGACAGAGATGGATCTGTCTACGGAAACATTCACTTTGGATGGACTACCCTGGAGGCTCCTACTCCTACATTTTTGTCATAGATCTTATTATATATTTTTTTCCAACTTAAAAAAATAATCTCTGACTTACAGAAAAGTTGAGGGAACAGTATAATGAATTTATCGGGTGTTTCTTTTTTTAAGTTTACTTTTTAATAATCTCTATCCCCGATGTGGGGCTCGAACTCACAACCCAGAGATCAAGAGTTGCATGCTCTCCCAACTAAGGCAGCCAGGCACCCCTTACTGGGTGTGTTTTTAAACTCCATTAAACCTTTTCACAAAGAAGCATGTCTAACCCACTCAACACAGCCTAACTCAGAATGAAAAGAACCAAGTCCTAAACATGGTATCCTAAAACTGGTTATGAGACTGAGACAAGTGCAGATTCATTTAAATCTCAGAGCTTCCTATTCAAATTTCCTTAGGAAGTGGGTCACTTGATATCTTAGTTCTTTTTCATTGGGTCATTGCTCTCAACAACTATGACTATTACACTTCCTTCACCAACTACCTATGCTGAAAGCTGAGAGCTCTTTTAATTAGAAGGAAAATCAACAGAGTGATAGTATCTTATATGTTCAATGTGTTCACTGACACAGAATCTAGGAATTTGGAATGCTGCAGTTTAGGAAGAAGATTCACTTTTCAGTTTATGAACTGAATGCTTTACCTTGGACTTCTGGCTCCTACAAGATAAGAAGAGCTTACAAAAGGATTATGAAAAATGTGTGCCTCTGTGCACACAGCAGCCAATGTGTTGATGCATTTAGTCTAGTGTGATAGAAAATAAGCATGGGACAAGGAGTCGGGAGACCTGGCTTCTTGCTTTGACTCTGGATATGAACCAATTGCAATGACTTTGAAGAAAGGGCATGATGCTTCAGTTTCTGCATGTACAGAATGGAGAATAATTTCAGTTTTGCCTATGGCAGAGGTTTATTGTGAGGGCCACAGAAGATAACGTGACCTATGTAAATAAAAGGCGCTGTTATTCAAATTTAATTATTTACCTGTTCGAAAGTCAAAGCTTTCAGGCTGGCTGAGACCATCTATGATGACTTGTAAGGTGTGAACTGTTGTTTGCAAACTTTCTGCAATTTTCTCTATTCCTTCCTTTTCAAGGAATGAATTTATTTTTTGTTCCATTTCAGGCTTTCCAATCTCATACAGTGTCCCTCTGATGAATGACAAAAACCTGCAGGGACGAAAAAAAAAAAACAAACCAAAAAAAACCAAACAAAAAAAACAACAAAAAACCCAGCACTTATTAATATTACTTATTTTCCAAACTCCTTATACAGATCACCCTAAAATTCATTCATCTCAGATCCATAGGTCATTAATCAACCTGTCAATCAGTCTTGATTAAAAATCTACTATGTCTCATGCCGTAATGAATGACCTATCTTAGAAAAAATGAGGGGATGGACTTAGGTTCTTGGTCTATTTTCCAATGAAGCACCTTCTCAAAATCAGCATCAGATATGCTTTACAGTGTAATGTTCGTTAGAGTTTAGTGTCAAACATTTTCTAAATAAGGATACCTATGTTTACCTCACGTTTCCTAAATTTGAGTTAAGAATACTCATTTGAATTTAAATTAGCTAACAGGCAAACAGTGAACTGATGATTTCAAAATCCAGAAAAATATCCAGTAAGCATTGCCAGTTTTTGACAAATGAAAATTTGTTATTCATGGGCCATATCATTGCTTTTTACTTTTGAGTACCCATGATGACAGTGTTACCTGCGCAAGCATACTGTCAGCCTACTACTCAAATTCCATTGACAGTGAAGCTTCACTGTGGATTAAATTGTATCAAGTACATTAAGTATTCAGAGTCCACAGGAAAAATATGGGAGGGGCTATCAAAAAGAAAAAGTAACTTGCTTACAAAATGGAAGGTGTGGAAGCAAGTAAGACCTTAATTACATAATCTTGAGATGACTTTGTTTTTATATATTATATAAATTATTGCTGCAATATTTACAAAATAAAAATATCTGCCTTTCTCCTTTTCCCTTTGCTATGTTTACCATTTCCCTTGCTTGCTGCCTCTCAATTACTGCTTTGGAGTTCAGTAATAAGTTAATTAAGAAAAAAAGAAAGGGTTAAGCCAGCTCCCCCTTCAATTTCATCTGAATACTGGGCTGTAGCTTACTTTCTTGACAGTTCTTGGCTGGGTATTTTTCGACATCATTAAGTTCCATTTCCTATGATTAATGGCACTTTAAAAATGTCAACACAGTAATCAGACAGATAGTGATACTAATGCCCTCAAATCCTTTCCTCTAAGGATGTCTCTGGCATACAAGAAGGGAAAAAGGAAATTGTTAGAGGCTTGTCCATCATCAGAACTGGGATATATCTCATTTGGCAGGTTGCTACATTATCACAAAAGGAATGCTTTCATTTCCAGTCTTTATTTGCGTTGTTGTATTCAACCACAAAAGCCTCTTCAGTGATCATGCAGTACTGGTCTGGCATCTGGTGGAGAAAGCACTCTCATCTCTCATTTAGGGCATCCTTTTGGGTTCAAATGGACAATCTTCCTACATTTTCATCCATATTTTTAGTCAAAAACAGACAGATTCTTCAAAATCCCAACTAATTCTCTTGAGAATATATTTTGGTTAGTAGTCTAACAAAAGACCAAGGAATTGGTGCTTGGTCTCTCTTTTTGGAAATGAGCTTCCGTCCAAACTGGTGGCCAGTGAGACGTACAATGTAAGTCTGTGTGTCCACAGCTTCTGCAGCCCAACGGAGAGGCAGTCAGTGTCTGTTAGTGCTATTGGACGAGCAGTAGCACATAAGGGCCCTGGTGACAGGGAACAGCTGCTGAAGCTCTGACTGACAGGATAGATGACACATGACAACTTCTGCCCACAGCCAACTTCTCTGCACAACTTTCTAAATAATGCATGCCCTGCTGAGCAGGCTTCCCTGGTATTTACCCTCTTGGCTTGATCGGTCTGCAACTAGCTATTTAGTAGGACATCTTTCAAATCCTCAAGATTCTGGCTTACAATCAACTGTTAAATGCCAAAGCATATTCATGGGCTGTAAATCTATAACCTTGAATGGCATTTTATAATTAATGAAAGTTAACTAAATGGCAGAAAATTCCCAAAGCACTGTATAAGTCTTGGCCTCAATAACAAAAACACTGGCTCAAGAGGCTGCTTGGAGTCTTAAGCTTGTGTGTGTGTGTGTGTGTGTGAGAGAGAGAGAGAGAGAGAGAGAGAGAGACACTAACTGCTACCAAAGTTACTTCCATATAAAAAATTCTGTTTATAGTGGTTGCAGATTTAAGAAGAAAATTGGTCTGTTTAACCTGGGTGCATATTTCATATATCATTTTCATTCTCACATACAGAAGCCCGAGGGCACCGGTAACTGAAATCAATAAAAAAGTACCAAATTGTGCTCCTAGCTAACACTTCATATTGATCAACCCTATTTTTAAATGACTATGGAACAAAGTCAAATGCTACTTTATTTTGAAAACTTCCTTAAAGTTACAATAGGCTTACAGAAAAAGGAAAATAGCAAAACCAAGAGAGAGAGAGACTATAAAATGGATTGGGAATAGTATTCAGACTGACCTCTTCCTTACTGGATTTCAAATATATTCAACTGTAAATGACAGGAAACAATGTTTTATACCTGGGAACCACTCAAGAAACATGCATTCTTTAAACAGCCTAAGAAAAATTTATTCTGCATTTTCTGAAATTTGGCTCTGGAGTTAAGTGTGATAAGTAACATGTAACACAAAGTTTCATTTTAGAATTGGGTACATACGATAAGTAACACTCAACACAAAGTACTTTCTGTTCTTCCTCGAAAATACCATATAAAAATACACTGTGCTTTATGAAGCTTGAAACCCAGTACTGACAAGTAAGTGAGGGGCATTATGCTAGTGCTTGATAGAGGTGTTCATTCAATCCTAACAAGAATCCTAAAAGCTAGGTGTCCTATCATACAGAAAAGGAAATTGGAAGTTCAGGGAAGTTAAATAATTGACCCAAGGCCACACAGCTATTTTCACTGACTAGAGTTTCATGCCATACACATCAGTGTGTATCTGTTTATAACTGCAGTGATGTCAAAATAAGTGATATGTTTAGTTAAGATATAAAACTTAATACTTCTGGTAACATTTCATCAATACAATTTAATTGCAGATTAGTTTTAAATAGGAGACACCTAATATTGATAAATTCCACAAAGAAATTACTATATAAATGTATTTATGTAGACAATTCTCTCAAAAATCAATGAGTTATTACATAGCATCATTTTCTCCACTGTCTCTGCAAGGCTTTTTCAGTTTGCTAAGGACTGCGGCCTGAGCTGCTGTTTTTATTTAATATGTAATTTCATCCATCTTACTTAAAGTAAGAAAGTAGCATAAATGCAACAAATAAGCACATTATGTTCTTTTAGCGCACATCTGCACAAAGTTAAAATACAGACCTTGCAGCGGAGATAATGCCTGTTTTTCAAGCAGAATGCTTATATAACCTAAAATCGCTGATATATTCAACAGAAACTTGTTACTAACGCAATGTTTTTCCCCTCCGGAGTGAGTCTTTGCAAGATTCTTCCCAAAGCATAAGAAATTCTCAAGATTTGTAAGACTTCAGATATATCCATTCAGTTTGGGAGTCCAGGACTGGGTTCATTACATTAAAGTACCGTGGCACCCCACAGAGCACAGGAGAACCACGATGACACAAGTCCATCACTTTAAGAACAACTTACTATTAGCTCGCACTTTGGGGGCCCAACACACAGCAGGAAGAACCGTGCTGTAAGGGCAAGGTGCCTATGGCTGTCTACCCATTCTCAACAGTTCCAAAAGAGACTTCCGTTACTGGCTTATTTTTATCCATTAGTTTTACTCAGTTATACAATAAACAAAACATTAAATGCAAGAGCACAGTCATTTTATAAATAAGTAGGTACAAAGCAGGTCAGAATTTGTAATACAGGGAGATGCTCAGTGATTTAAAAAGACAGCTTGTACTCTAACGAGGAAACCCAGCCCTCTTAACCGTGATTATAGAGTAAGTGTGTGGGACACAAAAGAAAAGTTCAGGAATAATCTGTTACACCAAAACCCACTGGTTCAATATATATTTTTAAATCTACTGCTCTTAATATTAAAGACTAAATATAAATTCCAGTGTGGCAAAAAAAGAGACCCGTTGCTCCTCTTACACTACTTGTGGGGAGCTGAATTTACACACGGGAATGCGTAGCAGTGCACATTTCGTTCAGCGTAAAGAGAGAGTACCGGCTTTACCACATCTGCTGTTTCAGCAGCCAAGTCAAAGGGGCAGCAACGTGAGTTGCACGTTAATCATCAAAGGATCTTTTCAAACTTCTAACCTCTTTGTGAAACCGAGACACTGAACTGGGCCAAAATCCTTAAAAAATCTTCACTGGTGCAAAATCTACAAGTACTGGTAAATTCAAGTAGAGTGCAAGGACAGTGCATTTATGGAACAACCTACTGTATTGCAGAAGCTGGTAGGTCAGTGAAGACAATGTTTAAATGGCTTTCCTTAGCATGTAATCAACCACAGAAACTGACAGCAAGCAATTTTTCACAAGAACTTACAGCTAACTGGCTTTTGAAAACTGCAGATAAACTTTTAAAAAATGTAACCCTTTCAGGAAGGATAAAGGAATTGTTCTGAAAGCTCTTACACACTTTTATGTGAGAGTATAGTTTTAAATGGGGTGCAGCTATCCAGGCAGCAGCTGGGGGCATCTTTACCCGCATTGGCTTGGTATCATGCGGAGGGTCTTTGGAGCACTTCCTGCATGTCTAAACACACCCCTGAGTCTAAACACACTCTTGCATTTATGAGTAGCAGGAAAAAAAACATAAACAAAAACAAAAGCAAGAGGAATTGAAGGAGAAGCTTTCATAGATTAAGAAATGCAGTTTGTCTTCCACAAGACTTGGTTTATAAGCATCAGACTGTTACCTGCTTCTAACTTCTGAAGAACTTACTAAATGTTTCCTTCTTTTTCAAAGATCTGGTGTACATGCATAGAAACTGGATACAGCATGCATGCTGTATTAATTGTACATAGGAGAACAAATCCTTAGAAAGCTGTTTTATTTTAGCAATTTAGTATAGGGAACTGGCTTTATACAAAAAAAATGCCAGTTACAATGTGCTTACATAGTTGCACCACACAAAACATCTAAGATCAGTGAAATAATAACCCATGTCACAAAGAGTAAGTAGTAGTTACTTTCTAAAAAAGATTTATCCATTTATTTGAGAGAAAGAGAAAGAGCATGAGCAGGGTGAAGGGCAGAGTCAGAGAATCCTCAAACAGACCCACTGCTGAGCATGGAGCTTGATGCAGGGCTTGATCCCCGGACCCTGAGATCATGACCTGATCTAAAATCAAGAGTCAGTTGCCACCCAGATACCCTGTAGTACTGGTTTTTATGTAGCTTTTCCTATTTCAGACCCATTTGCTACGTTATGGTACACTATGTGATAATATAATTAAAACTATAATTAAAAAACCCAAATGTATATACATATACATCCAAATGAGTATGAGTACATAAAAATAGGAAACCATCATGTATTGAAATGACGTGATTTCTAAACTTCTAAAAATTCCTAAAATCCTGTTTTAGGAAATGCCTTAGAAATAAATTTATAAGCAACAAAGGAAAATTAGTTTTCTTACATTTTTAAAAATACCACCACCCCCCTCCAATAAAAAGAACCAGAGAAAATCCCAACAACCCTATATACTCCTTTCATTGAGTCTGGTTGTTTTAAACACACATACACACACCCTTAAATGATAAAAATTTGCTAAAAAATCAAGGCTCTTCCAAGGAATGTGACAAAACTGAAGCATTCTGAAGCATCTGAAAAATAATTTAGAAAAGCATAGTCAGCTTTCCTCAGTAAGTATTCACTTACTGTGGAAGAAGACTGTGGAAGACGATAACAGAGCCTGTGTCTTGAATGAGCTTACAGAGTCTAATTTTAAGCAATGACAGTATTCAGAATAAATATTCTTTCACTTACATCTGTTCTTTTAGAGGTAGGATTTTTACATGGAGATACGCATACTTTCACAGAGCTCAATGAAGATGATTTCATTTAATTCTCTCAAAAATTTATTGTGGAGATAGATTTGCAGATAAAGGAATCAAAACTCTGACAGATTAAGTGATCTGCCCAAAGTCAAACAGCTGAGACCACAAGGTTATAGGTAAGGTAAAAGCTGTCATAGATCACCTCTTCATTAACACTCCTTAACCCTTTACTTTGGGGAATATTCAGTGCAGACAGAAGATTTAGATCTCAGATAAAATTTGGCACCCAAGACCACTGCCTGGGAACAATTTATTATTATTTTTCAAACCAAATTCAAAAGGAAAAAGTTTGGCTCTTTTCGAGTTACTCAGAAAGAGTTGGACAAAATTAAGTTAGTGGTTTCAAAGGCTGTAGACTCTCTACAGCTCAAAAACACTGTGTTTAGAATTCATATAATTTAATTTACTGGCTGTAAAGCCATAACGTGGATTAGTGCTTGTGAGTATTTGAAAGAAGAGGGCAAATAAAAAAATGGTATTCAAAACCACTAGGCTTGATGGCAAAGCTGGAATTAAACAGCTCTGGCGCTACTGGGGGATAAAGCCTAGGTATTAGAGTAAGGACTATCCTTCTTGGGAAAACAGCCTTTCTACTATGAGTTTGGTCCTGTCAAAGAATCCTCCTTTCAAGGAATTTGAAAATGCTTAACATCTGTCATTCCCATAAAACCCCTGGTTGTCCTCTGAATGGGTAGAGCCATTTTTATTCCATTTAAAGAGTATGCAATTGAGGTCAAAGTAATTTGCTCATGGTCACACAGAAAGTTAGAAGACAGGCTAACATTAAAATCCATAGTGAGACAGGACAGGAAAGGGAGGAGGGAGATAATGGGACACTAGATCAATACCCTACTAAGTTTCAGGCTCCAGACTGAGTGATCTAAGCCTGAAGAAGAGGAGAGAAGGAGAAGGCCAACACTCTGGAGATGAGAGCAAGCCCACTGTTCTGGCTGGCTAGCAACTCTCTGTGACTCCTCCTCCACTGGGTGCTAACAGGCTGCTCCATATACGCAGCAGAGAAACCACAGCATTTTCTCGAGGCCCAAGACCCAGTGTTAATGTAATTAACAATGTTCAATGACCCAAATTATAGCCGATCACGTGGTAAAACAATTTTTCCCTGGGAGACCAAGAGTTGTAAACCACACCCCCATTTTTAATGGTTCAGTTTGACAACGCCTCTGCAATCACAACAAAAATAACAGCAATAAGGGGGCACCTGGCTGACTCAGTTGGAAGAGCATGCTACTCTTGATCTCAGGGTCGTGGGTTTGAGTCCCATGTTGGGCATAGAGATTATCTAAGTAAATAAATAAATGAACTTAACAACAACAAGCCAGTAATAATAATTACAGCAACAACAATAGCTTACTTTGCCCCAGGTGCTAAGAATTCTATATATATTAATTCATGTAATCCCATGAGATAGGTACTATTATTATCCTCATTTAACAGACAAGGAAACTGAGGTACAGGGAGGTTAAATCACTTTCCCAGCTCAAACAGGCAAGATTTGAACCCAGGCAGTCCAGTACTATACTGCTTCCAGAATGAGCTAGGGGAAAATTAGGCACTACCTTGGATTCTTCAACTTCCTAGTTCCCTCTACCAGCCTTGCCTTGAACTTCATGGTGGCGGGTTGGGGGGTGGTGCTGGAAGAGCATGTAAGACATGAGACATGACAGTCAGTTCCTAAGAACCCCACAGCTTAGTCAAGTGCGTAGATTCTCTTCCATCATTTTTCTCTTTTGTGAAGGCACTTTTGAAAATAAGATAAATGCTACTTCCTGGGAATTACAGTATGATGTTTTTGGGCTTTACTAACAAGAAGAAAAAAAAAACACCTTTGTAATCTGCCCATTTATCATCTTTATAGCTTAAGTTTGGCTTCCCTTTCATGATGCTGGGCCTTTTTCTGAAAAAGGCAGTCTACGGCTGTCTAATCACAGCTCCAAAGGAGCTATGGCAGGGGGTAACTGACCGATAAACATGCTAAGAGATCACTTATCACAAGTCAGCAATGATTCTGCCTTAACTTTCATGTCTGAACGCTGCCAACTCTTGTGGGCAAGTCCAGAAAAATGTAAGTCCTTTCAAATTTGCAAATAATTTCTTACATCTGTTTACCTAATCTTCACTTATTTTATAGAATTTGTAGTTGGGTTTCTTTTCGGGCAAGCTTCCCACAAAGAAACATGTTTTTATCATTGCAGTAGTTAGCTGGCATGCGAATGCAGAAGAAAACCGTGGTGAATTTTAGATGTGCGGAGGTGTGCTAGGCATATTCAGCAGGCTAAGTGACTTACCGTTCAGAAAAATTACAAATCACCTCAAGTCACGTGCCTTCTGGGTTGCTCCCAGTCAAAACTACAAATGTCAAATCTGCGAATGTCACTGCTCTACTGCTGTTGTGTTTTTGTTTTTGTTTTTGTTTTTTTGAAGAACAATCTAAACCCCCTGCATTACAGCTGCTTATTAGCCGAAAGACTCTCTTCCTTGCTGGGCAGAAAGCTAAGTTTGGGAAGAATGTGACAAAAACCTCTGAATGAAATTCTAAAAGAAGAGTTCTGAGACGCTAAATCCTTGAACAGGAGTAGGAAAGAAACAGAGGTTAAGATGCGCTCACTCATTAAAGATCTTCAGTACAGGGCACTTGTCACTGTCTGGCTTGACTTATTGTAGCTCTATGGCAGGGAGCAAGGCAGGACCTCTACAGGGCCTCCCCAAACGCTAGTCCCAACTACTTTTAGGCTATGAGCACGTTTGGGATCCATTTATCCACATATCTCACCACAGAATCCTGTGTATCTATTTGCTTAATTTTACTTTTGTTTTTTTCTTTTTTTCTCAGCTTTATTGAGACACAGTTGACATATCACGTTGTATAAGTTTAAGGTATACAACCAGTTGATTTGATACACTTATATAACTGCAAAATGATTACCACCATGGCAACTCACCCATCTGGTCACATAATTACCATTTCTTTTATGTGGTGAGAACATGTGAGATCTACTCCCCAACTTTCAAGTATGTAACACAGTATTGTTAGCTATAATCACCATGCTGTACATGAGATCTCCAGAACTTAACTCATTACTGAAAGTTTGTGCCCGTTGACCAACTTTTGTTCTTAAAAATCTGACACAAGTTTTTAGTAAATTAAGAATAAACATTACTAGGCTTTTGTATAGAAGATTCCCCCTTCCCCAAGTAAATATTTTGTCACATTACATGATTATTCCTATCCTAGACCTGAATTTTAAATTGATGGCTGTTTCCGCTCTGAAAACATACTTTTTAGCATTGATTCTAAGGGTCAGAAATGGGTACATCAGCAGTAATAAAGGAGACGACAGTGCTAATACTGCACAGTACAGCTAGCAATACAAAGCATTCTTGGTACACATTAGCCTGGTCCATCAGAATGGTGTTGCGTGTCATATTCCTGATGTGCAGGCTACTAACCACTTCCAGACACTAGTCTTTTCAGTGTCTCCATAATGGCCAAAATGGAAATAACAATTAAATACTAGCTAATGCTTTATCAAAGTGAGTGCTGGAATTTTTCAAGTTAAATCAAGAACATAACAACCTTCAAACTTAACTATCTGAAGTGAACCAAATTCTCAATGCACGATATTCTTTGGGAGAATGCCAGGTCTCACTGTGACATGTACAAACCAGCATCATCTGCAGCACAAAGCACTACTTCTTAGCACCTTATTCAAGAGAAAGGAAAAATCACATACTTGTCTTTGGTTCTCTTGTTCAACCAAAATGGAATGCATAGACATGAGGGAGTACCAACACCTAAATTGGCTCTTTCTGGACTTCGTTCTACTCATTATATAGCAGCAACTTTCCTCATGGCCCATAACACCCCACACAATGAAATCATTTGCACATGAGGACATCGTGACAATTTCTAGATGAAAACAGAAAATATACGTGATCCTCTTTTATGGTCTATCTCTCTTTTCTAGTCTGTAAAGTCTAGGAAAGCTCTGGACACACATGTTCTGTGAAGGCATGGAATTCAATATGCGGAGGTCTGAAAAATGCCTTCAAACCACAAGGGATTCTGAAATAAGTACTTATTCAACTTGTGGGATAGGCAGCAGCAGAAAGGATGATCTAGATGTTCTATCAACAATTTTGCTTACGCAACTGCATTGACCTGAGCCAGTTTAGACTAGAGAAAAAAATATCCAGATTGAAATAAAGCTAGACATTTCATTTTTCTCCAAAATAGGATAAAACTTACAAATAACCGTAACACAGGGCAATAATTAGTTAAGTGGCCTTTGCGAAGCACAGAGTTGTAAGAACTCATTTCCAGATAGACGTATCTTTGTAAGATTTCATGCAGGGGGTGACATTTGGGCTAGGTCTTTGAGAAGATTTCAACCAACAGAAAGAAGAAAAGAGATGTTTAAGGGTTAGAGACAGGAAAATCTAGCTCAGGTCAGGTTTGGGGAATAGTTAATAGCCCAATAAAAACAACAAACATTCATTAAGTATCTCCTCATTGGCAGGCACGTTAGAAACATTATCTTGTTGACCTCACAGCAATCTTATGAGGCTGGTGTGTTATTATTCCCACTTTTTAAGGTATACAGAGTCTCAGATGGGTGAAGTAAATTACCTAAAATAACTCAGCTGGTAGAACCAATATATGAACCAGATCTATGACACTCCAAATCTTGAGCTCTTAACTAGCTCCAAAGCCTGATCTTTTAACTAGGTCACAATTAAAAAACTAGTTTGGAGCCAGATTTAAATGTAATCACAATGATCTTTCAGATTAAGAATATCATACCCTTAAAGATGGTATGTTAGCACAGAAAAGTAACAAGTCGTGTGATGTGTGCTTCCTAAGGACAAAAAAAGAAATGAGTATCTGGAATATGCTAGATTTGACTGTTATTCTCTATCATCACATGGCTGAAATCAGACTCTGCCTTTCCTCTGGAGAAAACATTACCTCCTCCATTAAAGGAAACTTTGCCTATTTATTTTATTAAGGGATCTGTAGGAAATGAATTCTTCACATAGAGTATGTAGAATTTTATGCTGTTCTGCTGCAGATGTATTTCCTGAATATTGCATTAAAAGAATTTCCTTCTGTTGTTTTTCAGAATAAAGGTATGTGCATTTTAAATGAAGCGACTTGATAGTGACTACATTTGGTATCTTCTCCTTTTAGGAGAGGAACTGGGTATAGGGCAGGAGCAGCATATTTATCCTAGAGATGTACCCACTGCTGCCAGCAGATATTTTTAAGTAAAGGAGATGGTAAGGAATAATGAAAGGCTTTTAGGAAATGTCAATGAAAAAAACATACAGAATCCATATTACGGAAGATTTGAGTGGAACATGGGATTAATACACCTACTATAGCTACAGATAGGTTTTCCTTCAGTGATCCTTTGAAGCCATTCTGTTCCAAATCTCTTTTACTTGTTTCAGGGCCTTCTCACATTTACCTGATTACTGCCTACTTCACTGAAAAATTCAAAGCTACCTCAAAATCCCCTTCCTTAGATGTCTTCATATCTTTATTCATCCTGCCCCATACTTCCCCAAGCTATTCCTCCATCCCTTGATTCTATTTCTCTCCCCATCCTCACTCCTCACAGGTTGCTATTAAGGACTCTTAACCTTCACATTCTTTTGGTCTTTCTGCATCCTACTTGCCTCACCTCTAAATGTGGCAGTGGGGAGTGAGTGACAGCTAGATGAACAAGGTCTTTTAGCTTTATACAATGTTATGAAGGTCTCTAGTATCTTTCCTGTCTCTACTACTTGCTCCTCTCATTTTGGCCACAGAAGTATTATTGCAATGGTCTCCCCATTCTCTGCTCCCTACGAGCTAAAAGCAGCAACCACCCTTTATCTTACCTCTTCCTGGACTTCCATCACATGACTCCTTCTTTACACTACCAAAGTTCTCAGAATTATCTCCCTCTAATTCTTACTGCTTGCTTTTCCCATCTCTTACACATTGGCTTCTATCTCTGCCACTCTTCTGAAATTACTCTCTTAATTAATGACCCCCCCCCGAGTGTCAAGACATCCTTAAACCACTTACCCATTCTGCCATATTTTACACCATCAACTTAGTGACTTTCTTTCATGACTTTTGTTTTCATATTCCATCTTCTCTGACTTCTCATCCTCCTCTGGCCCTCTAAATGTAGATATTCTTCAAGTTTTTTACCTTAACCACCTTCTCTTCTTGCTCTACATGCTTCCTTGGATGAGTGCATCCACTCACATGACTCTTTACCTCTCGCCTCCCACTGATAAGTCCAATCCTACATATCAACATGTTTAGTCCAGGCCTCTCTCCTAAGCTCCAGGTCTGCCTTTCCATTTGCCTGCAAGAGACATTCTCATGAATATTTTAGCAACTCGAACTTAATATATCTAAAACTGAAACTTGTATCCTCTTTTCTCCCTCCCTTCATAACTCCCTCTTCTTCTTCCATTCATCCTCACCAGCCCTGCACAACAACAACAAATAAATAAAAAGACTTGTTCTTCCTCTCTTGTCCCATAATGAATGGTTAATGGCACTACTGTTCTTCCACTAACTGAGGCTAGTATTGAAAGAATTATTCACTCATTTGTTTATTAAACATATACCTTCTGAGTGCCTGCTGTATTCCAGGTAGTCTTCTACAACCTTGGAATGCATTCAAAGATTCCCTGCTCTCAGGGAGACTGACAAGATACAACCAGCATAATAAATAAGTTGTAAAGTATGATAAAGGTGATAAGTACTGAGGGAAAAAGAGAAAGAACAGAGTAATGGGGATCAGAATTACCAGTCTTACAGGTAAGGGCGAGCAAATTTAAGCAGGGTAGGCAGTGCAGACCTTGATGACAAGGTGACATGTGAGCAGTCTTGGTAAGGTAAAGGAGGTGAAGTAGTTCGCTGTGCAGATATCTGGGGCAAAAGTGTTCCAGGAAGAGGGACCAGACAGTATAAAGACTCTAAAGTGACAGCCAGCTTGGCATGTTCACAGGATAACAAGGAGGCCAGCATGGCTAGAGCAGAATGAGCAAGAGAGGGAAAAACAGGAGATCAGGTCAAAAGAGCATTGGGAGTTCTTATCGGGATTTGGCCTTAATTCTGAGTGAAACTGGAAGTGATAGCAGGGTTTTTTTTGTTTTTTGTTTGTTTGTTTGTTTGTTTTTTAAGATTTTATTTATTTATTTGACACACAGAGAGAAATTACAAGTAGGCAGAGAAGCAGGCAGAGAGAGAGGAGGAAGCAGGCTCCCCACTGAGCAGAGAGCCCGATGCGGGCCTCGATCCCAGGACGCTGAGATCATGACCTGAGCCGAAAGCAGAGGCTTTAACCCACTGAGCCACCCAGGCGCCCTGATAGCAGGGTTTTATGCTGAAGAATGACACACTCTGATTTACATGTTAAAAGGACCTAGTTGTTGTGCTAAGAAGAGACTATCTGGCTGGGCAGTGGTAGAAGCAGGGAGACCTGTTAGACTAATTGCAGTAGTTGTGATCTAGGTAGAGATGATGGTGACTGAGACTAAGATGAATACACAAGAGTTGAGGAGAAGGGTATGTTATAAAAGGGTATATTTTAAAATTCTCACCAGGGTATATTTTAAAAGGACAGCCACTACAGTTTGGTAAAGCCTGGATAAAGGGTGTAAAAGCTAGTAACTGGATATGAATGGCAAAAATAACATGAATACAAGAGACATTGGAGGATGAAGTGGAGACTCACTGTTAATGGAGGGAACGGGGAAAAGAAAAGTTGAAGAACTAATTTTTGGTTACTCCTGTGGTGACTTCTTTCCATCTCATGGCTTTAAGGACCTACATAAGCACAAGACTCTCAATTTATATCCTTAGCCCAGTCACTCTTCCAAACTCCAGACTCATGTATCCAACTGCCTACTTGATGTCTCAAACCTAACAGGCCTTCAACTCAACTCCAGGTCTTTTCCCCAAACCTTGCTCCAACCGTAGTCTTCCTCATTTCAGATGATGGCAGTTCATCCTTTCAGTTTCTCAGTCCAAACACCTTAAGTCATTCTTGCCCTTATAAGACAACCCCATTGGGAAATGACGTCTCTGTCATTTGTGTTTCACTAAGGGCACCGACTATTGATTTCTGTTATGGATTTTTGTGAGTAATAGTTTCAGCCTACCTTGGTAGATTCCTTGAGAGCATGAAGTGCCTCTATTCATTTTTATATTCTTCAGGCCCCACCACAGTGTTTATAATGAGTACAGAGCTTATAATGAGTACATTCTAAGTAATAAATAAAACCATCAATTATAAAATTCGTAGAGTAAAAAACAAAACCATAAAGAATATGAAAGAAGTATGGGAAATACTAAATTGATCTTAGAGATTAGTTATCTTAAGAGAAGACTAATCTGTATAAAAACAAAAAACTAGGTGTACTTCATAAAAAATAAACATACATATTTCAAAAACAAAATAGCATTACAAGAAGATAAAAAAGGTAAACAAATGAGAAAAAATTTCAGCTCATACAACAAAGCACTTTAATACTTAATAGAGAATCCCTACATGTAAATAAAACTGGTAAACTAAACCTTTAAAAAAGTAATAAAAAGGGCTTAAAAAGAGAATTTTTAAAGAACCACTAAATAACTAACTCAGGTTAAAAAATATGACTTCAATTTTCTAAAATAGTATGTGAGGGAGAATACCATAAATACAAAAGTAAAAAGACTTAATGGCTTCATATCTTGGTGTATTTCTGGGAGTGACATTATGGTAGGGGAGCATGAAAACCATTACATTCCTATTGGTTTTCTGATGTAATTAAAAGTGAACTTAATTGCAATCAAACTTACTTTTACAGAACTGAGGTCAGACCAATGATGACCTAATCGTAACCTTAATAAGCTTTTCTTCCCCGGGAAGACACTTGTGAAACACTACATGAAAGTATGAACTACCAATGTTGAATGATGTCTATACTAAGTATGCTTAAAAGCCAGAAATGAGGGCGCCTGGGTGGCTCAGTGGGTTAAAGCTTCTGCCTTCGGCTCAGGTCATGATCTCGAGGTCCTGGGATCGAGGCCCGCATCGGGCTCTCTGCTCAGCGGGGAGCCTGCTTCCTCTCTCTCTGCCTACTTGTAATCTCTCTCTGTCAAATAAATAAATAAAATCTTTAAAAAAAAAAAAAAAGCCAGAAATGACTATCACAGCTCCAAGGTTGATAAAGGGGATGGTAAGTTTAATTAGATAAACTACTAGTTCTGTTGCCAGATTTAAAGGTTGGGAGTTTAACTTCGTACAGACAAAAAATTTCCCATGAAACAGTCCATAAGCACCCTCCTTCTGAGAGACAAGCCTGCTCCAAAAGGAAGCACAAAGAAGGGTGAAGTTATTGGTAGGGCTTTCATGCTCCACACGCAGAAAGTGGCCCATGAAAAAATTGGCAGAAAAGTCCTGCTTACCTGGAGAAATTCAAGATCTCTCAAGCTTCAACACTGCTGATGGCATTATAAATTAGTATGTTACTTCCAATGTATATGAAGAGCCACATAGACTCTCAAACCCTTTGGCAGAGTAATTCCACTTCTAGGAATCCACCATCAGGAACCACTACTGGTACTGCTATTAATAAATTATAGTTCACTCATGTGAGGGAATATTACTCAGCTTTTTAAAAAAGAGAGAGATGCAGAAATAAAAAATTTGTGCCTACATTAGAGAGCAAGTTGAAAAATTATGAACTATATTATGAAAGCAAACAAAAATGTATACTGAAAAAGACACTGAAAAAAAAGACGTTGATTTGCATGTAACAAAATGCTAATTTAGTACCAGAGATGTCAGTTTTTGTAAGAAGTGTATAAAATCTCTTACATGTGCAGCACATATTCATCTTCTCAAGTAACACTAAAAATATAATTACTATAATATGAGACCATAACTTTTTTTATATTAAAAAAATGAGAACCATGTGCTAAGACTGAGAATAGGACAAGGATGCTCACTCTCACCATTCTTCAACACAGTACTAAAGGTCCGAGACATCGCAATGAGTGAGAAAAAGAAATAAAGAGCATTAAGATTAAAAAAAAAGAAGTAAAACTTTCATCTGTTCGCTGATAACTTAATTGTTTATACAGGAAAACTTAAAGAATCTACAAACACTTACTAGAACTAGTCGGTGAACTTAGCAAGGCTGCAGGATACAAGGTTACTATGCAAAATCAACTGTATTTTTATATGTTAGCAACAAATTTTAAAAATTCCATTTATAATAGTGTTGAAAAATATAAAATAACATTTAATAAGAGACATGCAAGCCCTGTACAGAGGAAATTTTAAAATACTTCTAAGAGAAATGAATGACCAAAATAAGTGAAAAGATAGAAGTTCATGGTCAAAAGACTCAATAGATATTATGAAGACATCTGCTGTTCCTATATTCACTTACAGAATCAATCTAATCCCAATTATAACCCCACCAAGTTTTTTTGTTTTTTTAATGAAAGTTAATAAGCTCATTCTAAAATGTATAGGAAAATGCAAATCCTCTAGAATAGAGCAATATTTAAAAAAAGAAAGAGGGGCACGTGGGTGGCTCAGTCATTAAGCATCTGCCTTCAGCTCAGGTCAGAGCCCAGGGTCCTGGGATCGAGCACCGCATCGAGCCCTGCATCAGGCTCCCTGCTTGGCAGGAAGCCTACTTCTCCCTCTCCCACTCCCCCTGCTTGTGTTCCCTCTCTCGCTGTGTCTTTCTCTGTCAAATAAATAAATAAAATATTTTTTAAAAAAACATAGTTGGAGGACTTACACTATCTGTTTCAAAACTTAGTGTAAAGCTATAGTAATCAAGATAGTATGAAATTGATAGGGCGCCTAGGTGGCTCAGTGGGTTAAAGCCGCTGCCTTCGGCTCAGGTCATGATCTCAGGGTCCTGGGATCGAGGCCCACATCAGGCTCTCTGCTCAGCAGGGAGTCTGCTTCCTCCTCTCTCCTCTCTCTCTGCCTGCCTCTCTGCCTACTTGTAATCTCTCTCTCTGTGTCAAATAAATAAATACAATCTTAAAAAAAAAAAAAAGAAATTGATAAACAGATTGATGAAACAAAGAGTCAGAAATGGATCCACACTTATATAGTCACTCGATTCTCAACAGTCACCAGAGCAACAGATGAAAAAAAAAAAAAAGTTGTGTTGTTGTTTTTTCAACATGGTGCCAAAATAAGCAAATATTCATAACAGAAATAGAAAATGAACTTTGACCCCTACTTTGAATCATACATGAAATGTAGCCTCAGATGTAACACAGACCTAAATGTAAAAGCTGATAGCATCAAGCTTTTGGAAGAAAACACTGAGGAATATATTCATGATTCGAGGTAGGCACAACTTTCTTAGGACAGGGAAAGCAATAATTATAAAAGGAAAATACTGGTAAAGTAGACACCATCAAAATTCAAAACTTCTGCTCATAAAAAGACACCAAATAAGAAAATAAAGAAGTAAACAACAACCTGGGACAAAATATTTGTGAAACATACACTGACAAAAAACTAGTATCCAGAATACATTAAAAAACAAAAAAATGCCCACAACCCAATAATAAAAAGGTATACAACTCAATCAGAAAATGCCTAAATGATATGGACAGAGTTCATAAAAGAAGGTATGTCAATGGCCAATAAGCCTGTGAGAAAGTGCTCAGTGTCACCACAGAAATGCAAATAAAAGCCACAAAGAGATACTGCCACATACACACAAGAACGGCTAAAGTTAAAAAGACTAACATCAAATAATGGTGAAGATATGAAGTAACCAGAACTCATATATTGTTGGTGAAAGTGTAAAATGGTACAACTATATTGGAGTAAAGTCTAGAAGTTTCGAAGAAAACTAAAACATTCACCTACCTTATGACCCAGCAAATCCTCTCCTAAGTATTTTTCCAAGAAAAATGAAAGCAAATGTCAACAACAACAAAAACTGTACAAGAATGTTCATAGCAGCTTTACTCATAAAAGGCAAAAACTGGAAACAGTATAAAGGTAGTTCAATAAGGAGAATAAATTGTGGTATATTCATACAATGAAATATTAGCCAATAAAAAGAAACAAGCTACTTATATTTGTTAAAACATGGATAAAAATCCCTAAACTTTATGATGAAAGAAGTCTTACATAAGAGTACAACTATATGGTACCATTCATATGAAGTCCTAGAAGAGGCAAACTATTCTTCAGCAGAAAAAATTACCTCACGCAATTAGCTGTAGGAGGCTGGGGCAGGAATCATCTACGATGGGGCAAGGGGAAGGTTTTAGGATGTTGGCAAGGTTTTATTTGTTTGTTTGTTTTTTTATCTTGAGAGGAGTTTGAGTTATACTGATGTAGGTATTAATTTGCCAAAACTCAGCTAATATACACTTAAAATGTAATTGTATGTGAATTTTACCTCAAAAGAAAAAATACTGTTAAGAATTATAGAATTCCAGTTAATGATATGCATACTGAAGTACTAGTTAAAAGTGTACTGATGTCTTCAATTTTCTCTGAAATGCATAAAATAAGATGGATTGATGAACAAACAGATGGATAGATAAGTAGAAAAACAGTCATAGTAAAATGTTAATGATAAAATCTAGGTGTGGGTACATAGGAATTCATTGTAAACTGTTTTCTTCAATTTTTCTGTATGCTTAAATTTTTCCATAACAAAATGCTGGGGGAAAAACAGGTACTACTGTTTTGATGTTGACAGAGTATTATTTTTTACTCCCCCCCCCCCATTTCCTAAGTTCTCTATGATGGGCTATAGTCTATAATTTTAAACACTTTTAAAAGAAAGGAAACAAGGGAGCCTGGGTGGCTCAGTCGGTTAAGCAACCAACTCTTGGTTTCTGCTCAGGTCAAGATCTCAAGGTCATGAGATCAAAACTCATGTCAGGCTCTGCACTGCATGTGGAACCTGCTTAAGATTCTCTTTCCCTTTCCCTCTGCCCCTCCCCACCTTGCTCTCTCTCTCTCAAGTAAATAAATGAAAAGAAACAAATTATATTTACTAAAATAATCAAATAGAAATAATTTCAAAACAAGCTAAAAATCTCACTTTAGATTCAGCGAAAGTTAAAATAGTCACTATTTTTAGATCCACTGTCATTTAACTAAAAGTCTTAAAATATTTAATGATGTAGCAAGAGACTGTTTTTGAACTAAAATTAGTTCACTAATTAAATGAGTTCACCAAAAAATTAAAAAATTTTTAACTAATTAAATGCAGTATTAAAATTTTTTTCTTTTAATGCCTTACATTAAATCTTTCCTTGTACTCAAAAAACCTCCCCCATATCATTCTGTGTAATGTATGCTCATTAAAAGTACATAATTTCTTAGACTCTAATAACTTAGCAAGGCAATATTTCTTAAGAAATGTGAGAGTTGGCTGTTTACTTTCAAAAGGGCTTTATCTTTAGATAAGCATAAGCTTTAGGCCAGGTGCTAGTCATTTGTGTCTCGTTAATTTCCAAAACAAACAGAGGAGAGTGCCATGCAATTTCCATTACACACACTTCACCATTAATACCAGGGTTTATTAGCTTGACACTGCTCCAGGAATAATGGTTTCATTCCTCACTGAAATAAAATAATGTGCCACATAACTCAGCAATGCGGAACTTCTGAAAAATGTTGTCATGTTAAACATGGTCATATTTTTTAAGTCTCCATTGTGCCAAAACAAAGGCCATTTGCAGTAGGGAACTCACTCTGGGCATGGAGAATTCTCATGTTGGGTCTCAGACTTACCTCATTGCTATGTCATACGATTCCGGGTGAATACAAGTTTGGTCCAAAGGATTTGGCTTCAGCACAACATTCACTGCACTTTTGCTCTTCTTCTTGCCCTGCTTCTCATTTGTGACCTCAACACCTGCTGAAGATGTCACAGCAACTCCCTGAACTTGCCCAGCAGATTCAGCTTGCTGACTACTATAACCACATAAAGAGGCAAGGAGTGGGAGGGAGGGAAGGATGGGAAGAACAGAAGTCTTTAAAATGTGCTTATTTCTCTGTCGTACAAATACACACAAACAGTACCCACATTCTGACCATTCGCCCCATAGAAATTATCATGTATTTTTTTAAACACTGTTAATAGAGTGTCCTGTTACTAAAAGCCAAAAACATTCCTAACTGATTGACCCGGTGTAATTGGCATTCTAGGAGAGAAAAGAGAAAAATGAGGGGAATTAAGTTAAATAAAAAGAAAAAGGAGAAGAGAGAGAGAGAGAAGATGATTTCCCAGAACTGAAGAGAATTACAAGTTCTTAAATTAAAAGAACTTATTGAGTACAAAATAGGATGAATCAGAAAAGACTCACGTTTGACACATGTGGGGCAACATTAGAATATGATTTAAGAATTAAGAGAGAAATATAAAACAGATTACCTCAAAAGGAACTAGAATCAGACTGGCATCAGATTTCTCATTGATAAACATAGATGCCAGGACACAGTGAACCAGTATCTTAAAAGTTCTGAGAGAAAATGATTTTGAATCTAGAATCATATACCTCACCAAACTAGCATTCAAATAGGAGGGCAAATTAAAATCATTTTCAGACACTTAAGGACTAAATGTATAGGCCATATGATACACCCTCTCTGAAAAGAATTTCTTAAGGATATACTCCATCAAAAACACCAAGTTCAAAGAAAAGTGATAATGTGGGCTAAAAGAAACAGCGATGAGCACAGAAATTATAAAAACTTATTAACTGCTCATGAATTATGGAAATATATATATAGGAGAGTCTGAAACTAAAATTAAAATCCCAGGTCATCTCCTCATGGGACACACAGTTGAAGGGAAGAAGGCTGGGACAAGTCCTACGGTGCAAGTCTTCTCCAGGAGGAGGACAGAGACACCTATTAACTAACTGCAGAGGCCAGTCCAAATGACACTTAAGGATAATCACCAGAAAAAGACATACAACTTGAAATCACTAAGGGGACATAAAAATGAGGTGGGAAAACTTGTTAGTTGAGAAATCCAACAAATAGCATGAAAGAAAATCAGAAAGCATGATAATGAGAAAATATATAGTAGATATAAGTTTAAGTTCAAACACATCAATAAATGTAATAAATGTGAAGGTATAAATACATAATTGAACAAAACTATAAAATCTACTTATCTATAAGAGTCATGTCAAAAATTAAATGTCATAGAAAGTTTGAAAATAAAAAAAAATACCAAGCATACTGAAAAGGCAAATGTAGCAACACTGCTAAAAGACAAAATAGATGTCAAAGCAAAAAACACTTAATGAGGTATCAGTAGTCCCTTCTGAGTAAAGGTATGATCTATCAAGAAAATGGATCAGTCATGAATTTTCAAGTATTTCATTATCAGTTGAAAAATCTTAAGGCTTTAAAAACAACCCAAATGTTCATCAATAGGGCACTGATTACATTAGCTTATAGTCCACCCACAAAATAAATATTATGCAAATATTATATATAATGACATAAAGCTATATATAATATGTGGAAAGAAGTCCAAGATATATTACTGAAACAAATAAATTACTGAAACAAATAAAGCAAGTTCCCAATAGTTGGACAGCACAATCCCTTCTATACTCATTTTTAAATAATAAACATCCAAGTTGATCTAAGTATAAATTCACTTTCAGAAAGCAATATATATGAAACTATTTTGAAGTGAGAGACTGAGGTGCCCTTTACTTTTCATTTTATTCTTTTTTATACTGTGTGAATTTGCTAACCAAGTGTTCAAAAACATATAAACCAAGAAACGTGGGATTATTTTATCCTCAATTGTTTTTCATTTCCAGCTTCTAGGTTTTGTTGTCTACTTAGAAAAGGCCTTCTACTGTTCCAATGTTCTGCAAAATTTACCCATGTTTTCTTCTGGTACTTTTACAGTTTCACTTCTTCTAAATAAGTCTATGATTCACCTGGGTTTTATTTAGGTAGAAGATATGAGGTGAAACTATAGCTTCCACTATGCATATCAAATTCCTACCAGTTGTCTTAATACTGCTTGTTGGACAGTTAATCAATTTTCCCCACTGTTTGAAACTTTTCCTTTATCATAAACTAAATTCTGCCTATGTTTTGGTGAATTTCAGACCCTATCCTCTTCCATTTCTACATCAAAACTAAGTGGTGATTTTATACCATTATTATTATCCAGCAGGGCTGGTTTTCCCTTAGTCTTTTGCAGAATAAAGATTATTTTTTCTTAGTACCTTTATTATAATTTTGTCAAAAGAAAAAAATAATATGAATGAAACAGGTAGTCCCAAAGCAAATACAAAAAAACTATTCTTTTGGGATGCTTGAGTGGCTCAATCGGTTAAACAGCCAACTTCTGATTTTTGCTCAGGTCATGATCTCGGGGTCCTGGGATTGAGCTCCCCATCAGGCTCTGTGCTCAGAGGGGAGTCTGCTTCAGATTCTCTCTCCCTCTCTCTCTCTCCCTCTGCCCTTCCCCCAACTCACTCTCTCTCTCTCAAATAAGTAAATAATCTTAAAAAAATGCTATTCTTTCATGACGTTAATTGCTAAGAAGTTCAGCATTCACCCAAGTTCTTTGCTTTTGTGCTACCAGGATTAGAAATTAAGGGCAAGAATTTAGTTCTTAATCTACACAACTGATAATTATTCTTTGGTCAGTAATCAGAGAGGAGGGAGTGGGGAGGCCCAAATACACTTAGGAAAACAGCTCTCAATACAAAGTGACCACTGTGAAGTCCTCTCATCTTGTACAAATCCTTCCCACTTGGGATGCTCCAATCACACAGGCCTTAGTTTCATTTCCTGAATACACCACATTTGGTCATGCTTGGAACCTTGCACATGTACTGTACGCTCTGCCTATAATGCTTTCCTTCCAACCCCCCTGCGTGTAGCTCCTTCATTTCATTCAAAATTTGGCTCAATTAAGTTTTCAGTGAACAACTCACATAAAGCATAATAAGCTCATACTGTTCCTCAAGACAGTGCCACATCTTTTTGTTTTAATTTGTGTAATTTACAACATCTGAAACTATTTTACTAGCTTATTTATTGTTTGTCTCACATATTAAAATTGAACTTCATGAGAGCAGGGAATTTGTTGATTTGTTCACTGCTGGATTCCCAGTGCCTAACAAACATTAGAGAGTCAACACATGTTGAAGGAAGGAATGAACAAATGGACACCTAGGATTGAGGCCAGCGAGCAGGAGGGGCAACAATAAAAGAGGAGGTTGATAACAGAACTCAGAGTTCTGTTTACTAATCACCTGCAAAATGTTCGAATATAATCTTGGTTGATTCTGATGAAGCCAGCACACTGTTGGAAAGATTTTGGACCCAGACCTTTCACTTTCTTTAGCTGTTCTCGATTGACGAAGGGTCCATTTTTCTCTCGCCATTCAATAATATTTTTGGCTCGGTTGGCATTGAGTCCTGCAATATGCCTTGGAAAAATAAACAAAACGAGTAATGTGGCAGACACAATAATTCCAATAGTATTCAAAGAAAAGACCTCATCTGAAAAGCCAATGATATAAAACATCTGCATCACAAAAACAATCGCAATTACATACTGTTATATGGCTCTAAGTCGTTAATCCAAAAGGGAGTTAAATAAAAGAGACCAAGAGGGACAGAGTTGTCCAAGGGAGATAAGGACAAGAGAATGCAGAATAATGAGAAAACCAGTAGCTGTAACAAAGGTGCTGGTAAACTGGTTAACACTGGTAAAAAGAACTGCTCCCACAGTTCTATACCAGTCACATTCCTTATATTTCTGAATCAAGTAATAATTCTGCTTATTCTTTAGTTTACAAAGTGAGTTAGCAGCAAAAGTTACAATAGCTACAGTTGCATTGTACTACCCTGTTTGTTTGTTTTTTAATCAGCCTGTTCTTGCTAACATAAAGACTTGAACTATAGAAAAGTACTCATCCATGAATGTCATGGTTAGTATAAAAATATAAAAACTGTATTGTTAGGTAGTTTGCTTGGTATTAATTAAAAAATTACAATTTAGGATATTTTTAATTCTATTATTGCATTCCACATATGAAATTACAGAATGTTTGTAGCTGTGGTAGAAAAGCAACACCCTAAAATGTAAGGAACATTTTCTGCTATATTAGTCTCAAAGCTGAAGAGTCCAGATCTTTTACACAGGTCCAGAATTTCATGCTGCCTCAACAGACTTGTGTAACAAGTGCAAAACTTATGAACAAAAAAAAGCAGCTCTTCTATAACCACAGTAAAACAGGACAGAGTATGTAAGACGTGATTATAGTATGATAGGGATTTTGATATGTAACTTGCAGAATCAAGGTAAAAATATGGTAACCATACCTTGAACCCTCAGAATTTATCCTTTGGTTACTACCAGCTTTGACAGATGTATGCACGAGATTGAACTAGTGAAAAATACCTACTCTCATGTGGTGGGAAACAGCTCTTTTCCATGTTAACCTTATTTAAATTCTATTACCAACAGTAATGCACTCAATGGTTACCAAATGTTCTTCACTTTAGATTTGTAGTATTAAAAATGATAATATAAATTGTTACAATTCTTAAATGATGTCTTCCCCTCAAACTGATTAGCTCAAGCAACGTATGAACTCATAGATTTTCTATACTTGACAACTTTATACATGTGTCTTCTTACTTCAGCTAAATTTGAACTGAATAGTCAGTTAAACTTAAGATTCTGTGATCTTCAGCCACAGACCTCTTGCCTCACCTTAACAAAACTTCTGAACAGATGTTAATATCCACTCCCACAAAGCTGACACATTCTTCTACAACACTGTCCAGTGTTGCCTTGAGTAAAGTTTGAGATACATCGTGCTAAAAAGACAAAGATCAAATGTCAACCCAAAGTGAAGGACATGCAGTTTTTGGACTATTTCATTACATACCCATATTACTGGTAGCTGGCTGAGACACAGCATGGTAAATTTTTTCATTTTTTCTTAAACATACGGTTAGTATGTACTTGAGCTGAACTTAAGCAGTCTGATTTCTTACTCTCTAAATCACTCATACACCTAACTTTAATACAACAGCACTAGTAATTTTTACTTTCCCAGAATTCTACCAGAGCAGTGGTTCTCAAACCTTAGTCTGCCCTCAAAATCACCTGTAGGGTTTGTTAAAACATAGGCTGCCAGGCCCCATATCCAGACTCAGTAGGTTTAGTGGGGGCGGAAGGGGGTGGGGGGAGCCGAGAATCTGCATTCTAATAAGCTCTCAGGTGATGGTACTGCTGCTGGTTACAGGAGCACACTTTGAGACATACTGGTCTCCATTATTCACACAGTGTCTGGTAGTGTTATCTTCATTTACATGTGTATATTATACCTTAGTTATTCTTAAGAGAAGAGAGAGTAAATTATAGTAGGAAGCAATACACCATTATAAGTCCAATAGTAAATCATACTCTCATGTTTCATCACATTAAAGATACTATTGTTCATCACATTAAAGATAGTGTTATTTTAGGTACCACTAAGAAAATACACTGCCTACTAAATCATGACACAATGCTTTATTACTTGAAATTTTTATTTTTTAAATACTGAAAGAATTCTTTTAGACTTAAATAAAAATTTCTAAATAGAAAGTTCTTAAATCACCTATCGTGCATAGATAAAAAGGAAAATATAAGCAATCTAAACTGGTTAAGTTATTCCTAAAATTTCTTCAAATTCAGCATTCAACTCTTCTAGTCTACTTTTTTTTACTCAGAATCTTAGATATCCAAGTTTTTCCATTCAGTATTGTCCTTTCCACTTTTTTTTTTTTTTTTACTGTTTAGCATTTTCTTAATTAATTAATTTTTTTTTTATTCTTTGCCCCAGAGGTACAGGTCTGTGAATCATCCGGCTTACACCTTTCACAGCATTTACCAAAGCACAAACCCTCCCCAATGTCCATAACCCACCCACCCTATCCCTACCCTCCCACCCCCCAGTAACCCTCAGTTTGAAGGCCCTACGTAATGTTGCACTTCCTGAAAGAGTAATATTCTACAGTCTCTGAGATTTTCTTTAAAGCTTCCAATGCTCTTCCTGCAAGCTTTAATAGTGGTTCTATCTTAATCTTAACAGACAGTATCGACAGAAGAGATTTTGAACAACAATAAAACTATTCTTTCCTTAAAGGTCCTTAAATGTTTTATTGTTCAAGTTTGTTGACTAAAGCAGTGAAGGGTTTGCAGTTCAGTCATGACTCCAAGATTAAACAATCAAGTCCACACAGAAACTACACCATGATTTGCCATGGGTCCAACAACAACTCTAAGACACCATTAATTGTTAAGTATCCTGATTTCAGAGATGTTAAAAATGTAAGAAAATATGTACCTTAGAATTTATAAAATATAGTATTTAAAAGTAAATATTTATTGGCTAACTGATAAGTACCTCATTATACACTTAATGTTATTCATAATTCTAAATTAAAGATCCTCTAGTTGTTTTTCCTAGATGTGAAACTGTGGGTCAACACTCTTCTCCATTTGTCTCAAGAAAGCAAGGTTAAATTTAATAACCTTAAACTCCCAGGAAGACCATAGAGTAAATAGGGTCCCTAGGTATTGTGATTATGTTATTATCTTGGAATAAGAGTAGAAGTTTTATTCTGAAAGACTGAAGGGTTCAAGAGTATTTTTATATTTCAGAGATAACCTGGTTGGTTATCTAGGCTGCAGATAAAAACCACAGACATAATTTTAAAAATCCTAATAAGCAAACATTATCATGAAAAGGATCATAAAGAAAAACCTAAGACCTTGCTGAGAACCTGATTACTTTCTCTTAAAAAGATTTTATTATTGGCAGGGTCTGGAGGTGGGGGAGGTGGAGAGAAACCTAAGCAGACTCTGCACTGAGCTTGGAGCCTGACATGGGGCCTGATTTCACAATCCTGAGATGAGACTTGGGCCAAAACCAAAAGTTGGTCGCTTGACCAACTGTGCCATCCAGGTGCCCTGAGATCCTGATTTCTTTTGAGCCACAACATTTAAGAAGCTGGATAGTCTTTTCTTGGTCTAAGTAGATGAGAAGCAGCAAAATGAAAAGGGTGCTTTTAAAAATGAGAAGGTAAGAGATGGTAGACAATGTAGTAGCAAGAACAATGAGAACAACAAGAAAAATATCTGAGGAAAGAGACAAAACTATGAACAAATAGGAAAAACTAAAAATAATAGTTGGGAACCATTAGAATAAAGGCAAACAACTCCACATATGTCAAATCACACCCGGCACTTGGGATAGCTAAGTAAGTAGTAAGCAGTCCCTGTAGCTGGACAGTCTTGGTTGCCTATCCTACCTCTGGCCTCCAACCCTGTTTTCTTCCTTCCAACAGAAACCTGACTGTGTTTCACGGATCTAACCCACCTATGAAAGGCCATATGATTGGGGAGGCTGGCCCCACTCTAGCAGATAACAGTAACAGTAAAATCAGTGGTTTTTCAAACTGAAGGTTCTGACCAATTAGAGGGTCATGAAGTTAATTTGGTGGCTTGCCACCAGCATAAAAAAGTCAAGAAAGAAATAGACCACAAGTAGGTTGCATATATTCTCAACAAGGAATGAACAGCACAATAAATAATGCAGCCAATTGAGAGTATCATGTGAGAGGAATACATAAATTGGCCGGGAACATGTGTTTTGTTCATGGAAATCTCGTTGGATCTTCTGATAAATGATGATCACTGATTGACGGAGAGGTTAAAGAGTAACTTTATAGATTTATGAAGCAAAGTATCAAAAAAAAAGTATGAGAAGTTTATCATCAATGGCAAAGCTCTCAATCTTACAACCAAGTTTAGTTATAAACTTTCTGTGTCTTTTTCAGAAAGGACGTTATTGATTATAACATTACAAGTTAACCTAAAGAATCATTATAAACTTCAGGGTGCCTGGGTGGCTCACTTGGTTGAGTATCTGACTCTTGACTTTGACTCAGGTCATTATCTCAGGATCAAGATATCAAGCCCCACATCGGGCTCCACACTCGGGGAGGAGTCTGCTTTATATTCTCTCTCTCCCTCTCCCTCTGTCCCTCCCACCCAGCACTTTCTCCCTCTCAAATAAATAAATAAATAAATAAATAAATCTATCTTAAAAAAAAAAAAAAGAATCACTGTAGACTTCAAAGAAAAAGAAAGAATAATGAAAAAAGCTCATTACCAGATTTGGAAGTGTTAACAGTGACAAAAAGGAGAGAAAGTGCTAACTCTGTTCAGTCTGACTTGAGGCACATTTTAAATAGAAAAAAAATAACTGTAAGACTTTAAAATAAACAATTTAAAAACGATTTACAAATACACAAAACAATAAAAATGTTCAACCCCAGTATATTGTTGATAGTAATATTCTTGTAGATGACAGTATAAAACATGCAAAATTAAAACCAAACAAAAACACCTGGAGCATCCCTACCAAAATGGCTAAAATGCAAAAGACAGAAGATATCAAGTATTGGTAAGGATGTGAAGCAACTGGAATGCTCAAAATATCAGGATGATAAACGTATTTTAGGTCAGATATGCAAGGCAAGGGAAGGCAGTTTTATGACATTTATTTTGTATAGTTCAAATATAAATTCATATAAAACTGAATAAAATGTATTTATACAATGTAAAAATGCATTCATGTTCCATATAAACTGCAAAGGAATAAAAAATGGACAAATTCCTAGAAACAGAGTAATTGCCAAAAATACACTCAAGACGAAATAAAATCTGAACAGACTTATAACAAGAGATTCACTCAGTAACCAAAACTCTCCCAACAAAGAAGAGTCTAGTACCAGAGAGCTTGATGAATTCTACCAAACATTTAAGAAGAATTAACACTAATCCTTCTAAAACTCTTCCAGAAAATAGAAGAGAGGGGAACCTTTCCTAATTCCTTCTATGAGGCCAATATTACCCTAAAGTCAAAGCCAAACAAAGACAACATCAGGAAAGAAAACTATAGACAAATATTCCTTGTGAGGATAGGTACAAATATCCTCAAAAAAAAATTACTAGCAAACAAAAATCCAACACTATATTAGAAGGATTAGCCACCATGATAACCATGATATACATGTGATGCATTCAGTATATGTGAACTCAAGAACCACATACATATTTTTTTCTCTGGTGAAAAATACTTTGTTTTGGCATTTTTAAACTTAAAATTTTGAAGTAATCTCAAATTCAGAAAAAAGTTCACAAGGAATTTTCTTAGCTTTCTTTTTTTTTTTTTTAAAGATTTTATTTATTTATTTGACAGACAGAGAGATCACAAGTAGGCAGAGAGGCAGGCAGAGAGAAAGGAGGAAGCAGGCTCCCTGCTGAGCAGAGAGCCCGATGCGGGGCTCGATCCCAGGACCCTGAGATCATGACCTGAGCCGAAGGCAGAGGCTTTAACCCACTGAGCCACCCAGGCGCCCCAAAGCTTTCTTTCAAATAAATACTTCAGTGTATATTTCCAAATAACAAAGACATTGTCTTACATACCACTGTATGATAATAAAAAGTTTTGTGGAAAAGTTATCATCGATGTAATTTATGTAATGTACAGCCCATACTCAAATTTCATCAGTTGTCTCACTTCTATTCTATAGCATTTTTCCTCCCCATCCAACATTCAACCCAGAATCACACAATGAATTTAGTTGTCTTATCTTTCTATATTCCATGCTGGGCACCTTCCAATATGGTTCTTAATAATCCCAACTCCTGGTACGCTGGTACTTATGTCCCATCTCCTCAAGTATAAAATTCACTCAGGAGTCTTGTCTGTATGAATTATTACAAAGATTATTTTACCACTCACAGTGACCTAGTAATGTGAAAAAGTATTTTCAATTTGACTCAATCAAAATTTAAAAGAATAGGCTCAACAGTGTATCATGTATGCTCATAGTTCTTCATGTATTCTAGACTGGAACAAATTCATGAACCCTGCAATTATACGTTGAATTAAATCTTTCTAATTTTTTTTGAATGAGAGGGTTAAAAACATATTTAATTATAAATAAAATAGTATTTAAATTTATCATGTATATGGGTATTATTTTGAGAAGCTTTTACTTTGAATTGTTTAATTATGAAAGACATACACATATACACAAATATACGGGTGATGGGTATCTTAGTCACCCAATATAAAATGTATTTCCTACTGTGTGTTATGATCAAAAGGTATGAAAAATAACGGTTTAAGCCTATCATGGTGGTCCCATTCCATTAATTCAATTATGGCAAATGAAATATGAGGGTAAATCTGCTAGGGGCTTTAGAAAAAGCCTTCCTTACTGAGAGATTAAAAGAATAACTTAAATATAGACCCTTGTGAAGAGCTGGATCTTTTCTTCTTTTCATTCAAATATGACTACTGGACCCAGTGTAAGCATTGTATCAGTGACTGGGCCTGGCTTGAGGACAAAGCTGACTCACTGAGGATGGTGGGTGGGTGGCACACATGACCACAATTTAGTTCTTCATGATACTCCTGAGATTTTGTATTAGGTAGTTCTGAACTCACTGCTCCTCCCTGTCATGAAATGTCCTTACTAGTCAATAAAGAATAATACATTTACTTATTGTTCAAGTCACCTGGAGTTGGGTTCTCTGATGTTTTTTCTAACTGCAGCCGTTATTTTATCAAGGGACTCAAGGTCTAGTGGAAGACTGAGACAATAAAAACCACCAACAACAATCTTACTACCAAAAACCCTTGAGATTTTACTGTCAGGCATTGTTACAAGGTTTTTAATATTATCTAATTTAATCCTCACAATGACTGTGCAGGACGTGTATATAATATAATGTCGTATCTTCATATGAAAGAATTTATTCTAAGGGAATAGAAAGATATGTGCAAAGGTATGACGTGTGTGTTTGTGTGTGTGTGTGTGTATGTGTGCAATCTAAAAATATACCCTGAGGAGACTGATACAAATAAATATGAAATAGTCACCATATGAACTATTCTGAAGTCATTAAAACGTGTAAGTTAGGACAGCTTTTAACCAAAATGCCCTACAAGATAAAAGGTCCCAGATAACCTATGGAGTTCAAATATTTTTTAAATTCTTCTAGCAGGTAGATTTATATAAGAAAAATGTCTTTTTAATTTTTTAAAGAGAATTTATTTATTTGAGAAAGAGAGAGAACATAAGTAGGCAGAAGGGAAGGCAGAGGGAGAGGGAGAAGAAGGCTTCCCAGTAAGCAGGGAGCCTGACGCCGGGCTTGATCTCTGGACCTAGTGATCATGACCTGAACTGAAGGTAGACACTTAACTGACTTGAGCCACTCAGGCGTCCCTGTAAGAAAAATTTCTCTAAGAACTACTGTGATCTATAATTCTGAATTTTGCCTACATTCTTCCTCAACTTTTTTGCTTAGGGAAGTACTAAAGAGTTAACACCATTTTCTAAAAGTACAAATTTCCATATTGTCCCCATTCTAATGTTTTTGGCATTAAAGTAGAGGCATTGATTTTGTCATTCTGAAAACACTTTCTAAGCGACTATCATGTACCAGGCACTGTGCTAGCTGTGTTGGGTGTTGAGAGAACGGGAAAAAGCATATGAAGTCCATGTCTTTAAGAAGTCCGGTTTACATCTGCTGAAAGCTGAGATGGCATGCACCGCCCTCCAGGCAGTCATGAGTAGAAGAGGCAAGAGGACCCCAGGACTAACTGTGCTAATTGTCAAGGACTTGATGCCACAAAACTGAATTGCTCCGTTTTTAAAAAAGTTATCTAACTCTGAATTTTTGGAGAAGTTATTTGAATTGTATGAACAGTCTGTTTCAAATTCAAAGAAATATTTTTGGGCCATTACATTTTTACCTAAAATTTATGAGATTTTTAAAAAGGAATATAAGCACTCATTCATGCTAGTCAGCTTTTTTGAGGTCAGAATCCACATTTTCATTATTACTCTACCACAAGCTTCTGAAGAATTGCTGATTCAAACTGCTCTCCTTTCTTTTTTTTGTCCCAAAGCACTAAAATTATCTCACAACTATTTTTAAAAAGTCCTTCCAGATGAAACCTTGTCTGTGGACTATAGCTTCTACAGCAATGAAACTGCACATTGCATATGCCATGTTAAACTTTAAATTTATTCCCAAGTGGTTTCTCCATGAAATATTCTTGAGTATTTTCTTTAGAAATCATCATTCACTCATGGCTCTTCCTGTCCTTTACTAAAGTGAAAATACAAAATAACGTTAGAAATTAAAGACACAAAAAAGCTTTACAGGGAAAGTCTAGCCAACTTCAAATAATGCAAGTTGATTTCCTTGTCTTGCATCTACTTTTCTTTGACATGTGACAGTTTAAGAGTCATCTAGAGGAGTGTGTGTTAGATGACCCATGAAAGACAGAACTGATAGAAGAATGGAAAAATTTCAGAAAACAGAGTATGTGCTTAAGAATAGCTCCTCCTCTACTTCTTCAAATCCAGTACGCAATATACTCCCTTTAAAGACTAAGACAATGTTTAGCACCGTAGAAATACTGTATTCAACATTCTAAAAACCTATGTGTTTTAGCTCTACTAGATCAGAGATATTTATATGTAATGAGATAAACACTCTTGATAAAAGGCTTTAAAATATTTCTTCATGGGCGCCTGGGTGGCTCAGTGGGTTAAAGCCGCTGCCTTCGGCTCAGGTCATGATCTCGGCGTCCTGGGATCGAGGCCCGCATCGGGCTCCCTGCTCGGTGGGGAGCCTGCTTCCTCCTCTCTCTGCCTGCCTCTCTGCCTACTTGTAATCTCTCTCTGTCAAATAAATAAATAAAATCTTTAAAAAATAAAAATAAAAAAATAAAATATTTCTTCATAAACATATTCTTTTAAAAACAAATATTTTTAACACTAGCAGAACATTTTTTTTAATGAATAAATTATACAGTGAAAAATTCACTGTGCTTATGGTGCTCTGGGAATTAAGATGACAAAGGGCATTGTCTTTCAGTACTGGAGGGATTTTTCCAGATCTGGAAATATAAAGTATGGCCAGTGGTCATAAGGGGGGAAAATAACAACACAGGAAGAGATTCTCTTTGTAAATCCTCTTCCTTTAATAAATCACATGGAAGGTATGCTGAAGACTTTTAGCACTAACTCTGTATTTAGGTACCCAGTTGTCATTAACTTACGCTATTTAATGTAAACCAATTTGTTCAAGCCAACCTGATGGAAAGATCCCTGAACACCTGTCTTCTTTGTTCTGCATAAGACAAATGTAAACTAATTTTTAAAACCAACCTTCCACCTTGACTCTGGGGCTAGAGTAGCCCCCACTCCCAAGGCACAGATCGTCTGGGGATCTCAAAGGAGTGCCTACAGTTACTCAATGGGGTCTTCCCACTCTGGATGGCCAGAACTCCTGCTTCCAGGGCACTGTATAACCTCAGGAATCTCCATACAGCTCACAAAGCTCCAGCAGCTTTTCTGTGCTGGGCCTTATAGGGTCTTTGCCTACATATGTGCACCTTAATACCTGGTCAAAGACATTTTGAAAAACAAACAAACAAACAAGACTTCTACTTTTAGCTGTAATTGAGTAGTTGGTACCAGAGTATTTTTTCCCACCATAAACAACAATAAAGCTGGGCATAATATATTTGGCAACTAATTTTAGATGTTAGGCAACAGGCAGTGCAGGATTATGATTCTAGAGAGAGGGGAATTACGTGAGGTGAGTCCCACAATTGCCCACGGGTGGTGTGAAGATACTTTGTAGAATGTGGCACAGGGCAGAGGACATCCATCTCACTGAGCAGGGAAAGCAAAGATTAGAGTTTGGAACAGCTGAAGTAAATGGAATTTTAAGAGTGGGATACCAGAGAGAATGGAGCTTTGAAGAGCAGAACTCCAGAAATTTATATGAGATGCTGAAAGTATTTATCTAAAGACTAAGCTATTTATACCCAGGGCAGCAGGACAAGACTCTACAAGACCAGGCAGAAAACAGCTGTCTGGGAGTTTGGGGCCTATACAGAGATTCCTGAAAATGTGCAGAGGTGGGAGACAAAGAATGTCCCTCCCAGCCTCAGTGGGGAGACCTCACTGAATACCCAGATACTCCGATGACACCTCAGAAAAGACAGGCCTTAGAAGTGGGGCTATTCTAGTCTTAGAGCAGGGGCAACTCTACCCCCATTTTAACAAAGTTTATTAAATAATCCTTTTCCAGGGGCACCTGGGTGGCTCAGTCAGTTAAGCATCTGCCTTCGGCTCAGGTAATGATCCCAGGGTCCTGAGATCGAGCCCTGCATAGGGCACCTTGCTCAGCAGGGAGCCTGCTTCTCCCCTGCCTGCCACTCCCTCTGCTTGTGCTTGCTCTCTCCCTCTCTCTCTGTGTCAAATAAATAAACAACATCAACAACAACAAAATCTAAATAAATAAATAAATAAATAAATAATCCTTTTCCAGATGGGTTCACTGGTGTATTCTACCAAACATTTGAGGAAGAAATTATACCAATTCTCTATAATCTCCTCCAGAAGACAGGAGTAGCTTTATTCATTCATATCTTCCTTGACTTATGATGGAGTTACACCCTGATAAGCCCATTGAAAGTTGAAAATATCACTGGGTCAAAAGTGCATTTAATACAACTAACCTATTAAACATGATAGCTTTACCTAGCCTACCTTAAAGATGCTCAGAACACTTACATTAGTGTATAGCTGGGCAAAATCATCTAATGCAAAGATTATTTTAAAATAAAGTATTAATATCTCCTATAATTCATTGAATACTGTTCTGAAAGTAAAAAACATGGGTATTATGGGTACAGAACGGTTATAAGAATCAATTTTTTACCCTCATGCTCATATGGCTAACTGGGAACTTGGCTTGCTGCAGCATCATCAAAGAGCATTGGAGCATCATACCACATATTACTAGCCCAGGAAAAGATGAAAACTCAAATTCAAACTATGGTTTCTACTGAACATGTATTGCTTTCACAATGCCTTAAAGTTGAAAAATCGGAAGTCAAATCCTTGTAAGTAGAGGACTGTCTGTCAAAACTTGAAAGCAACCAAGATGTTCTTCAGGAGGTGAATGGATAAATAAACTGTGGTACATCCAGACAATGGAATATTATTCAGCACTAGAGAGAAATACACCATCGAGCCATGAAAAGGTATGGAGGAACCTTAAATGCATATTACTACTATGTGAAAGAAGTCAATCTGAAAAGGCTACACATTATATGTTTCCACCTCTATTAAACTAATGGAAAAGGCAAAACTATGGAGATATGATAAAGATCAGTGATTGCCAGGGAAGGAGGGAAGAATCAGCACAGCAGAGAGGATTTTTAGGGCAGTAAAACTGTTTTATATACTATATTGGTGGATACATGTCATTATACAGTTGTCAAGACCCACAGAATGTATAATACCAAGAGAGAAGCTTCATATAAACTATGGACTGTGAGTGACATTAATGTGTCAACTGTAACAAATATATCCCCTTAGTGAGGAAGACTGTATTATGAAAACTCTTTCCATTCAGTTTTGGTATGAACCTAAAAATTGTTCTAGAAATAAAGTTTTTTCAAAGTTTAAAGTTTATTAAAAAAAAAAACACTCCTTACAAGATTCAATCTGATCTGACAGAGAATTAACTGATTGCTGGGATAAAATTCAACACTATTTAAAAGAACACAACAAAATTTGCAATCTCAACGATATCACAATGTCCATTATACATTAAAAATTACTAGACATACAAAGAAGCAGGCAAATATGTCCCATAACAGAATGGGGGTGGAAAATCATCAATAAATAGAAACCAACCTGGGATAAATCCAGATGTTGAAAATAGCAGACAAGAACTTTCATGCAGCTCCAAAATGTAAAGGAAAGATGGTCATAAATGAACCGATGGGAAACAGCAGAAGATAAATGGAAACTATAATAAATAACCAAATGGAAATTCTAGACCTGAGATATAGTATCTGAAATGAAAAATTTACTAGATAGGTTTAATAGCAGACTGGTGATAAGCAGAAAAAAAGGGTCAGCGAACATGAAGAGAGATCAACAGAAACCATCCTATCTGTACAACAGAGATAAAATAGAGGCAGGGGGAAGCAAAGCCTTCATGACCTATGTAACAATATCAAAGCATCTCAATATGTGTAACTGGAGAAGAGAGAATATGTTATGTAAATATTTGAAAAAGTCATGACTGAAATTTCCCAAATATTTTATAAAACTAATGTACAGATCCACGAAGCTCAGTGAAGAATCTTAAGAAGGATAAATAGGAAGAAAACCACATCTATGGATATTATAGTCAAACTGCTGGAAAACAAAGATAAAGAGAAAATTGTAAAAGCAGGAAGAGAGAAAGGACACATTGCATAGGGAGGAACAACAATAGGAGAAATGGCTAACTTTTTATCGGAAACAATAGAGGTCAGGAGACAAAGAAATGACATTTTTAAGGTGCTGCATTAAAAAACAAAACTCAGGGGTGCCTAGGTGGCTCAGTGCATGATCTCAGGATCCTGGGACTGAGAGCTGCTTTGGGCTCCATGATCAGGGAGTCTGGTTGTCCATTCCCCTCTCCTTCTGCCCCCCCCCCCACCTTGCCCTGGCTCATGCTAGCTCCCTCCCTCTCTCTCACACACTCTCTCTAGTAAATAAACAAATAAATCTAAAGAAAAAAACCTCAAAATTAAAAACACCAAATTCTGTATCTTCCAAAGAAGGAAAAATAAAGGCATTTTGAGGTAAATGAGAACTCACTGCCAGCAGACCAACATTACAAAAAACTTTAAAGAGAATTTTTTAGGCTAAGGAAAATTGATACCATATGGTAAATATAAATATATAATTGAGTATGTTCTAATTTAACTTAAAAGACATATGATCATTTAAAGCAAAAATTACAGCATACTTTGGGATGTCTATATATGAAAACAATCACACAAAGAATGAAGGGTGGTGAGGTTAGTATAATCTAAGTAGACTGTGAAAAGAATATAAATAATAATTGCTGGAGTAAGCACTTAAAAAAAAAAAAGCCAAGAAGTACAGGTGGAAAGTCAGTAAAAGAAACTAAAAATTATTTGATTTTCTTTTATAATAGGGCAGAAAAGGAAGAAGAGAGGCTAGAAAACAGATGAGACATACGAAAAACAAATAGCAAAATTGTACACTTTAATTCAACCATATTAGTACACTAAATGTTAATGAAGTAAATGCTTCTATTAAAAGGCAAAGATTGTCAATCAAGATATAATTTATGTTGTCCACAAGAAACACACAGTAAATATAAAGAAACAAAAAGGCTGGGAGTAAAAGGATAGAAAAAAAAATACCATGTAAACAACAGGACTACAAAGATCAGAGTGGCTATGTTAGTATTAGAAAAGACTTCAACATAAAATGCTTATTACCTAATTATAGAGCTTCAAAATACTTGCAGCAATTCAACTGCTAAGTTTACCTAAGGGAAAGTTTTAAATATGTTCTCCCAAAATTTGTACAAGATGTTCATGGCAGTTTTATTCATTAAGAGTAAACAAAACAAAATAAAACAAACCCCCTCAAACCTAGGAATGTGTCAGGTGTCCATTAATAAGAGAACGTATTAAAAATGTGGTATGTTCATATTATGGAATACTATTCTGCAACAAAACGAAAAAACTACCGATACACACAAAAACATGGATGAGTCTCACACACGTTAGGCTGATCGGAAGAACTGGGTGCAATGGACTACACACGGTATGATTTCATTTATGTTAAATTCTAGAACAGACAAAAGTAACGAGTGGCTAAAACATCTGGGTGTATGGGAAGGGAAAGGAATAAATTTTTTGGGATGACAGAAATGTCCTACATCTTGATATATGTCGGATGCACATATGTCAAAACTTATTGCACTATATCACTTTGCCCTTTTCTGTATATGGATTATATCTGAAAATAAAATAAAATAAAAGAGAACTGTAAATAAATAAAAATCCAACCTAAGTTTCTGAATCATTAAGCTGGGAACAGTGATGCCCTTAACTACAGATCTGTCTCAGGAGTCACAGCTCTGGAGCAGGTGGCAGGGATACAAAATATAGACCACTCCTGATTTTGTTCCTTGGAATTTGATGGTAGATGTTCTCCCCAGATGTCTCACCTTCTGAACCTACAAGAGAATTCTTTTTTGTACAAAGTAATTTGCAAATTTGGAATCATTGTCAGCACAGCTTTAGTAGACCACACTGGAACTTAATGACAAATGCATGTAGTTAGATGGCACAAACTTGCTAGTTAGCTGTGTGTTAGTTCTCATTCCTTAATTATTAACATAAAATACTGATCTGGCCTTAAAAAGTTTCCCATGATGATTAAAATTTAAACATAATATATAATGTCTTTATGAATTATGAAGCTAAAAAATGAGTCTTTGTTATCATCCTAGTCCAGTGTTAAAATTTTAATCTAGTCTGGGCTTTCATTTTGTCTTCTAGTAGGTGCTCTTATGTCCCCTAGTGGATACAGGTCGATATGGTAGAGGAAAGATAAGGGCAACACTGGCTAAGTAAAGGTCCATAAATCCTAAATGCCTGCCTTGCCCACATACTTTTCCAAACCAATGCCTCATACTACCCAATTTACCATAAAAAAGGAAAAACATTAACACATCTGAATTGGACCACACCTATCTGTCCCATGTGTGGTCACATATAGGGCCTGGGCTAAAACATAATCCTGGTTTATGACATATGCACGAACAAATGCATACCAATTAGCTAGACGTTCTGACCTGACATAATACAAAGAAGTCGGCATTTCCACCATAAATCTCTATTTTTAAAGATTTATAGCTTAGTCATAAAAGCAGACTTTAGAAAACTTTAGGGTGTAAAGATTTAGCCACAAGAGAGAAATTTCTGTTTTAATAAATTAAAAGTAAAACAGTACATAGAAAATCTAATCTGAAACTCGTGTGTGTGTGTGTGTGTGTGTGTGTTTTAGAGAAAAAGAAAGATCCCTGTGCACAGAAATTCTGACCGCCTACCATTTAAATTGTTAGGGGGGACAGGGGTTAGGGATAAAAGGGGGGTATAATGCAAAATAATAAAGTTTTTTTCTTCCCCAAATTGTAGAAACTAGGTTTCTTATCAATATTTCCAGTAATAAGCTCTAAAGACACATTTTGTCTCCCAAAATTCACAACATAGACTCATATGAGGCCACACATGCAGCCATATATGAATTGGCTTCCAGTCCATTAATACTATGGACAGTAAAATTTTCCCAATTAGACCCGAGGCTAATACCACCAGCACAGGACCCACATTCATGTATTTCCACAGGGGTGAAGCATTAATATGGTAAGGCAAGGTTCCTTTTGTTGCCATGTCCCCTTCTCTGTATGACTATCGTTAAGGAGCCCAGGAGTTCCAAAGGATTTGAAACAATCACTCCACACCCAGCCTTCTGCAGTGGGAGTAAAGATAGGGCTCCCTAACTCCATCCTCCACACCACTTTTATCCCCATTTCCTATTTTATTTTTATCTAGAGTACTTCCTACCATCTACTGCACACAGGTTTGGTGTGGGTGTGGGTGTGTATAATATATACCTAATAGATACACAAAAATAGACTCAAAATGGATGAAAGACCTAAATGTGAAATAGGACTCCATCAAAATCCTTGAGAACACAGGTAGCGACCTCTTTGACTTCAGCCACAGCAACTTCTTCCTAGAAACATCACCAAAGGCGAGGTAAACAAGGGCAAAAATGAAATATTGGGACTTCATCAAGATAAGAAGCTTTTGCACAACAAAGGAAACAGTCAACAAAACCAAAAGACAACCGATAAAATGGGAGAAGATACTTGCAAATGACATATCAGATAAAGGGCTAGTATCCAAAATCTATAAAGAACTTCTCAAACTCAACACCCAAAAAACAAATAATCCAATCAAGAAATGGGCAGAAGACATGAACAGATATTTTTCTACAAAGAAGACATCCAAGTGGCCAACAGACACATGAAAAAGTGCTCGACATCACTCAGCATCAGGGAAATACTACTCAAAACCACCGTGAGATCCTACCTCACACCAGTCAGAATGGCTAAAATTAACCAGTCAGGAAACAAAAGGTATTGGCGAGGATGTGGAGAAAGGGGAACCCTCCTACACTGTTGATGGGAATGCAAGCTGATGCAGCCACTTTGGAAAACAGTATGGAGGTTCCTCAAAAAGTTGAAAATAGAACTACCTGATGATCCAGCAATTGCACTACTGGGTATTTACCCCAAAGATACAAGTGTAGTGATCCAAAGGGGCACGTGCACCCCAATGTTTATAGCAGCAATGTCCACAATAGCCAAACTATGGAAAGAGCCTAGATGTCCATCAACAGATGAATGGATAAAGAAGATGTGGTATACACACACATGCATGCACGCGTGCGCGCGCGCACACACACACACACACACATACACACACACAATGGAACATTATGCAGCCTTAAAAAAAAAAACCCCAAATCTTGCCATTTGCAACAATATGGATGGAACTAAAGGGTATTATCCTAAGCGAAATAAGTCAATGAGGGACAATTATCATATGATCTCACTGATTTGAGGAATTTGAGAAACAAGACAGAGGAACATAGGGGAAAGGAAGGGAAAATAAAAGAAGACAAATCAGAGAGGGAGACAAACTCTTAAACTTAAGAGACTCTTGGTTTCAGGGGAAAAACTGGGGATTGTTGGAGTGGAGGGGGGGTGGGAGGGATTGGATAGCGGGGTGATGGACACTGGGGAGGGTATGTGCTATGGTGAGTACTATGAATTGTGTAAGACTGATGAATTATAGACACGTTACCCCTGAAATAAATAACACATTATATGTTAATTAAAAATATATAAAAAAATATATATGTATAAATATTTCATTTGTTGCTATATCCTGGCACATAGTAGGTTTTCAATCCTACTGCTGTTTCAGTTTGCATTTCCTTGAACATAAAGGAACAACCAAGAGCCAAATTCTGGCAGTTTTGCTTTTGGATTCTTCTGCTGAAGCTGGGAATTTGGCTGAAGAAGAGTCACCTTAAAATAAAAGGAGATACCAGTGACAAGGGATTGCTTGAGGGCATTAGCAGTACAATCCAAATTCATATTATGGGGGAACTGTTCTAGCAGGCACCAATCAATAGCACTCTCAGAAGGTGAAATCTGAAAATGAAATCTGAGATGCCCTACCATTGACATGTTAAGACTGACCATGGCCACAGGGCCCCTCACTCCAAGCCACCAAATCCTCTGGTGAACAGTTTTTGGTAAGTTTCTAGGTCAAAAAGAGTTCTTGTGAACTCAGACCCTAGTCATAGACAAATCCCTGAGGCTATTAATTAGAAAAGCTTAAGTCTTTCTTTTCTTGGGAATTGTATTAAACTTAAGCTTCTGTCATTTTGAACATAAGCTAAAATATAGCACCCTGTCACACAATAAAAGGAGACCAAAGAAACTGAGAGATTTGACCCAGAAAGCAAAGAAAACTTGAGAAAGAAAGTCCTGAGCTGCCAGCTTCCAGATCAAGATTTGTGAGATTCAGTCATAGGACTCCATTTACCATGGTCAATCTCAAAACCAGCACGACTAAAAAGTAGTTTAGGCACCTCTACCAGAAAGATCAAAGAGTATACTTTGATACAGGTACATACATATCTTGATAAAGTTAATGGGCTTGGGGGAAGAAATATTTTTGATGTGAAAATATATTTACACAAAATCTTTTCCTTAATGCTTAGTGCAGTATAATGACTCATTTTCCCAAAATATCTCTGTGAGGCATGGCAGAATTGGGCAAAATCAAACCCATATGACCCAAGAATAACTAGGCCATGGACACAGGTTAGGTCACAGAGTTAAAGAATATACAAATTGGAGAACTCTAGAATTTAGAAGAGGGATACAGATATTACCAAGAAAAGAATTCTAGGACATAAGAACTAAACATTGGTCCTTATAGGATCAGCTATGCAAGCAGGATCAGAGCACAATTCGTAGCATTCATTCCTTAAACCACTAAGGGGATTACTCAGGTGGAGTACATCTCAGTTTAGAACTGACAGTTTATTTTAAATAAATTTGAGTTTTAAAGTGAATTAGCAACTTACTTCCATTTAATTTAATTTAATTTAATTTGAGAGAGAGAGAGAGAGAGAGAGAGAGAGAGAGCGAGCAAGAGAGCACAAGCGGGGGTAGGGGCAAAGGGAGAGGAAGAAGCGGGCTCTCTGCTTGGCAGGGAGCCAGATGTGGGGCTTGATCCCAGGAGCTTAGGATCATTTCCTGAGCTGCAGACAGACGCTTGACCAACTGAGCCACCCAGGTGTCCTTTACTTTCATTTTATATGAAAGTTTTTCTACCTTCTTTTTGTCCCTCCCCTTTCTTAATATTTTAACAAAATTTCTTTCCTTCTCTTTGAGGCAGGAGTGTCTCCTGGTTCATAAGAGATGGTTTACAATTAACACATACTATTTTGAATGGAAAATTTCAAGAGGCAACCACAAGTCCCTCATTCCAACGCGAAGAAGTAGTAAGCTTCAACTCTTTTTAAAAGTCACACTGATCTAGGTCACGCTTAGGGAAACTGACAGTTTATCATTAATTACTGGGGCAGACAGACCCTAAGGAGACTCCCAGTGAGATTTATCTCCTGGTGTTCACTCCTTATACAATCCCCTTCCCTTGAGGGTAAGCAAGTCTTGTGACTTGCTTCCAAGAAGTGGAATATGATAGAGATGACAGGATGTCACTCTTGTGATCAGGTTAGATAATAGGGGAAAGGCAATTCTCCTAATTTATTGATGAAGTAAGAAGTCATTTGAAGAAGTCATTTGAAGTCAGTTGAAAAAGACTGTGTGGCAAGGAACTGTGGGTAGCCTCTAAAACCTGAAATGGTCTCCAGTCAGGAGCCAGCAAAAAGCTGGAGCCCTTAGTCATACAGCCAGGAAATGAATCCCGCCAACAAACTGAATGAGCTTAAAAAATGAAGCTGGGAAGTGCCTTGAATATAGTCAAAGCAAGAAAATAAAAAACAAACTTTTTAATACTCATAAAAACTTATTCATTTATTCATTCAATGAATGTTATAAATATGTACTGAGTGTCTGCTTTGTACCTGGCCTTGTTCTGATTAATGGGATTATAGCAGCAAACAGACAGGATGCACAATTAAATAAACAAAAAAAATTATAATGTGATAAATGCTATAAAGGAAATAAATAGAGTAACATGATAGTCACAAGGAGTGGAGGTAGCTACTTGAATGTCTGGTAATTGATTCTTTGAAGAAATACATTAAAACGGACACTTTAAGAATGAGCAAGAGCCAGCCACAGAAAGAGCTAGAGAAAGAACATTTCTAGGCCAAAAAAAAAAAAAAGCAAAAGTCCTAAGAGGGGAACATGCTACTATGTTCACAAAAGTGAAAGGAGGCAAGGGTGGCCAGGACATCATAGGGAAAAGGAAAAGCAGAGATAAGGTAGACAAAGATCTGACAGGTCCTATGGCAAAGAGTCTGAATTTTATTCTTACCACAATGGGGACAGAGACAGGATCTAACACATTTTTCAAAAAAGCATGCTGTAGAAAATGGATTAAAAACAGACAAAAGTGGAAACAGAGAGTCTTGGTAAGAGACTCTTTCAGTATACCCTGGGAGAGATGACAGTTGTCTAGAGTCAGGTGATTGGGGTGGGAAAAGAAGGATCAAGATTTTAATAAAAGTAAGTTTAATGAGGATAGGTTTGTGACTCTACGAATTAGGTGGATGGTGATGCCATTAATCGAAATAGGAAGCATGGCAGAGAATCATTTAATGGTTTTCATGTTAAATTTGGGGGAGGCAGGGAGGGTTAGGAGACAGAGGTCAAGAGTTCTTTTCTAGACAAATCTATTAGACTTCCAAATTGAAAGGTCTGGTTAGCAGGTGGATATATGGACTCTGGAGCTCAGGAAAGAGATGTATGGGGAAGCATTCTAGGAGTGACCATAATGACCTTCCAAAACCTGGGGGAGGAGGCAGAATATAGGGAGAGGATCCAGTGGCATCAAGGGATGGAAGTGGAAATGTGCATACTGGAAGCATCTACATAAAGGAAAAACTCAATATAATTTTTTTGCAATAGCTATTTGCAAATAATTCTGAAATTCACCTAAAAATATGGGAGAAAGTAATAACTACTACTACCTAGCTTATACTGAGTGTTGCTTCCAGAATCCTTCTTAAGAACATCTATTAATTTTCACTGGGTGAGATGCTTAAACTTTAATGATAGATACTCCATAAGTAAATGTACATGACAGGGCTAACTTTTCAAGTGATAATTCATTATCTGGTACAGTTATTATTACCATGAAGGGGCAAAATATAAAAGGTTATGGAGGAGCTACACTGAGCTGTCGAAGTTCTTCAAGATCCCTATATAAGAAAATCCATTTTACAGTAATAACACCAGAAAACATTTATATTGAGTGCTAATTAGTATCTGGAATTTAATAATGCTAACTTAATTTATCTTCACAATGCTATGGTTGTTATTATTGTTATATTATTACCTCCATTTTTGTATAAGAGTAAACAGGCTCAGAGTGGTTAAGTAAATGGCCCAAGGTCATATTGCCAGGATGCTGCTGAGTGCAAAGGGTCTACCTCTGGGACCCAGGCTTTTAAACAAGATAGATGCCCCTCTGTTTCTCCTAAGTAAAGCAGTATCGTTTGATCTAGCAATTCTAATTTTAGCTCTCTTGCTTGGGTTGCAAAGAAAGCCCAATGACTTTACCTATTTTATTTTTTAAGGCAAAGTTTTGTAACAACCAGGAACATGTTTTGTTTTTTTGTTTATAAGATATTTTCTATTCATTCGTAAGGTTTACCAGAACTAAAAATGTTCTGACAAAATAGATATGCTTTTAAAATTCTTTATCACCTTGCTCTTACTATAAATCTTAAGTAAATGGTAACAGTGTCCATGCAATGACCAAACAACACCAACAAAAAGATTTCTGAAGAAACTACTTACTTTGACAGGGCACTAGTCTTTTGTCTTGCTTGAAACTATAATTTACTTTCCCCTGTTCCCTTTCCCTCTAATTTTTCTATCCTTGTCAATAAGAAGGATCAATTACAGCATTTTATTTGACACATTGAAAATAATTATGATTTGCCACCTAACCAGTTCAGCTATGAGTGACAGAATTTTTTCTCAAAGGAAACTTCACTGCTTTGGGACATTTCCATTCCTGGTTGGTTTCTTCACAGCAGCAGAACAATTAAGTATGAAGGTTAGGCCATAAGTGTGCACATGTCAGAGTCAGAGGAAAAGGTGTATGTCCCTTCTAACTGGCAGTTTTCCTTCTTCTCCTTTTGGGTAACTATTAGTCCTGAAGACATTTTTTGGGTTTTTTTGTTTGTTTGTTTTTAAGATTTTAATTACTTATTTACTTGACACACAAGAGAGAACACAAGCAGAGGATGCAGCAAAGGGAGAGGGAGAAGCAGGCTCCCCGCTGAGCAGGGAGCCCAACTTGGGGCTCAATTCCATGACCCTGAGATCATGACCTGAGCCAAAGGTAGACACTTAACCAACTGAGCCACATAGGAACTCCAGTCCTGATGAAGTTCTAACTTGGATTTTAAACAACTGCATTTTTTAAAATGGAAAACGCAAAGATTTTATGGTTACCTCTCTTTTTTGGACAAACAGTATGGGAGAGAAGAATGATGTCCAAAGTTCTTCAGGACCTACGCACCCGTTTCTCCTCAGTAAACGGTATTCCATTATTAGACTACATTTCAATAGAAGACTTTCTATGCCAATAAATTCTCAACATTTTAGGACTGGAAAGGCTTCCAGGAGATCATATAATATAACCTTTCAATTCACAGATGAGAAAATCTAAACACAGAGCAACCAGCTAGAGTGACTAAAGTTAATATAGTCTTCATGTGATACTGTCCCTTCCACCTTGAGTAAGAAACACAGCTTGAGTTTACTCAATTTGGTTTTTCTACAGCCACATTTCAAAAGACAACAACTTTTCCTTTATTCAGCAAACACCTGAGGGCACAGAAGAAGGCAAACTTAAAAATTACTAACAGAAATACAGTATGATGAAGGACACTGGTTCCCAAATGTCAGTTCATGACAGACTTCAGTGATCAATAGCAAAATGAGAAAAAGAACAATGTCAAAGTTTTTCAACAAGATAAATTTATTCAATGTAAACAATAGTTCTTTACTATATAATTATGACATTCCTACTATTTTGGTGCTAAAATAATCCTTTTGCTTTTCTCTGTGACCAAAAAATAAGTAAATAAAAATCCTGGAAATAGATCGGTCTCCCTAATCCTACTATATTAGTTATCTACTGCTGTGTAACAAATTACTCCAAAACCCAGGAGCTTAAAAAAACAAGCATTTATTATCTCACAGAGTTTCTAAAGGTCAGGAAACCGGAAGAAGCTTAGCTGGGTGGTTCTGGCTCGCAGGGGGGATCTCTCATGAGGCTGTAGTCAAGATGTCAGCTGGGGCTGAAACCATCTGAAGACCTGAGTGGGTTGAAAGATGTTTTTCCAAGATGGCTCATTCATATCACTATTGGCTGATGGCCTGAGTTTTTCAAATATTGCTGGCCACAGGCCACAGTTTCTCTTCATATGTCTCTTCTAGGTCTGCTCATGACATAGAAGTTGGCTTCTCCCACAGCAAGTGATCCAAGAGATTGAAAGCATCCAAGACAGAACCACAATGTCTTTTATAACTTAATCTCAGGCGGGATATGCCATTACTTCTGCCACATTCTACTGGTCACAAAGACTAGCAGAATACAGAATTGAGGACCATCTTCAAGACTCGTTACCATGACCACAATTTAAAAAAAAATTATTTTACTAGTCCATGAAATCAAATCTGAAAACTGTTGAAGTGGAAAGGATATAAAAGTTAAAAGATCACATTCTAGTTAGCGGTAGATAAGCTACTCAATTTTCTTGCCTTCAGTTTCTTTAGAAAAGAGGGGGATGGATTTGATAGTCTCTCAAATACCTTTAAGTGCTAACGTACTACTATTCTACACTAAGGATGATGAAGACGATGATGATGACAACAATAATGACAAATTTGATAACCTGTCCCAGATCACTAGGCTTATAAATGGTAGAGCCAATATTTGAACTCAGGCAACTTGACCGTACAGCCTATACTATATCTTACTTAACCTTTGGAAGTAAGTGAAAGGTAGTGAGAAAGACTAAGCAAATCAAATAACATCTTGTTACCTTACTCTTATCCACTACAAAAGGGAGAGCACAATCTCATTTCACCCCTATTAAGTACTTTATAAATACTAATTAGCTGTTTTATTATTACCAACTTAGGACAAGGTAATATAATGGCCCACTTCAAGAAACCTATCTTCGTAACAAGTTTTAATATAATAATGCTTTGCATAAAGTGAAATTTCCAATGTAAAATCGACATGCTTACTATATAGTTAAGGTATCACTTCCAGATAACTTTGGTAAAGAATATCTAGAGTCAGGGAAACTTGTTCAGGCTTTAATGGAGGTAGGGGTGGTGGTAATTTTTAATCTTGGTATTTTTCTCTCCTTTATTTTTCTTTCTTTTCTCTAAGAACTACTTTTAATTTTCCTGGGAAACTTTATAATAGCTTAGATTTTAATAAATCATTTTTTGATTATGTTTTTCAAGAAAAAATTAAGTTACTATGCAAATAAACAAAAGACCATACTACAATGGCTTAATGTTTTTATCCTTCTTTTTTAGTTATAACACACACCACACACACACACACACACACACACACACACACACACACACACACACATACTCACTGGCATCATATTCATGATAATTTCAATAATGTTTTTTCTAGATTCTTCTGAAAGTACTTCTCAGTCCCACAAATATTAAAACTCTTTTGTTCCAGAACCAGAAGCCACTGGGGGAACTCCTTTGGTATCAATAAGAAACAAGGAAAATCCATGACCCTGTGACTGGTCAGTGTGCAAATAAAGGCAATCTTCTGGCATGAAACAAGGGCAGAAGTCGGTCAGAAAGAATGATGCAAAATTTCTTAAAAACCTTGCCAGAGAATGAACATGAAAAATAGAAGGCAAAATAACATTGTCAAATTTGTTTTCCATTTTAGAACTTGAAGCAAGACAAAAGTCATCTTGGGAATAGTAGACAGTGTTTCCATTGCTTTTAACTAATATGGTAGAAAAAACATTTAAGGTTCAGGCATTCAAGAGTGACAACTGTCTTTTAGACAGTTGGAAGGACTTGAAAAAACACATTTGTTGGAATAAATGGAATGTGCCTTGGCTTCTGTGGTCAAAATTTCTGGGACTCAACTGAAACAAGATTCTGGCTTAAGACTTATATGGTTTTCATCACCCTATAAACATTAACATTATTGATGCAGATCTGTTGCTTGAAATATTTTACCCATATCCTCCACTGCAAGGGATTTTCTTTTTACCCATTCATCTCTAGTGACAAATTTGTGGCACTTACAAATTTAAAAGGCTGTCAAAATCTAATAATGAAACCTTGGGGGGAGTCGTATAGGGGCACAGATCAGAAAGAACCAAAATTAATTTCAGAGGATTTACTACATAGGTTAGGGGTCACAATAAGGTGAGTTTCATTCTATCGTGTGAAATCTACAGAAGCAATACCTTCCCAGAAGTAAAGAAAAAGTAGAAAAGGAATTGGAGCTAGCTAGTCAAGCCAGAGAACAAAGTTAGAAACTCATTATAGAAACCAATGCATAGACAGCAGTGGCTCAGTGGGTTGAGCCTCTGCCTTCGGCTCGGGTCATGATCTCAGGGTCCTGGGATCGAGCCCCGCAGCGGGCTCTCCGCTTGGTGAGGAGCCTGCTTCTGCCTCTCTCTGTTTGCCTCTCTGCCTACTTGTGATCTCTCTCTCTCTGTCAAATAAATAAAAGTCTTAAAAAAAAATAGCCATCAGTAGCTACACTGATGGCTTTAAAAAAAAAAAGAAAACCACATGTTGTCAGTGACTTGAATCTATGCCATACTTGTTTCACTAATCAAGTCCTAAAAATCAGATATGCATTTTAACTACTGATAACTCACCTAGGAAACTATCCATTATCCTTAACCAAAATATCCTTAACAGGAAGTGAATTTAAAGGCTTGAGTTCTACAACTTTTCCTAGAAAGTGTAATGAAAATGGGAAGATAATTTAAAAAGAAAAAAAGGCATAGGCTTTTCCCCCTTGCCCAAACCTCTATGATGTACCTGCTACTAGAGACAGTTCAATGACTGGGAACATGTTTTCCTCAAGGCCTCAGTATTAGGTGTCTTGAGGAAGGAAAGTGAGAAGGAAGAAGTTGCGGGCTGGGGCATTCATGCAGCGGATACAGATGAGGAAGGAGCTCATGAATCAGGAAGAACTGCTAGAGAGGCTCTGGCCTGGGGTATGTCAGAGACCATACCAGAATAAGACCTGGGGCATTAATTCTAAGTCAGACTATAAAACAGTTATCTTCCACGAGAGGTAAAAATTTACATGCCAGGACTCCTGGCAGGCTGACTTCCTGTAGAAAGGAGATGGTCTTCAGTACAGCATGCCATGGAAAAAGTATCCCAGTGCTTAAGACAATCAATTCTGATAGAAATCTGCAGTGGGGAATCACATCACTACTTCCTAATGCCCCTAACATTGGAACTGCAAGTCCTGAGACCACGGTCCTTTTATCATGCAGGAGATGGGCTGGTAGTCCCCCAACAACAAACGTGGAGCGCGAGCAGAACAGGAGTGTGGTAAAAGGCTCTGCCAAACCCTACAAGGTCTGAGTCTTTCCAACCCCTACTTACACCAGGGGAGAGGCTAATCCATCCTTAATCTGCAAAGCTAAAATCTCATGGACTAAGAAGTGGCAATCCTTTAGTCATGCCTGAGTTCTCCAATCTGAGGTCTGGCCCTTTGAAATGCTTGTGTACAGTGCCCAAATACAAAAGGCCAGGAATTAAGAGATGCTATTCAAAAGGCCTGGTGAGTGTGCTGGTCAGGTCACTGACTTGGTTGCTACATACCCCCATTTCATTTTCCCAGGGCTGTCGTAACATATTACCATAAACCAGGTAGCTTAAAACAACAGAAATTTATTCTCTCACACTTGCAGAGCCTAGAAGTCCAAAATCTCTGAGGAAGAATCTGTTGCATGTCACTCTCCTGGCTTCTGGTATTTCTGGCAATCCTTGGTATTCCTTGGCTTCCAGCTATATTCACTCCAATCTCTGTCTCATCTTCACACAGCATTCTTTTTTCTCTATATATCACTGGATGAGGGCCCACCCTAACCCAGTATGACCTCATTTTAATTAGATCTACAAAGACCCTATTTCCAAATAAGACCACATTCTGAGGATTTGGGTAGATATGAATTTTGAGGGGAACATTACTTAACCCAGTAACCCTCCAAACTCACCACAAGCAGCATCTAAATTATTATTCCACCTACATAGCCAAATATTTATCCTATCTTCCCTCACCAAACGGAAACAAAACAAAACAAAACAAAACAAAAAACTAAGATTTTTCACTAAGGAAACTGAAAAGGCCCCAGGGAAAAAGTCTCCTGAAATGTGGCATATAGACAATTCTCCAGCTTAAGAAGAGACACCTCATCTCAAGAGATCACAAGAAAGCAATGCCTGCTAATGAAATAAACTCCATCTTCATATAGCAAAGTCCTATCTGGCCTCATATGGAAATATTTTTAAATAGGAAGAAATCACCAATGCTCTCTTAGAAACTGAAAAACTATCCATTCTAAGAGATATCAAGATAACAGAAAAACAAAACTCATAAACAAACAAACAAACAAAAAGCTGGAGAAACGAGGGAAATCCCTCTGGTCTGCATTCTTAGGAAAATAAAAGAAAATGTTGTAGCTAAAAATATAAACAAAGAAACAAGAACATGAAACCATAAAGAAGGAATTAGAGATCAAGAGACCATTTCTTTTTAGAAATTAAAAATAAGATTACCAAAGTGAAATATTCAAAATAAAATTAGAAGATAAAGTTGGGAAAAAAAAAAAAAAGAAGATAAAGTTGAGGGGTCTCCCAGAGCAACTACAATGACAAAAATCAAAAGCTGAAAATTTCAGGAGAAAAAGACAGATTCCACCTAAGATGTCCCTTATCTACCTTAGTAGAGTTAGAGAACACACAGGACAAGAAATTAAATGCATGGCACAAGATATTTTCCTAGAGCCAAAAGACATCTTCAGATTATGGAGGCGTTTAGCCCAACAAATGAAAAAAGATGAAAAAAAATTCCAGAGATATGAAAAACAGGTTTCCCTCAAAGGAATGAGAATCACATCACCACCAATTCTACTAGGTGACAGGAGGCAACAGAATGGATGCAACAAAATCTTGGAGCAAAAATTATTTTAATTATTTTCAACCTAAAATTCTATACCCAGGGAAACTATTATTCAAATGTGAAAGTCAAATACCTTTCTGACATGCACGAACTCAGAACATCTACTTCTTACACAGCTCCAGTTATCTATCAGGGGTAAGGTTTTACTTTTTGCTTTTTCCTCTTTTCGAACTTCCCATGTACTCCAGTGTAATAAATGCTTACGTTTGCTGAATGAACACCCTTTCCCTGAAGAGTTTAAAGAAGAGAACACTTCTGTGTTTTTCTCTTTTTCCCATCACTTGTAAATAATTTGAAAATGGAATGTCACAGTTTCTAAATGGAATTCAGATAGAAGAGTTGATGTGACATAATCCTCATGAGATCATTAGAAACTTTGGAAAGCATATTTTGTTCCATATAAACCAATATTCTCCCTCTAATCAGAATCCCCCCCAAACTGGTTTTTTTTTCTGCTAAAAGAAACCCAAAAGGTAAAAACAAAAAAACATATACTTGAGATAATAGGCATTAGGTATATAGAACTTTGAAAGTTGTATATCAAGGTTTTTAGCAGAGAGCTTTGTTTTAGATAGTTATGGCAGGGGTTATGCAATGTTCCTAAATATGTTATATAACAGGAACTGAATACATCAAAATTACATATTTGAAGTCAACATAATTTTATGTTAATAGGTATACTGTTCTTTAGTATAGAGAATAACATTTATACCAAATTTCCATGGCAAACGTCAGTATTTTCTCTCTCCTATCTTAACACAATGTACAATTATAAACTAAAAATGAATAACATAGTTTATTGTTTAATAAAAGTAGAAAGAATACTACCAAAACCATTTTCTCTTTTTATTTGTGACACGCATAAACACGAATGGCAATTGTCCCTGAGTTCTTTCTTCAATAACATAAGCAGCACGGTTAGACTCCCAGAGACGCTCAAGTATATTAATAATGCATACAACTTAACTACTAAGAGCACACACTTTGAATCAAAGTAGATTTAGCTTCAAATCTTGGCTCTACCATTAACAGATTTTTAACCTTGGTTAGCTTCAGCTGTTTCCTCAATAAAATGGAGGAAACGATAGCACCTAGCCTTACAGAGTGGTGAAAATTAGATTACCTGATTAATCTAAGTTTTACTATAAGCCTAGCACATAAAAAGGGCTCAACAAATGCTAACTGCTATGATCACCATCACCACCACCATCAGCATTCTCATCTGCTGGGCGAGTGAAACAAAACCAAAAACTACAATGGACCCCATTCGACTACTGAGAGATAGTCACAGCATTAGGCACAGAGCTGTACAAATAAAACATTTGTATCTCAGAGGCCTGGGAGATTACACGAAGGTATGAATCAGGACAGGAATATGACAGAGATGGGTAGGGGCTAATGGTATACTGGAGAGGGTGTGCCTTTTCCTAAGGGCATTCAAGCTTTAAAATTATTTTAAAATTCCAGTGATAGCCAAACAAAATCCTCTGCTGGTAGAATATGGCCTATAGGTAACTGTCTTTCACTTCCTGAACTAGGACCATTATTCAAGCTCTTAAGCTGAGCCTTTGAAAGAAATTAGAAAGCAGGATTCTAAGATTCCAGTGTGTCAATACTATTTTTTTTTTGTTTCTCATTTCAATAAATCTCTTTCTTCCACAGAATTAAAGTTAAATGTTTTAATTATAGCAAATTACAAAAGTGTACAGGTACATAAAGGAGAAGAAAATAATATATATGGTCTTATCACTGAGGAGCAACTGATTTTAACTTTCAGGGATTTTTTCCTTTTAACTTTTCCAAGGCATATTTTCCCCCTTGTAATACAAATATAAATCTAGCTTTCTGACTGAATATTGGGACATTTTATTTAAGATTCTTTGGAAATTTAATATTAAATGATTGGAGATTAATCAATTATACGGACACACTTTAGTTAATTCAGTCTTTCTATTAATTGAACATTTTCTTTTGCTTTCTCAGTATTCAATCATAGGTAACAGTGTAAGAATATGTTTATGCATCAAATTTAAAAATGAACTTGCTTCCTTAGGACATAATTCCCCTACCCCAAGAATTGGTTAAAACAAAACTGGATATTTTAAGGTCCCTTGATACATACTGTCAATCTGTACAATGAAATAGTTACATCAGTTGATATTCCCACAGAAGGATTGGGGAACACCTTCTGGCTACCTGCTGACCAACTATGAGTCTATGGGTATGTTTAACACATATGCAAACTAAAATTCCAAAACTACTTCCACATCATCAAAAGAAATTAAAATTCAGGGATAATATTAAAATTATCATTCTAGCTAATATTTTCAACCAATATCAACCCTTTCTTTCTGCTTTAGAGCTACCAGAATGAAAATTAAAACATTGTATCTTATGTACAGGAACATTCTCAGAGGGCCTACTGTACAGCTCTAGCTCACAATAGGATGTGATCTGGAATGTAAAGACCATCTACCTAAGGATAAAGGAGCAGCAATATAAACCATATAATCAATAGTTGATATAAACCATATAATCATCCTGAGTCACCTATTTCAATTAAAGTTGCAGGAGCAGGAGCTGAGAGGGTGAAAATCAGGGCTTGCATAAAAGTGATCAAGGTCTTTAGTGATTAACTGTCTCAGTTCTCTGTCTTAAGACAGGTGAAACCAGGTACCATGTTCAGGTTTAAGAGCCCTACATAACACAACAAATAGTGCCCTAAAATCTGGAAGTGAAACCAGAGTTTTATATCTCCTAACAGATAGCATGGGACCACACACAAACACACACACACACACACACACCCCACCAAAACAAAAAAACCACAAGGACTAGGAAACTAAATTTTCTTACTCAGCTCATGAGACTGTTATATGGAAATCAAGTACAAGAATAACTAGGCATTTGAAAAATTGAACATCATTACCACTAGATGTTATAAATGGGTGCATTTTGAAGCACTGATTTTTAGTTAAGTTTAATAAGAAGATACTGAATTCCAAGTTCCTAAGGGCAGGGACCACATTCTTTGAGAGTCCCATGGCTGATAGCACATTTGCCTCAAAACTGAAGGCATAATTATTTGTTGGGTAAATGAATAAATAATATTAATAAACTGCATTTGTATAGTATCACATGCAAAATGGTTTTCAAATATTTTCACAGAACAAATGAATCTGTAAGTCCTAGCAGCAACGTGTTTCCAAACATTGTAGATCCATTATAGTGGAAGAAAACAGCTATAATAATCCTAAATTTTTTGTGCTCTATAACATTAATTGTGAAATAAGTTCTCAGCATATCTTAAAATAAAGCACTGCCCTAGTCCATTAGATGTTTAAGGGGGTAAATAACAGAATGACTATATATGTCAATTAAAGCAATTACAGAACAGAAAGATGTTGGGATGAATATCCATCAAGTTAGTTTTAGAACACATAAGAAGCATCAGAGTTTTGGAGAGAAAAAAAGGGCAAAACTGCCCTATCTTGGCTGAGTAGCACTATTAAATTCAGATGCAGGGTTCTATTTAGTTTGGACAGGTCCCAGCCGCAGAACAAAGTCAGTCTGTCTTAGTACCATAACTGAATTCTACAAGTTAACAGCTTTTCATGAAAAGCTGCCATTTCAAAATGTCAATCAAATCTGAGCATAAGTGGGAACTCCTGCAGAAATAACCAGCTGCAGGTTTGAAAAACATTTTTCACTGAAAGTGGAAACACAAAAGATGTTTGAACGGGATCTCTTTTCATTCCTGTAACAGTAGACGGCCATTTTCACAACATCAAGGACAGAAAACAGAGGACAAAATTGCAAATAATGTCTTGAAAGGGCTATTTGCAAGAGTGATGACTGATTCAAGTTACAAATGACAGAATTATTGGCAAATGGGAACTCATTAATATGAAATTGTTTGTTTCTCATTAACTGATCACAGTCTCAGACTATTCTTTTAATTGCATTTGAATGATTGTGCAATACAGAATGAAATGTAGCCTCAAGTTTTGACATTTATTTTCAGTTTCTTTACAGAAATTGATGATTGTATCACCTGTCTGTATGGGGGACAAGGGAGATCCACCAATTATAGTTCATGATCAAATAAAAAAATTATTTCACTTTTTGGAATGTCAAAAATAATAAAAATACTATGGAATTTTGCACCCTTTTTCCAAGACAAAGTCCCTTGTAAGCAATGATATACCACTAAATAACAGAGTGGTAAATACGACATGCTATAAGCATTTATGTGGAAAGGAAGATACACATGAGAAAATAACGCTCTGCAGAAGATCTGCCACCATGCTAGGTCTTCAGAGGCATAAACTAACATAAAGATTAATCAGAAAGTAACTTTTAAAAGTTGTTCCACAACTTTAGGAAAGTGATGCAACACAAATGCTCTGCGTTTTCTTTTTACGTCACAAACTTCAACAAATACTTTTTTTCACTTGTTGCCAGCTAACAGAATTTAAATGTTCACAGAAATTATGACTCCTCCTCTCAATACCAATGCAACTGTCTATCTGTGCAGCAGAGATGATATTAATGTGGATTTTCTTTTGTAGAAATGAAGGGCAAAATCAAAACTATAGTTTAAAAGGTACTACCTATATCATAAGGTTCTATTAGAATTTTCTAGACTCTCATGGTTAACCAATTTTTATGTATTTGGAAGATTTAGAGAAACCGTCTGAGCCTTGTTTATATATTTATTATACCCCATATTGTTGACACTTAAATATGAAAACTAACAGGTGGTATTTAGAAGTTAGACTCTAACTCCCAAATAAATGCTACAAACCAAAAAGTCTTTTCATATGGTTATGAGATAATTCAGGGATACTAGAGTTTGGTGTCTTTTTTTTTTTAAAGTTTGATTTCCCTTATTTTCAGAAATTAAGACTCTGTTTTGCTGACACAAAAATTAACACACATCTATCCCAAATACAGATTTAATTTTAGTAGGTATGGTCTAGATTAGCATAGTTAACTCTCGCCCAAATTGTGATGCTCTGGTTTCACATACTTTTATCTATCTGGAAGTTTCTCTTGGGCTGATAATCAATAACAAGCCTCAAAATAAGCACCTAATAATATCTGTATAAAAATTCAGTAAGAAGAGATATAATAAATCTCACTAATCTCCCTTCATCTTTTCAAAAGAGCCACAACTGAAGTTCAGTTACATATACCAATCACCTTCTCCATTACAAAGAAATACTCTTCATCCCAATTTGAGTAAATGAATTCAGTTTTATCATATGTGTTTCCAAAGATGGGATGGTTAAGTCTTGGCACAATGGCTTCTTTTGCTCTACTTTAAGAACTTTTTACTTAGTACTATAGCATTCATAGATCTTCCTAAGAGAATATCCAATATTTGGTCCCAAATGCTTATAATTCTTGCATTCAAACAGCTATAAAAGGTTGTAGAGCTTGTTAAAAAAAAAATTAGAGGAGGGGATACATGAGTTGGTTACCAGTTGTCACCCAAAGATAACAGTTACTTTTATGGGGGAATTACAAATGCAAATGGTTAATGTGGTATAAATTGTATACCAGATTTTAGTGAGAATGTCTAAAGCTATCACACAAGGCATTCATCTGTGTTCCCTGTTTATGGGAATGAAATATGTAGTCATTTGAAGTCCACAATATGTATACTGTGTTTGTAATAACTGCAGATTTTACAAGCACATTATTCTTTCCATTAGGATTAAAACCTCACCGAATAGCAATTTGTGAAAGAATTCTAGCAGGGCCCGGAGCCCAGAACTCTGACCTCTGATGAGATGCTTGGCAGCAACAAACTCTGGGTCTAGGCAAAACATCTGGTTTGAGTTAGACTTCCTGAAAAAATAGCCCCTGTACTGGGGAAACTGGTATTCACTCAGCTTTGTATATATACTTTGACTGACTTCAACACTGCTATAGGAAAAAAAAAAAAAAAAGAGAGAGAGAGAGAGAGAGAGAAAGAGAAGAAAGACTCCACTAGAATACTTGTCAATCATGACAGACTCTTTGGTGGCCCCTCTAGAATGAAACTCTCTTATTAGCTGGAATAATCTTTCTTTCCATATTCCTTGAGCATTTATTTCCACATTATATCACGTAGAATGTACAGTAACTTCAAAATAACTTCAAAATAAGTCTAAGTTTGTTAACAGCAAAATACATTACTTTTCTTTTAATCACTCCGGGGGGAAATCACCAGTTAATTTTAATTTCATTCTGTTTACATATATGGAGGGGAAAAAAACATTTTGAGGATTCTTATAAATTTGAGTAAATAGTAAAACTCAAAAAATTTAAATAGCTGCTAATTAGCATTCCTTCTAAAATGATACACATAGTAGCAATGCTTATTGGTTAAAGAGGTTCTCTGAGTTTTTACAAATTCAATAAAAATCAGAATCTAAAAGTGATTCCTCTAATATATATATGTGTGTGTATATATATATATATATATATTACAGAAAAAAATGTTCTGGGAAAACATGCTAACATGATACGACAATTTGGAGACAGGACATTACTTAAAGGTTCTCCTGCCACTTTCATCTTCTGATTAGCAGGTTTAGTAGGACAAATGAGGAAATCCATCCACTGCAATTAGCAACTCTCTAGTTCATTTAAACTCATCAAAAGGGGACCATTAAGTTATTCTGCATTCTTCTATATACACAAAGTTTTTTTAAGCAGGGTTCTTATATATCAGACTGAAGACAACCCAAAACTATGAATGGTATTTACAAAAGAAAAGGGCAGTATCTAAGTAAGTCGCTCTATAGCCAAAAGGACATAATATAATATTGTATATAAAATTATAAGAAGCATAAAAGCAGGATATTCTAAGGTAGTACTACTCTCTACCTTGGCTACCATTTTGAGTTTCTAGTAAAAGCAAAAATGTAACCCAACCTAGCCTACTGTCAGACGTGTAAGACTAAGGCCATATGGGATAATGATTGGGAGCATGATTTACTTTAAAGGACTTGGTTAAGTTTTGTTAGTCTCAGGTGGAGGTCAATTGCCATTTTACTTTTCTATGTATCCCTTTAATTTAATTATTACTATTGTGAAGTACAAACTCATTTAAATTTAGTCTTTTGAAAGAACAGTGTGGAACAGAACGCAAACTAATAGCTGTATATCTTGTTAAGTATAAATTTACTTTGCTAGCCAGTGGCATTGCTAAAGACTCTATCGAATAGTAATATGTAGCAAAACATCAATATCATTCTCCAACAGGTTATCAGCAATCTGCAAACCGCACTTTCGCCATACTTTAGGAACTATTCAGGAATAACTATGATTATTTATGCTCTGCTTACAGATTAAAAATAAAATCTTATTTGCCAAATTCAATCATCTGTTTGAAGTTCCTCAGAATCTTCATCACACACACACACACACACACACACACACACGTTTGTCTACCTGTCACAAATAGCACAAATAGTTTCTAATATCTGTCGTAACTATTATTCAGCAAACTATAAGCTTTGTACCATCTCCACATTATATAATTTTTAAGAAGAACACTCATATTTCTATCACGAAGTCTTGTCATTTCTATTCTAACTGAAACAACAAAATGTTCATGGAAAGTAAGATTTTGCTTCTCCTAACACTATTTCTTGAATCCATAATTCTTCTATATTTTAACATAGTATGTGCACTTGCTGGCTTTGAGTAAAGAACCACGCAGCTGAAATTCAGCACTTCTTTTTCCCACACCCTTGCAACCTTTTTTTGTATATACACCACACATACAACCCTCTACACTTCTTAGCACACTGAAACTTAAATGTTTCTCCAAAAGGTATTTATTTTGACACAAAATAAAAGTTAATGAAAGATGCGACAAACTCTTTCCATTTAAATGTAACATTTTGAGAGAGTACATTGTGAAATACAATGCAGATTTATACCAGTGAATTTCTACAAGCACACATTTACTTTTCCACCTCAAAACAAGGATAAACTAATCCTGTTGTATTCATTTCTGAAAGAAGGCAGAAGCATTTTCTTAAAAACTGTGTAAGAATGCATGCAGAATTATCATACATATTTATAGGTAATCATACTGTAGGTACACGGTGAGAGACTTAGAATAAAGTTTTTAGAATAATCATTCCCTAAACTGCCTACATAAATTATTTTGGAAAGACTGCTTTCCCTTAAACCTGACTGTCTAACAATCTGTATTTGAGTTAGAGCGTAAGCATAAACGTACATGACTTGACACATGCAATTTTTTCATTATGTCTGATGATAAAAAAGAAAGTCATTATCATAATTCTGAAGGCCACTCAGAGAAACTCTTTGAAACATAAGGAAGGGGACTCCTCCTCTGTCATCCTCCTTATGAAAGAAGTAGCAAGTAAAACACTTTCTTTTTTCCTGATGCAGCTTTGGAATGTACTGAGCTCACTCCTATGAGTACAGATTAAAAAAAAAAAACACAAAAAACAACTGACTATAACAATGAACAGTTACAAAAAATAACAGAGGTGATTTTGTATTATAGTTGTAGTTTTACACTGGAATTAAACAGCAAATTTTCTTTCCAAAAGGCATAAAGAGCATTTCACTGCTAACCCCCTGCATTTTTTAAAGCTGTGGCCACAAAGGCACCTTTATAAAATAAGCCCCCACTTGTTAAAACTGTAACATTGCCACCATCACTAGAGTTTCACCTTAGTGACTTAAATAAATATAAATAAAGTAATAAACACTATATGTTTTATAGAGTTCTATGAACCAGAAAAAAAAAATCACCTTACAAAATAACCTCCTGGCAAATGCAAAAGAAAAGCTAAATTTGGTTTGCTCATATTTTCTGAGTTCCCAGAATACAAGAAGGAGCTAAGGGAAACCTAACTTTTTTAACCGAAAGACTTTTGCTTATTTCATTTTCCACATTAGTCTTTATGGAAAGCAAGGGGGGAAAAAAGTATTAAACAGGAAAGAATTAGAGAAAGGCAGTCATTATAATAAAAAATATTTAGAAGTTTAAAACAAGATATCTTTCATATTCTATGTTTTAAGATGACTTTGATGAAAATTTTTCTACTGATTGATACTAGATACTGAAAATAAGCTCTGTAAGAATCAGAAATGATGGCTGCTATTCTAGGTGGTTAAAATGTCCAGCAAGTAAGTTACCTGTTCACTATACTATCAAATGAGTGATGGCAAAACTCCATAAACTCTGCTGTCAGATGGCTGTGGTGTAAACTGTTTTATTCAGAATGAGGAACAGAAAATATTAATGGCAACTATCGTATGAGCAAATTTTTAAAAATATATTGTTTCAGACTTGTTAATATACTAATGGAGATTCTGTAAAGTTTGAATATAATTCTCGAGTCATCACCTGGATGATAGCAATTAACAACAACACTTATTTTAAAGAACTCCAAATTATATACAGTTGAGTCAATTTTAATTTGTTTTCATTTAAGGTCTTCTAAAGTTGAGGCCAGCATGCTGAAGAAAAATATTAAACTATGTATAACCCTGTGTCAACATATGATGCTACTGGGAATGGTAAGTGAATTAATTTTCCCTGGAAAATTAATTACTTATGACTTACAGTTGTAAAAGCAAACAACGTAACTCTGGATTAGGGCACATTTAATTTCTGTTTGTAGTAGCGATTAAATTAATTTCATATAATTCATGGTATGTAATGGAAAGCAGAACAAAAATGAAATTCTAGACAATGACTGACATAGAAATATGTATATATTTATGAACCTGATCCAAAAATAAAGGTCATGGATATTAATCACTGGATAATAAAACAGTATTTTTAATGGTTCTATAATAATGGATTTTTAGCATAGTTTTTAAAGAAAACTTGTCCAAATAGAAATGTTTGACACAGCGAAACAAAGTAGAAAACTATAATTATATCCTGTAACATCTCTAAATCTCCCTCCTCCCCCTCCCAAAAAGGTAGTTAGAATAAAGGATTTGCACATCTTCTTTTTTAACAGTAATTTTTGTCCACATAGATTTGGGGCAGCTAAAATTCAATATACCATTAAGCGATTTAGGAATGAAGTTCTTAAAATTACAACTAAATTATCTTCCTAACACCCAAATAGTAAAGTGTTCCTAAAATGGATCATCTGTGATTCATTTGACTGAATTATCCACCTGAGTACTACTAAGACAACAGATTTGGCCAACTAATGGAGCCCTAAGAATATACGCACAGCTGCACATAGGAAAGTATTCATCTTTTCACTTCATCACTTCCTACCTGTTCTGATTAAGCCAGACACAATCTTTTAATTTTGGAACGCAACTACATGGCACAGCCCATGTGTTAAAAATCAAGAATTAAATCTTGCCCTGATTGTAACTGTAATTAGTTTCAAGTAGCTATATGAAATGTCATTCTCATGATATATTAAAAACACACACAAAATCAGAACATTTCATATTCTGGGAATAATCCTAAGTGACTGACTGTCACTGGCCACCTAGTGAAATCATTGTCAGTCAAATTCCCACTGACATGTAGAATCATTTGACTATGAGAGAACAACCATTTTTGAAGTAAAGTAAAATGTTTCTATGACTTACACTTCTAGAAAAGAGTAGATGTGGGCTTCTGGTGAAAGATACTGTATGAACTCATGAAAAAAAATAGAAGTAAAGATTATCTGCATATAAAATACACATTTCTCCACAAAATTTTACTTTTTATAAATTTTAAAGTATTCCCTTTTCCTAATCATGCTATCAAAAAGAGCATTTACTATTTCCATATTATTTTATCTTTCAAGAGAAATATTTATATAGAGGAAGTTAATTTATGTAATACCTTTGAGATCAAAGACAGAAAATTACTAAAAATATTCTAAATTCCATTATCATTTTAAACCTATCAAAGGAAGAAGAAATTGTGACATTACTTTGGAGTTTATGAAAATAAAAAAATTGTGACATTACTTTGGAGTCTATGAAAACAGAAATTCATGGCACTATAATCTTTAAAAAGTTGTTTTTGAAGTAACTGCACTATGAAAAGATTAATTAAGGACAGATACTTTCATTCCAAGAGAAGCTGTGACTTAGGCATGATTAGGAGACATTTTTGCTCTATTTCCAAGAGTAAAACTAAATGGAGCAATCGAAACTTCACCTTTCTGGCTTATTTTCCTAAAGTACAGGTTACCCTTATTTCAAAAAGGACCTCACTCAGCATAATCCAGATTTAAAAAGGGGTCTGTTTATAAAATGGCCTAGATAGGTTCTCTTTAGGGTGGGAGGCACATTCAGTTTTGATTCAGCTAGTGAAGCTACCCAGGAGGCTGAAACATCACCTTGGACTCTCAGAGAACTTAAACTTGACTTTATTTCCTTTCATTCCTGGCTTCAACATCAGAACAGGATTTTGAGAAGACAGAAAAAAAAAAAAAAAAAGAACAAATGAAGAGAAGAACGAAACCATGTCCTTCTGGATCAGAACGAAATCGATCCTGCCACCCACATCCATGCTGCTTAACTTCACTCGTGAAAAGAACACTGAATACTTTTCCGATTGGCAACAGTCTACAAGACGGGCAGGAGTTACAGTGATACTCCCTCCTTAGAAAACACACACACAACACCCTCTACACTCCCTTACGTTTGAAATGAATTTCAGAAGTCTCTTCAGGCATCTTTCTTTTATTACAACCCACATTCATATTTCAGTAGAATGACTACAAGGAATCGCTAATTTTTTATCTAAACTATGACGTTTTGGCAAACGTTATATAACCAACTATAAATCCACAACAAGCCTCAAATACTAAAGAGTTGGTAATTATATGATGAGAAACAGCTTGATTATGGGAGAGGCAAGGCGGGCTGTCAACAAACAAACAGCTGTTTCTTATTGACAACCCATAACTAGATCGTGCATCCCAACAAACTAAGGAGTTTGTTTCTGTTGTTGCTGTTGTGTTTGTTTTTAACTATTCCGCCCTCTTCCCCTCCCACCTCCAAAATATTGAGTCAATTTAAACATTAGATGCAAACCACAACAGAAGAATCGGATACACAAGGATAACAAGTAAAGCACTATAGACTTACAAAAAAATTCTGTAGGTAATAACTAACATAAGTTTAAAGTGTACTTTTCGATTCAACTTCAAATGCCTATCGTTCCCTGTGCAACACGTCCTGTCGTTACTATTTATAAGAGGCAGCTCAGGCAATGGGCCTGTTTCCTCATTCCTGGATTATGACCACAGCAATGCCGCCACTCTGATCCTTTGTTCTGGAAGCGTTCCCTGCAGTTTCTTCCGTCCTCCCTTTTAGCAAAAGAGAATGAACATACTTCTATCTACCAGTGTGAACTCTAAGGTCTTTTGTACCTTAAAATTAAATGATTCTAGGAATATCTGATAAGGTTAGCATATGAATCAATAATAGGAATAAACAGAACTTTAACATCAAAGGCTAACCACCTCCCCCCACAAAACAAAACAAAAACCCACCAACATAAATAGAATCTGTTTATTTGATGGTCCCATCATTTGAAATAAACTCACTTTCACATTTGCACCTTCAGGCACATTCACATCTTTTTTGTTTCCTCCCTCCCTTCCTTCCTTTCTATACACGTATGTTATTTCCTTTAACACTCTTTCAGAAAGTATATAGGTAACCTTATTTTATTTTCCAACAAGGCATGAAGAAGTAAAATTACTTTCCCAAAGTCAAACAGCAAATGTAGCGAAACCAAGGTAAGACTACAGCTCCCTTTGCTGCCCTGGGGCTCTGTGTTCTTTCCACCACAACACACTGAAATGAGGAGGTGGGCCCTCATGCAATTTCTGTTTAAGGCAGGTTCCCTCTCTATACCTCTCAGGGAACTTTTGATTAAATGCACCCTGAATTATGACTCCTCAAATACAAGGAGGAGTACATGTCAGTGAACACAGTGATATGTCCCAGGTATGACTAACCAAGTATTTTTTTTTTAAAGATTTTATTTATTTGACAGAAACAGAGACAGTGGAGAGGGAACACAAGCAGGGGGAGAGGGAGAGGAAGACACAGGCTCCCCCTGAACAGGGAGCTGGATTCAGGGCTCGATCCCAGGACCCTGAGATCATGACCTAAGCCAAAGGCACACGCTTAATGGCTGAGCCACCCAGGTGCCCCATAACCAAGTATTTTAATCTAGAATCCAAATTTCCTTCGCAAAATTAATAATAAACATGGGATTTCTCCACAAGAAGATGTCTCTGGTCTCACTCACAACCAGTGCTCCATTTTATTTAAAATCATGCTCTTAACCATCTAGCAGATTGGGCTGGCTATCTTCTGTATTCTGCTTCCATCGCTGGATCTGTGTTCAGTTAATGCTACTCGGGTAACATGCCCATAAATTTGTATTTTGAAAAACTCAAAGTTGCTTAAATTTGTCGACACATATCTGAGTAGGTTTCAAATCGTAAACGAAGGTAGAATCACATTTTTTAAAAGCCTGCTTGTATTTCACACCATATGAAGGGAGAGGCCCTAAGTAAGGGACTAGGGAACAAACTACCTCTTCAAAAAGCAGCTCACAGGAGGTTGGAAGGGAGATGAGGAAAGAGGCACAGAAGCAAAAGGACTCAGCAAGAGAAAATGCTGAGGAAAGCAAAGAAAATGGGAGGGCACGCTTGGAACGAAGGTTTCTCTGTTATCCATGCTCTTAAAATACCTGTTAGACTCTGCAAGTGTTTTTGAGGGGCATTTGTGGGGTGGGTGGATAACAGACTTTTTAAAGCTAATTCCCAAGAATAATTTTAAAATTTTCATCTTTCAAAAACTAACCAAACCATTATGAAGATAAATCCACTCTGAGTGAGTGGTATCGGACCTCACGTCTCTTGGAACGTCCAAAATGTAGTTTCATTCTCCTAGTGAGGAGATCTCAAAAGTTTGAGAGCCCCAACCAATGTCATTAAAAGGAAGTTTTGCCTATAATCCAATTGCTTTTAAAATTAAATTTCTCTCACAATCTGGGGCCGTGGATGATCATTACTAATCACCATGGCTGGAGCAGTCTCCAAGTGGACACATTCTCACCAGGCCTGACTGACTGCTCATGATGACCGAGTAATCACCTAACCAGGGGTGCAAGTGCCCCCTCCCAGTTTTCCCTGTTTACATAAACCACAGGCCTGAACCTCCCTCCTCTACGCTCTGTCTTTAAACTACACAAATAATGTTTCTCCTGGTCTTTGCCAGCTTTCTGGGGAAGTGCTATGAGGGAATGACATAATTTCTAGAGCAATTTGAGGCCTCTGAAGAAATGCGGTATGCCACTCCAAAGCAGCAGAGATAAAATATAAAACTGATTGTCATCCTTTTCATGGAGACTTGTAATGTCCCAAATACAAAATGCTCCAATGAACTCTTACCAATTAAATGCCTTACTGATTTCCAAGACTTTCTGTTTGTGAATGGCTAGTACTTGGCACATCTGGAAAATGAAGGGGGTCTTTCAGAAATATTGCCAGGAAGATGACCTATTTTCCACTCTCTCTCTAGGCAGGTCCACATCACCAGATGATGCTGGCTGTGGCATAAATCCAAAGAAAACAAACTTTTCTTGGTCTTGCAAAGGCTGTTTATGAGTATACAGCAAGTGCTTTATACCCTGTCTCCTCATTAGATGGACAGGTCTTCTTTTGATTCCATTCCATCGTGTGTGTACTTCTTTGAGGCATTATATCCTCACGTCTTACTACAGCCAACCCCCCCCCAAACAAACATTTGTCAGAGACTACTTTTCATGAGATTGATTTCCTTTTGCACTATAGTATTCTAATACAGTATGTTGATAAACGCATCCTACAAAAGGGAAGAACAATATGTTCCTCATTTTTCCTTAATTCATTTGACGCCAGGTAGTCATCCTTATTGGTTGAAGGTCTGGAATACCGATTTATTCTGTGAAGCCTCCTGTGAGGTATGTGTGGGCTGCTTCAAAACCATAAAGATGCTACCAACTTCCCTAATGCCCTAACACATGGATCCCTTTCTTTTATTTTTTCTCCTTAATATGCTGGCAAGGACTGTTTGGATCATTCATACTCAGTAAATGCCCAAAATAAAATGAAGGAAAAAAATTTCAAGTTTAAAGTTGGACAAAAACAATACATGAAAAAGAGAGAGAGAGAGAGAGAGAGAGAGAGAGAGAGAGAGAGAGAGAACCGTTCTGTAGATAAACTTCATGCTCTGGTGTTGAAAGTTATGGTCCACAAATCAAAAAGCAGTCATTTCTACAGAGTGAGGCTTTTCCACCGTTCTCTCAGTGAATCACGCTGTGGTTAGCTGAAAGTGCTGTTCACATAATAAATTAACCACCTCATTTCCTTCATCACCAAAATATACATAGCACCCCCATACAGATTTGTTTTAATAAACGTAATAAAGCAAGCCCAGAGGTTATGGCTGTTATGACATAATCACACCTCTGAGATTTGAAAACACTCACTTGCACATCATGCCTCAAAAAGTCTTTGCAAGTTCCCCTCCAACAAAACCTAACTACACTCATACCGTCTGGCCCCATTTATTCCAAATAAATAATGAAACAAAAGCCTTGTATATGGCAAGAGAAAATTCTCCCTTTCAATTATACATTTGAAAGGGAAATACATCTTTTTAATAGTACTATACAATAAACAGCTTGGGAGAGTCTGATCTGGGTTATTAAAGAAAATATATCACCAGAGTTAACAGTGCACAAAGAAGGCAGACAACTAGCCTGCTATCTCACCTAAAACCAAAGATACCTTCTAAGTTAGTTGTTCAACAAGACAAGCGACACATGCATTTCCTTCCGTGGAACTAAGAAACAATCTTCATTCTACACAAATCCAGGCAAATTAACTTTCTTTTTTTTTTTAAGATTTTATTTATTTATTTGACACAGAGAGAAAGAGAGAGAGATCACAAGTAGGCAGACAGGCAGGCAGAGAGAGAGGGGGAAGCAGGCTACCCGCTGAGCAGAGAGCCTGATTCGGGACTCGATCCCAGGACCGAGATCATGACCTGAGCCGAAGGCAGAGGCTTTAACCCACTGAGCCACCCAGGTGCCCCTAAATTAACTTTTCTTACCTGTAATGATATTTAAAGTTAGTGAGAGTAAACCCTTCCCCAAAAAACCTCTCTCATCAAATAGAATTTTTCCTCAATACAGACCTTCCCCCTTAGAGTTCCTTTCCACGATCACCAGAAAGAAAGACAGTGTGACAAAACCAACCACAGCATAAGAGATCTGGGGCAGAAATGTGCCATCAGTGAACTCACGTCATAATATAATGAGGCCAGCTTTCCTACCTCTGCATCGCATTATAATCACTTTGCAGGCAGGGTTCACTTCTATAAACCTCACAGTCCTTTCTACAGGATTATGCATTTAAGGCATCCTGTCACTGTGATAAAAATGATGCCTTCCTCTTGAATTTAAAAGAGAATATAACCTGACAAGTAATTTACCTGTATTATTCTTAAATACCACAATCAACACCTATTCCAACACACATATATAAAAAATGAATTCATCAATATTCCTTAATAATATCAGATAACAGATACTCATAATATAGTTTTTAAGTTATCAAAAGTGGCTCTCCTCATATTTACACATTCTATTTCTCTTTCTGATTGCTTTAATCATCTAGCATTAATTAATTCAAAATTAACTGATCTTAAATTTGGGTTTTCAAGAATTCTTTCTAATTTGAACATTATTATACAGTTTTTTGCACTAAGAATTACATCCTAGATTCTCCTCTATTATCCACACTGATTATATACAAATACCCAGCAAAACAGAAAGTAATCTCTCTTTGAATGTCAGAATTAAGCATTTTTAGAATAATCTTATTCTACTGTTTTTAGCCTGTAGACTATCCATCCGCACACAATGAGACCTAACCCGTACACCAAAAACTTCCTTAGGGCTTTGTGGCAACAAAGATAAAATTATTATTATTTTTAAAGATTTTATTTACTTATTTGACAGAGAGAGAGAGATCACAAGTAGGCAGAGAGGCAGGCAGAGAGAGAGGAGGAAGCAGGCTCCCTGCTGAGCAGGAAGCCCGGGGCTCTATCCCAGGACCCTGAGATCATGACCTGAGGCAAAGGCAGAGGCTTTAACCCACTGAGCCACCCAGGTGCCCCAACAAACATAAAATTATTAAGAACGTTCATAAACGTATATTTTAGTAGGTAATTTCACTAAGATTCTACATCAATGAATCCCACTGTAACAAAGGTTTTTCTTTGATAAAGATTTCACACTGTATTAGAGGTCCTTAGAAAGACTGATTTCGTCACAAAGAACATTCCCCTGTAAGTGCTCTCCCTGATCTGTTTCAGTGAGAATTATCTCCACTGAGAATAGAAAATGCGTCGTTGTGGAGCAAGAAAGGAATGGAGCAATAGGTGTTAAACTGAGGCCCTCTGCTTCCTTTAGCCATGGCAACCTTTCTTATTTTCCAGTCATCTCACTGCAGTCACCTGGCTATGCTAATGTTCTCTGCTCTGAAATTCACACTTTGCCTGAAAAGAGATTCATTAAAAAAAAAAAATACGAGTAACTCACATTTCAAATTTACCCCACAAAAATTTTAAGTGAGAGGCTACAAAATTTTAATGGTGTGTTCACAACAGAGTTAAAAAATACAATAAAAGAGCAACTATACCGACACTCATTCATTCACTCGGCAAATACTGAGTATCTACCACGTGCCAGGTCATGGGAGCTGTGGATACACAGGTAGAAACACCGATCCTCATAGAAAGGTTTATATTCCATTAGAAGAGACAGACAGTAAACAAAATAATACAATGATTTCAGAAAACAAAAAATTCTCTGTTCTTCTGGGAGAAGGGGTAAAGAACTCCTACTTCACAGAAAAAGGAAACTATCCAGGCTGGGGAAGCAACCCCTCCCAGTCCTACTCTCTTCCACCACTTTCCAGCCATCCACCACTCTGGGAACTTCTCTTTTCGGAACTCTTGTCCATTTCCTTCTAAGCTTAGGCAAGCTATGGGCGTCATCTCATCAGGCATCTAGACTCTGCCGCTCCAACATCTTCAACTTCTCCTTAACTACTTCTATCTCCTTCCTATCAACATTGAAGCACATTCAAATCCTGACCTTCTTAAAAACCTCTCTTCTTTAGTGATGTGTCTACACTTGTCTCTAAGTGCTCATCTTTCATTCATGCTTCGATATGCTTTTATCTGACTTCTGCCTCCACCACTCCAAGGAAACTATTCTCATTAGGGCCACCACCACCATTTTTTTAAATTAAACATGAATGCACATTTTCAGTTTTCATCCTACTTTTATCTTTGTAGTGTTTTAGAATACTGATTTCTGCTTCTTCAAATTCTCATATCCCTTAGATATTGGCATATCCTAATTTTCCTCTTACATTGCACATACGGTAATGTGCATTCAAAATACCTGGAAATCTTGTTAAAATCAGACTCTGATTCAACAGGCCTGGGCTGGGGCCCATGAGGCTTTCAATAGGGTCTCTTGCTATCAAGACCAAGGGCATCAGTATAACCTGGGAGTTTATAAGAAACACAGAATCTCAGCCCCACCCTCAACCAACGGAACCAGAATCTGCATTTTAACAAGACTCCAAATGGTTTTATATGCACATTCAAGCTTGACAGCATCCCATCCCAGAATTTGTGATTCTGTAAGCCTGGGAAGTAGATGTAAGAATATGCATTTCTAACAAGTTCACAGGTGATATTGATGCTGCTGGTCCAGGAACCATACTTTTAAGAACCGATGGTTCTCAACATGGCCTGTACATTAGAATCACCTGCAGAATTTTAAAACGCTTGTTGATGTCTGGGTCCACCCTCCAGACAATTAAAAGAAAATCTCGGAGGATGTGGCCTACGCAAGTTATTTTTAAAAGCTACCCTGCTCGATCTTAAGTTTCCTAATTTAGATAATTTAGGAGTATGTTGTGGGAATAGTTAGTGGTGAAAACAGTATAGGATGAATATTAGTCATATTATGGTATCATTACTGTAACATTCCTTAAACATCAATTCTACCTAACTCTGCCCTGTAAATAATCACTAGAAAGGTAATCACCCACAGTTTTGTTCTAGGCCATTATCTCTGGAATGACCGTTTCAAATAATAGGACCAAACAAATAATATTTCATTTTTAAAACTCACAGAAGAAAAATCCATATCTGTAAAATGAAAAAAAAATTAAAGATAGTGCTAGAATTTTGTGTTAAAAGTATTTGAGGGGTGCCTGGAGGGCATAGTCGGTTAAGGGTCTGACTCTTGGTTTTAGCTCAGGTGGTGATCTCAGGTTCTTGAGACTGAACCCCAGGTTAGGCTCCATGATCAGTGTGGAGTCTGCTAAAGACTCTCTCCCTCTCCCCCTCCCTACCCTCTCTCTCTAAAATAAATAAATAAATCTTTTTAAAAAAGTATTTGATTTGGTGCAAAATTTCAAGGAATATCACAAAGAGAAATGTACTTAATATTAAATTTTTCACTTTCACTAAAAATTGAAAATAGCTTTTTTTCTGACTATATAAATCCTCATTGTCACACACACACACACACACACACACACACACACAAATATAACCAACTGAAAGCCAAAGTTCCTGAGATGAAACACCTTTAGCATTTGAATAAGGTTTCCTGCATCTTTTTTATTTTTTAAGATTTTATTTATTTATTTGACAGAGAGAGATCACAAGTAGGCTGAGAGGCAGGCAGAGAGGAGGAAGCAGGCTCCCACTGAGCAGGGAGCCTGAGGCGGGCCTCGATCCCAGGACCCTGAGATCATAACCCAAGCCGAAGGCAGAGGCTTTAACCCACTGAGCCACCCAGGCGCCCTTTCCTGCATCTTTTTATAAAATTATGATTTATTTAACAAAAAGCTATAGTGTATAAGGAACATCATGTACCCACCAAACAACTTAAGAAATCAGATATTATACATACGGTTGAAACAAAATACTATAAATATAGTTGAAACCCCTCCCAGTTCCTATTCTCCCATTCCATACCCCACCCAGCGTAACCACAATTATAAATTCCAGTGCTTATTTCTATATTCTTACTATATATATATATATATATATATATATGTTGGTATACACAAACAGTATTTTTCATATCTCATATTTTCATATTTTTTATATCTTAAGATTTTATACCAATCACATAATACCGTACATATTCTGTAACTTGCTTTCTTTCTTAATATACCTTATGAAGTTTATCCATATTAATACAGATAACTCTAACTGGATAATCTTTACTCCTATATAATATTCCACTGTCTGAGTATATTACAGTTTATTTTTCTGTTTTCAGGATGATGAACACTTGTTTCCAAATTTTCACTGCTATAAATAGTGCTTCAATGAATTTCTAATACACATCTTCCTGTGCACATTTGAGGAAATTTTCTTTCTTTTTTTTTCTTTTTAAAGATTTTATTTATTTGTTTGTCAGAGAGAGAGAGAGCACAAGCAGGCAGAGTGGCAGGCAGAGGTAGAGGGAGAAGCAGGCTCCCCGTTGAGCAAGGAGCCTGATGCAGGACTCAATCCCAGGACCCCGGGATCATGACCTGAGCAGAAGGCAGCTGCTTAACCAACTGAGCCACTCAGGCATCCCTTGAGGAAATTTTCCAGGCTATGTATATATAGCAACAGAACTGTTGACTTGAAGAGAATCCCCATCTCCAACTCTGTTAATGTCCAACTGCTCTCCAAAGACTTTGCACCAGTTTATACTTCTATAAGTTATGTATGAGATTCCTAATGAATGCTCCACATGGTTGCTAACATCCAAATTGTCACACTAAGTTTTGACAACCTGAAAGGTTTCCTATACTGGCTTTAGTTTGCATTTCCCCAGGTATTAGTGAAAGTGATCATTTAAAAATACTTTTGTCTTTGTTGTCTCTGCTTCTGTTAAAGGCCTGTTCATATTCCTTGCCTATTTTTCTTTTTTTTCTCTTGATTTGATCTTTATATATTCTGGGTCTTTTGTAGGTTATATGTTTTGCAAATACCTTCTCCCAGTCTCTGGATTTTCTACATATTGTTTTATGACTCAGAGATGTTTTAGATTCTAATGCAGTTAACATTTATTAATCTTTTCCTTTATGGTAGTACTTTCAATGTCATGTGTAATTTTTTTAATCATCCATGATAATAACTAGTTTTAAACACTGTGAAATGGCTTAATGTTTTAGAAATCCTAGCACTTCGTGCTGCTGTATGAAAACTAAAAGGTGAACTTGAGTAGAAACTGAAATTGATCTAGTTTCATTGTCCAAGGTCAATGACATACAAAGAGTAAGCAAAAAAAAAAAAAGATGAAGGAAATTAGATATTTCACTGTTAATAATTTAAGGCATTACTGGTAAAAATTTCTTCAAATCACCTTCCCATTTCTTTTAAAGGTAAGTATGGTGTTATACTAGGGTGTTATGTATACATGGCTTATTACATTGTTGATTTCTAAGAACCTGAGAAAACTGAAGCCAACACTTCAACGAAAGAAGCATAATTCATCCTGAAGTGAAAAAAAAAAAACCCAGAATAGAGATTTTTAAACTAAGTTTAAGGAATAATTAGCAAATTCTAATAGATGAGTTTATTCATACTTCCAGTCAAGGTCAATTACTTGTTCAGTTACAGAAATGGTTCAGTTACAAATGAATGAAATATCTGAATGGCAAGGCTAAGTTTCATTTTCATTTATAATACTGGGTAAAGCATAGATTCAAATACAGACCATATGTTGGGACTTACAGTTAAGGGACAAGATTATAAAAACATTTTGGCAAGGAACTCATCTATGTAAGTGATGCCTGATTTTTAGAACAAATTTCCTCTATGTTTTATTTTACTTTTGTGTTTTATCTATTTCAAAATACTGCTTTAGTGTAAGGGGGCAAAAATCCAGGTAAAAGTCATCTAAGTGAATGTCCATGGGGAAGACTCTTTCCTGTATCCCATTCTACAATAACAAATAATTAAGGGATTAAAATGTCCAAAAGGATTTAGGCAAACAATATAAAACAGAGGATTCTTACTAACTTTTACAGACCTAAACTAAAACTACATTCATAATCCCTCCATGTTACCTATAAAGTAGTTTTAAAAACCATAAAAATATCACCACTGAAGAGTTGTTTTTTTGTTTTTACTCATAACTGATCCCACAGAGAGGGTCGGGGAAATAAGACACAAATTCCCACCTTTGAGGTTCTACCATGAAAAATTCAGTTGGGAAGATAATTTTCCTTTTATAGTGACTGCTCCATTATCCATTATAATGAGGAATAAAGAAGCCGGGATATAGAAAATTCACTAAGGGTTCCAAAAACACATTTTGGAACACCATTTCATTCTCTAAAATCATCAAATGATCTAACAGGCAGGAAAGGAGGAAGAGGACTGTTTTGTCTTTCCCACTTTACTGTGCATGCTCATTAACAAATGGAGGTGTTAATGAGCACAAAAGTATCTCAAACACAGTCCAAAGAAGAAATAAATAGCAAGTAAATCCAACTTACTTAAGTTGTGCTCTCAGGATACGACAAGGCTAAGCTAAACCTCACTCTCCCTGTCCCAAAGAACTCGACAGAGCCAACCCTGCATCATCCTGCTCTCACTCTGAAGTGTTTTCTTGGGAGTAACACCAAGCCACTTTGCAGCAAAGTCTTTAGGGGTCAGTTAGGGATATGTTGTCATTCGACCACACTGGCTGCCTCTCTCTCCAGAAATTATGACAGGCATGTGTTTTTAAAATCAGGTCTCCCCATTTTCTAAGACAAGAACTGGAGCGCTGCCTTTAGCATTTTAGCCGTTATTAAACCAAAAGTATTTTAGTTTCTACTGAAATAATATTATAGCTTCTATTATTTCATCTAAGTATTCAACATTCTTTCTTTGAATAGCTTTCATTTTTGAAATCAATAGTGTTTGTCCAGCTACTTATATTTTAAATCAGAATAAATATAAGTATTAAATTTATACTAAAAGCATTTAGAGGTCCCAACTAAAAAAGAAGTTCAGTCCCCACTCTGCTTATATTGGAAGTCTATCGTTTCAAGACTTAAAATTAAGTAGCCCATTGATTGGGATATGGACATGGATATGTATTTTACAATTTCTTCCTAATACATATTCAGTATAGAAAGTTTGAAAAAAAAGTAAAAAAGAAAATAAAAACCTGTAATCACACCAACAAAAATATAAGTATCAGTTGCTAGCCAGGTTTATTTTTTCTTCAGTGTAAATGTATATTTTTAAAACAGAAGTTGGTTTTATTCTGTATCAACAACTTCACTGAAATTTAAAAATAAAGCAATTTCTCATGTCATTAAATCCTCCCTGAAAGCCTGTGTTTTTAACGGTTGTATAATATTTCAACTGATGGGTATACTAATCTATTGCAGTTGCTTCCAATAATTTTGCTATAACAGCAAACTTGTACATAGATGTTATCAATAGTTCTTAATACTGCCTTAGAAGAGATGCCTAAAAGGAGAATGACCAGGTCGATGGCATTCATTCTTTAAAAGTACATCTTGATAGGTATTGACTATTTGCTAGAAATAACAATTTATACTTCCACCAGTGTGTATGTGAATAATCATCTCCCTGTATCCTCACTTGCAGGGATGTTTATCATTTTATCATAATTTTACTCAATTGTTACATTGAAATAATATCCCTTTGTTTAATTTGGGTTTCTCTGATAAAGAAAAATTTTTATTTCACCTATGATAAATGGTGTCCAGATGCTCTTTATATATCTTTTATAAATGTTTTATTTAAACCAACATATAATTGTATACAAATCGACAAGAAAACACCAAAACCTTAATAAAAAAATAGACAGTTAGGTTCATATACATTTGTGGCAAATAATTTCCCTAGTTCATCATCCGGCTTTAAATTTCTATGCTAAGTGACCTAGCAAACATACTCCTAGGTATATATCCAAGAAAAATGAAAGTATACATCATAAAAATTAGTATGGAATGTTCATAACAGCATTATTCATAATAGCCAAAAAGTGAAAATAACCCAAACTGAAGAATGGATAGACAAAATATAGTATTATACACATAAATGAAATACAATTTACCCATAAAAAGGAATGAAGTAATGACTTGTAGTTCAGCATGATGAACCTTGAAAATATTATGCTAAATGAAAGAAGCCAGTTACAAAAGGCCACATATTGTGTGATTCGATTTATATGAAATATCCAGAAAAGACGTATCTATAGAAACAAAGTAGATGAGTAATTGCCTAGGGCTGGGGAGGAGAGGGTGGTAGAGAGTGACTGCTCTTGGACAACAGGTTTCATTTTGGGGTGATGAAAATGTTCAAAAATTAGATAGTACTAACAGTTTCACAACCCACTGGATATATGAAAATTCCCTGACTTGTACACTTTAAATAGGTGAATTTACACATGTATGTATGTGTGGTATGTGGTTATATCTCAATAAAGCTGTTTTTAAAACGTTACGTGTTAATATACTATAGTCTGTTAATACAAAAAAGGTGAACTTGTTCTTGCTCTAATTTTAGAAGTTTTTAATACAGCACATAATTTTTGAAGCTATGTTGTTAGAAAACATAGAATGTTCAGGGCAATTACATCTTCTTGGGAAAATGTTTGTTATTAATATGAAATATCCCTCCTTGATCTGTTCAATGCATTTTGCCTTAAATTCTGTTTTGTTTGATATTAGCAGTACGAAGACTTTTTTATTTGTGTGGAATATTTTTCCCCAAATTTCTAATTTCGAGGTTGCTTTTTCCTTTAAAACATCTTGCATACATATACAACTTAGAGCTGTATTTTATTTTTAAAAGTATGAGATTCTACTAACTGGGGAATTTAACCCACTCACCATTACCTATTACCTATACTTATTCCTGTCATTGTGTATTTTATTTATTTACCATACTTCCTTGTTTTCTCTGCCTTTGGTTGGAATGATGAACTTTTAATTTTTTACTCTCATGATTTATATTAAATATCTTACTTGTGGTTATTCTTCATTTATTTCCGATTATGTTTTTCTAACAAAGCATAAAATTAATCTACATCTTAACTGTTTTCCTGAAAAAGAATCTTGTATCACTTTGTTTTCTTCTACTCTCCCATGTTAAGCTGATCTGGCCCAGACCGATATACTTAAAGATTAACATTATAGATAAAACACTCTGAGGCTCAAGTAACATTTTACTGCACACGTGTGTACTGTAAAGCTCTCCACTATTTCTTCACCTCAATACTGTGTCTTCATGACACTCCTTTCCCTTCTTCAGTCCCTGCTCCCCCCTTTTTTGGGGTCAGGAGTACTTTCATAAATAATTCTTTCAAAGAAGATCTATAACATTCCAAAAAGGTAAATTACTGCAGGTCCAAAACTGTTTTTATTTTCTTCTCACATCAAATTGCTGAGTTGTCTGAATATAGAATTATGGGTTCAGATAACATTTTTTCCACACTTCAAAACTACTGTGTTCTATCTTCTATTACTTGTTTTTACCAATAATAGGACTGCTTCTTTCCTTTGCAGGTGAACTGTTTGCTCTCTAGAAGCTTTTAGTTATTCTTTTTTAATCACTACCATTCTGAAATTTCACATGAAGGTGTTTATGAGTATAGGTCTTTAGTTATTCTTTTATTCAGTACTTACTGGGCCTTTTCAAAACTTGTCTGTCTTCAGTCTGAAGAAATTTCTTCTTATTATTTCTGTGATTATAACCCTCCTCCATTCTCTTTATCTGAATTTTCTATAAGATGATGTTGAAGCTTTAAAATGGCCTCTACATCATATGACTTTTTATTCATACTGTCCAACTTTCTCAATTTAAGACTGTATTCTAAAGAATCTCTTAGCTCATTCAATTCATTAATTCGTTTTTAGCTGTGTCCACTCTATTCAGACCATTTGGTTTTTTCCATCTTGACAAGCAGATTTTTTAATTCTAAGACTGGCTTAATTCATTTTATTCTAGGTTTGTTTTATACATCCAATAACCTCTCTTATCTCTCTATGAATCTTAATTTTACTTATTTCAAAGTCTGCTGCCTATTCATTGTTATTTTTTGCTTATTACATTTGGTGCCTCATTTTGCTAAGACAAGTTTTCCTCAAATGTTCCGTGATTCTTAGAAGATCATTTCAGAGTCCCCATTTGTCTGTGTATACTGTTTTGTTAACCGTCATCAGAATCCATTGATAATGTGGAATATGACGCCAGGTGTCAGGGATGTACCAGAAGTTTGTCTTCCCTGCACGAAACTCCTTGAACTTCCTGACAAGCAAAGGTTGCTTGAGGGATCTCCCAGCCTCCCTCTGGTCTCTGGGTTATACCCAGTGCTTGAGCTTGGATTCACAGGATATGGAGGGAGGGGGGTCACTATGGGCCTAGTCATTCCATATGCACCTTCTCTAACACTACAGGTCCCCTCCCCACTACTTGAACGTGATTCTGGTTTGAGAACACTATTGATCTATATATTTTGTGCTGCAGCTCCACCAGGTTCTATTTTTCCATGGATATGATTCCCCGTTCTCACTATCTTTCAGGAATTCCTGAAATTTCCATCCACCAACCCTTTCTTGTTTTCCCAGGTTATCACCTTATTCATGTATTTGTTTATATGGATACAAATATACATGTGCCTCTTTGTCATCTTAAAGAAGGCAGAATCGTGGATATGCCAGTAGTAGTAGTGGCAGAATTAAAGGATATCCTAAGCACCGCTTACCATCTTGATCACTTTCTCAGTGTCATTATTTGCTGAGAAGTCTGTACTCCAATGTTAATAGGGCCATTCCTCTAAATCTCAGACTTGCATATCCAACTACTATTTGACATCTTTTGGATTTCTTACAGGCATCTCAACCTAACACCCCCCCAAACTGAATTACTGATCTTATCCCCACCACATCTGCTCTAGTCAGACATGCTAGGACCCCTGGAGCAAACTCCCTTTCCTCCACTTATTACCAAGTAGTCCCTACAAAATAGATTTAACTTCTTTCTATTTCTCCCACTATTAACTTTGTCTGAGCCACCATCATCTCTCACCTGAGCTAATATAACAACCTCTGAATTGGTCTCACTGCTTCTCCTCTTCCCTTCTAAGTAATTCTCCACAGATTAGCCAGAGCCAATGTTTAAAAACACAAATCAGATCAAATAGTTCACTTGCTCAAAGCTCTTCCATTTCTTCTTACTGGATTGGAATGACGAACTCTTTCATGTTAAATGCTCTATCTCTGAAGAATCTGGACGCTAAGTCTCTGCTATTTATTAAAGACTTCTTTGATGCCAATAGCTCATTAGTCTGCCTGGGTTCTATGAGTTTGACTTCTCCTTTTCTTTGTTCTACTACCTTGCTGAGGTATTCCATAACTTCGTCTTGAATTAAGACAGTTATAATTCCTCTTAACTAAAATGCCTATATCAAAAACTGTTATAGTTGTACTCTTTAGATACTAGGCATTTCTATCTAGCTACATAGCTAGATCTATCCCTTCAGCAACTATCCTTCCCAAATGAACAAGTCAAGTCAAAGGTCTAGATGCCTCTTAGTCTAACTTGCTATAAAATGGGAATACTACCAGTTAAGTACAATATGTGACAGGTTAGTCTAGGGTTTGCCACTGTGTGAATCTGAGTAAAAATCCTAACTATTCTGGGACACAGGTTCCTTTTTCTGCCAAATGAAAGGTACCTTCTCTAACACTACAGGTCCCCTCCCCATTACTTGAACGTGATTCTGAATGAAGGGGTAGGGTTATATGATTTCTAAGATCTCTTCCATTTCTAATGGTCACAGATTCTATGCCCTAATATATTTCTTAGAAAAAAGTACAGAACCTATCACTCAAGTCCCTTGAAAATTATACATAATATTCTATTTCATATTTTAAAGACTTGCATTGAAGAGAAAAATAATTCAACTTGAGGTTTCTGAAGACAAAATAACATGGATTCACTTTGCCAAGATTTAGTGTTGTCCTCAATTGCCCAATGAACACACACACAACCTCCAGAACTGAAAATATAGTAACAACAAGTGCCACTACTATTATTGCTACACAGTAACAACTGAAAGGCTCTAGCTCAACCTGGGTAATGACCAAAAACTCATTATAATAATCAAATAGAAATAGGAACCAGAAAAAAGAAATAAGGCACAGTAGGTACCAAAGGCTTTTTCCTGAAAGATCAATGAAGATCAATATTTCATAATGGCTTACACAAAGAGCCAACATATCCCCCTTGCTCCATTTCCTCTTCTTTTTTACAATAATGGTAAAGGGAGAGGCTCTCTCGATTAAGTTACTAGTCTGATCTAATGTTTTAATAGTCTTTAAATATGACTATAGTCAATTCTAAATCTTGATCCAAACCATAAACACCAAAAAAAAAGGAAAAGAAAAAAAAGAAAAACTCCCTCCTTCTCTAATAACTCCTAACTACCTTCCCATCAACTGTGTAATCTCTGAGAATGGGAAGTTATTTCCATTGACACTTAATTACTATGCCAAGTCTGCATACTATTGACGGGTTTCACAAAGTAAATGACCCACACTGCTTTACCTGGTACATTCCAACTCCAATGTGCTTCGGCTCAATTTTCACCAGCTCAGCTAATGGGTCTTGTACGCGCCTTGCTATGGAAACTGAAAAAAACAGAAAATAAGTATGGCTTAATGTGAAAAGCAGTATCCAAATAATAACTTATGATAGTGCCTCATAATTCGAGTATTTAATTCCTCCCCTCTTCCCCCATAGAAAGAGACCAACAATTTAACTAAGTTTCAAAGTTTCCTTTTTTTCACACAAAAAAAGTGAATGCAAAATTTCAGGATTAATTTTGTTACCAGAATTTGTAGGCATTCCCTAGCACAAACAGGTTGAAAGGTTAATACATTTGGAAAAAGAGATAAAACACTTACTGGCTATACTTAAATAATCACCTGTTCATTCTTTAAACACGGAATAGCAGGGCACCTCACACTTTAATGAATAAGTCGATATTTGTTTCACTTTTAAATAATCCTGCATTATTATGACATATATTTGCAAATCAAACATGTTATTAGGACTAGATCATGATAGTGATGAGTAACTAACTGACGGAATCATACCATACTGCAACCAGAGACCAAGTGAGTTGGCTAATGAACACACTTGTATTGCCTTAAATGTGATCACAAGAGTAACTGTGAAGTGATTTGAATCTCTACTGCTTGTCTCTGAACACACTCACAGTTCTAAATCACATCCCTTTCTTGACCATTACAATCCACGGTCAAGAGATTTGAGTTAGCTTCGAACATCCCTTTATCTGTTGTCACATTTTTACTTGGTCATCATTTCTCATCTTTTTTTTTTAATGCTAACAAAATTTCATATCTAATTTAGCTTATAAGACAGATTTAGCCAGAGAAAAGAAATTTTGTATGAATATTAAGGATGCTTCCAAGGGCAGCACTTTTTTTTTTCTTTTTTCCAAGTGGTATAGTTACATTGGGTCCTTACAAATACCTTTCATTCTCTAAATGCAAGAAAGCTAGTCAGTGTCATCTACTCACACAGAAAGTTGGATGAAATATAAGTCCATTTAGTGAGAACATTAAGGCCATCAAAGGAGATCCCATGCCTGTTCTTGTGTTATTAAACTGTTCAAGGTCTGGCAACAGAAGCCACCACTTGCAAGTGACTAGTGGATTTTCCTGTCACTGATTTGTACCACCTCTTCATCACAGATAAGCTCTACTCTGAGCATTCAGTACACTGCATGGTCATTTAAGTCTTTTTCATATATTTTATTATTACTTCTAACACACAGTGACAATGGCAGCTTACAAAGCCAGCTTAGAAAGCAATAAGCTGGTGTCATACCACCTGCCTATTTCCCCACTGAAGAGATGCAGACTCCAGCCTCCAAGGTCTTCACATACATTTTCTTATCAAACCTCACAAAAGGTTAATGAGTGCAAGCGCTGCAGGTTACAGGAGAACTGCTTCTCCGCAGTAATCACATGTCTAATGACACAGTGAGAGTAGATGCCACCAGGGAAACATTTGATAGTCTCTAAAAGGAAAGATCATTTCTTTATTCTAGCCTTTAAAAATACAATCCAATAAGACTGACTTTCAAACACATACATACATTGCCAAAATATTTTCAGATTAAAAACAAACAAACAAAAAACAACAACTCACAACAGTAAACCCAGTGAAAGATACAGGCATGAGAAGGTACCAGGAAGGTACCAGAAATGTAAAAAAAAAAGATATTAATAATAGGTAAATCTCTCAAATCTACCCCTTCAGGAAAACCCACATTATGAAAATCTAAACTTAGAAACTGGTTAGAGCAGTTGTATGATTTGTTAAATGTAAGTAGGTTTCTATATTTAAAAATTTATTTAAGTACAGAAAAGGACTTTAACCTATTTTCTACTTGGTTCCTCCTAACTGGTTCACTGCTAGCTTCTCCTTTGTTCATACTGATATTGCTAAATGTAGCAACAATGAACTGGAGACGACAGTTTCTAGATGACATATTAATTCTCCAGTAAGTTCTAAGAGCTTCTGGAGTAACGGTGTCCCCAGTAAACAACCTCTACATAAAGCCTAATGTTTCTAGAATTGGTATTTCGCTTTCAGATGCTACTCACTCTACAGAACATAAAAACTCAAGCAAGCATAGAAGAGATGGGAGATAGGATAAAGAGGAAAGTCAATGTTGTTCATCTAAAGGATGTTCACTGTTCACAAAGGAGAGAATTTAAACATGGTTTAAAGTAGAATTGGAAAGCTGTATGTCCAGGCTTTCAAGAGAAGATGGTGCTGGCAGGATAAACAGAAAGGAGTTAATTAATAGTAGTAATGCACACCTGTAGGTTAAGAATGATCAGGCTGACAACAGATTCCTGAAAGTAAGCGATAGATAGGTAGCTCAGGTAAAAGGAGTCTTATAGAGTGCTGATAAAGAGAACAAAGAGAAAGGAAGAGTCAGAGCCTAAAAGTTGGGGGCATATTCACATTGTGAGACAGAGAAGAAAAGATGGGACACAGTGAAAGAGGCAGAAACTAAACAGTGAGGAAAGTAGCAACAGACGTAAAAAAAAATTCTAGAATGTTTAGCATAGTTACCATATGTCTGCAAATTTTTACTACGTGGTATATATTCAAGAAAAATGAAAACATATGTCCACGTAAGATTTTGTATATGAATGTTCACAGCAGCATTATTTATAAAAGCCAAAAATGTGAAAACAACCCAAATATCCATCAGCAGATGAATGGATGAACAAAATATGGTATACCCATACAATGGAAAATTATTTGGCAATGGGAAGGAATGAAGTGCTGATACATACTACAGTGTGAATAAACTTTGAAAACATTATGATAAGTGAAAGAAGCCAGTTACAAAAGATCACATGTTGTAATGATTCCATTTATATGAAATGTCTGCAGTAGGCAAATCCATAGAGACAGAAAGTAGATCAGTATTTATCAGGGGTTCAGGGAAGAGGGCAAGGAGGATCGACTGCTAATGGGTGCTGGATTTCTATTTGGAGTGATGAAAATGTTCTAAAATTGGATAGTGGCGATGGCTGCACAATTCTGAGTGTACTAAAAAACACCGACTTACACACTTTAAAAGGGCAAACTTTATGCTATTAAATTATAACTCAATGAAGCTTTATATATTTTTTCAATGTAGTATATCCTAACATATGCCAATACTATTTTGCCCACATGATGTCTATATATCTCTGTGTCACCGTTACTATTCACCATTGTTCAGGAAATTCTAGTCAATGCAATTGGACAAGGAAAAAAAGAAGGTATCATTACTGAAAAGATAGAAACTAGATTATTATTTACAGATGATGACTGACTACTTTAGAAAACCCAAACAAATCAACTGAAAAAAAAATCAGAACTAAGATTTCAATTGGCTGGTTTTAAGACACCCAGGCAATAAATGATAGAGTACCATATGGCATCAACAACCAATAAGAAAATATCGTGAAGGACAATCCATTTACTCTGTGTGTGGGGGGGGGGCATGTGCTGCCTGTGAGTAATAAAGTGTACAGAACTTGGATGAAGATGCTAATTCAACAGAATTTCAATTAAATGGCTCTAAAATGTATATGGGAAAAAAAAGAAATGCATAAGAAAAGTACAATTTAAAAAAAGATTAAACCAAGTCATATCCTAAGCCACTGTAACTGAGAGTCTTGCACTGTGGCAAAGAAAAGGAAAAAAGGACTAAAAATACAGACGGGAATTTCATCTTTAATATATGGTAACTTGTTAAATGGTAATAATGTAACTCAGTGTGTAAAGGGAGACAACTAAACCGCTATTGAACAAAAAGTTAAGCATTAGAGGAAAATAATAGGTTAGTTATACCCAAAGGAGGGGAGCAGAAACTGAGTGCTAAAAGGTCAGCAAGCAGAGCTACCTCATATGGTTAGGCAGGATGTCCAGGGCACAGACCTGCACAACCACATGAAGTGACCCTGAGAGCACCATTCCCCCCTCATTCAAAATGTGTCTTCTATCCCAAGAAGAAAAAGGGTTCTATGGGTTTTGGTCTTCAGTTCTTTGAAATATATAGAATCTAAAAGCCATTCTAAAGCAAATAAACTTATTGCTTGAAAGACTGTACTAAACTGCATTCTCCTAAAAATTTACCTTATTTTGTTATGTAAGAATATCAAAGTGAAAATTTTTATTTGTAAAGTCCCATAGTCCCCTCATTTCCCCTCCCCTTGCTATCACACAGCAACAGAGGAAGATAAGTAAGTCTTCCTGTGCTGTCTTTTTTCTTTCTTTTTTAAAATTTTATTTATTTATTTATTTATTTATTTGACAGAGAGAGATCACAAGTAGGGAGAGAGGCAGGCAGAGAGAAAGGAGGAAGCAGGCTCCCTGCTGAGCAGAGAGCCCAATGTGGGGCTCGATCCCAGGACCCTGAGATCATGACCTGAGCTGAAGGCAGAGGCTTTAACGCACTGAGCCACCCAGGCACCCTGCTGTCTTTTTTCACTCAGCAATTCTGAATAAGAATTTTTTTCATTATAAAACTTATTAAAATGTTGTTTTAATAAATGATCTTGATCTCCTAATTAATAATTACATCTTTTAACAAGAAGCGGACAAATTTGTTGGCCAGATAAAAATATTATTTATCTTGACTGTAGTGTTAGTGGTTGTGGTTACCTGACTAGTTTACGCTTTTCAAAATTCACAGATGAATTCAAAAATTCACCTAAAAAGGGTGAATTTTACTTTATGTCATGTTCATTTAAAGGAACGAAATACCTTTCATTTCTCTAAGGATGTAAAACTTTTTCTTCTTTCTATATAGTCTTTATTTCCTCTAAGTGGCTTCTGCATTACTCCCACATCTGTCTTTAATAGTGTTAAGTTTCCTCACATGATAGGTGACCCTTGACTGTCCACCAGGGCCAGGGTACCAAAAAGCTGACTGTAAGTGCTTTGCTTAAATGTGAAGTTTATCAACTGTGGTCTTCCTTATATGGTGATCTGGCCCATTTCTTGTGGACCTCTGATCTCAGTTCCATTAGGTATTTTCTCTTATGTAGGTCGGAATTCCCTTATCTCCTGCATGGAAGACTTAGTCTTAAGATCTCTACATCAGCATGTAAATAATTATTTAATCTCTCTTTTTTCAGCAGCTATCCCCACTATCATGTATAACCTCTGTCCTCCAGCAGAGAGACTTTCTGTTTAACCCTCTCCAGAGGAAAAAAATCTCCAATGTTCCGCAAATGTGAAAGAAGGACAGTCACTCAACTGTGTGGAACAGGAGATCTATTTTTTTTTAATTGATGTGAAATTCACATAACATAAAATTAACTATTTCCAAGTATACAATTCAGTGGCATTTATTACACTTACACTGTTATACAAACCGCCACTTCTATCAAGTTCCAAGACAGTTTCAGTGCCCCAGAAGAAAACCCTGTACCCATTAAGCAGTCCCTTTTCATTTTCCCCTCTTCCTAGTCCCTGGCAACGACCAATCCACTTTCTGCATCTATAGGTTAGCCTATTCTAGATATTTCATATAAATGCAACCATATAATACGAGGCCTTTTGTGTCTGGCTGCTTTCACTTAGCATGTTTTCAAGGTTCACCCACATTATGGCACATGTCAGTACTCATTCTTTGTTATGACTAAAATTAATATGTCATTGTGTAGATATACCACATTTTGTTTATCCATTCATCCACTGATGGACATTTGGGTTGTTTCCAGCTTTTGGCTATGTGAATAATGCTGCTATGAGCGCTGTGTACAACTATTTGTTTGAGTCCTTGTTTTCAACTCTTTTGAGTATATACCGAGGAGTGGAATTACTGGGTTAAATGGTATTCTGTGTTTAACTGGGTCTAACTGCTTTCTACACAGAACTTTCAATCAATCCTCTCACTTTAGACATACCTGCAGCCCTCCAAAGATACTTCTAAAGGTAACTTGGTGCATTCATTTCCTGAACCTGTAAGGTTCCATGATCATTTCAGGTTAGTTCTCGGTTTTCTACAATGCTGTCTTAGTATTCAACTTTCTCAAGTTGGCTAGATCACTTATACAGCCATTTGCTTTCCTGCTTCAAAATGATTATTGTTCTTCTTTCCTCTCCCTTCCTCGTCCTAGTAAGTTTGTGCCTTCTTTCTATCATGTTACTGTCACTTTAATGAGAATTCAGAAGGGAGTAAAGGAATAACAGGTATACTCAATCTTCTATTTTAAATCAGAAATCCATAATAAACATTTTAATATCGCCTATCTACTCTTCTGTCTATCCAATTTAAATGCCTCTCAAGTATAATGAACTTATTATGGGGGACTATAAGAATACATAAGGGTAATCTCTGCTCTCAGTAAGCTGACAAATGTCAAGAAGATACAGTAATATGAAGGTCATCTTCTTACATATGTTTAACACTGTATAAATGTTAAGGTTCTGTTGTATTCTAATATAGTAAACTTACAGAGAGCTGAAAGGGAAAACCCACACCTATAGGTAGGACAGGTCTCAAAAGAATTATAAAGTCATCCGTGGCATCAATCTCTAGAAATGAAGAATTGGAAGGAAGTGAATCCTAGAAAACCAAGAGTGGAGACTCTGAGCTTTTTTCAATATTTGCCTCCAGGATCAGTCCTTGAAGGCTCAAAATGTCTATGTGGATGTTTTGAGTTAACAGGGATCAACATAGTCATTGCCAGGGGAAATCAAGCTGAGACATAGAAGGCAGGCATACCTGTAGTAAATCCCAAATTGAAGACACAACCAGACTATGGAATCTGAGTAATTCAGACCATATAATAATTCTTCTTTTTATTATCTCCTATTTGCAGAGAGTCTTGTTGGACTGTTATAATCTTGTGTCACCTGTAACACTGTTGATAGTTATGCACCCACACAGGCCAGTGGTGAAGAGGAAACACTAGCCCCCTTATAGCAGTGGGAGGTCCGAGAGACTGCAACTCCCTAGACAATATTTCTTTCAAATGCTCTTTTGGAGGATTACCTTTCAGTGCCAACTTGAAAGGCTCTGAATTTTATTTATTTATTTATTTTTTGACAGAGAGAGAGAGAGAGAGAGAGAGAGAGAGCAGAGGAGGGGCAGAGGGACAGGAAGAGTGAGAATCTTAAACAGGCTTCACGCTCAGTGTGGACCCCAACGTGGGGCTTGATCTTGGAACACTGAGATCATGACCTGAGCCAAAATCAAGAGTTGGACACAACTGACTGAACCACCCAGGTGCCCCTGAATTTTATTTTTTTAATAAAGAAAAGTATCCTTTTATTATACAAGTACCCAAGTATTATATATGCACTTATTGATTATGTGGACTCTTTAAGCCTTGGTTTATGAGAATAAAACAAAATAATCCAGTAATACACTTACCACAATGTTTCACGTATATTAAGTGCTTAAAAAATTAGTATTAGCAGCTCCCACTATGATTACTATATCTCCTCCTGCCACTATTATTAATGTTATTATTATTACAAGGTCAATACCAAAAGAGCACACGGCAAGGAGGCAGAGACCACACTGAGCTGCTGTGATAGGAAAAGACTTCACAGAAGGACCAAGATTTTGAGCTGGGATCTGAGTTTGAGAAGATGATCATTTTAGACAGAGGATGTTATCATGGAACAAACAATTGAAGGGAAACTACAAGCTCTTTTGGATGTAAAAAAGAGGTTTTTAGCCTCAGGCTAATGAAAAATTTTCAAATATGTATTTCCAAGTATAGATTTCAAGGACAGCCAATGAAACTTGATGAGAATATTTAAGGAAAATTTTATTTTCTTTTTTTAAGATTTTGTTTACTTGAGAGAGAAAGTACACGAGCACACAAGAACAGGGTGAAGGGCAGAGGTAGAAGCAGACTCCCCGCTGAGCAGGGAGCCCAATGTGGGGCTCAATCCCCAGACTCTGGGATGATGACCCAAGCCAAAGGCAGACAGTTAATTGACTGAGCCACCCAGGCACCCCTTAAGGAAAAATTTTAAATAAAAAGTCCCTGTCTAACAAAGTCGTCTAAATATCCCACTATTACACAGAGAAATGCTATGACCAGATTTAATAATTTGCTTACAATACAAATTACTTTCACTAGACATAGCAAAGTATCTCAATTTCTTCACACACAAGATTTTAACTATTCCACAAAACAGAAACCAAAACAACTTAATACAACTAAAATGAAAGCAGGCTGTTTAAACATTAATGACTGCCCCTATTAGCAAGACAAGAGAAACTGGTCATTTGACAAATATTTAGCAAGAAACTATGCATGTTTATATATTTGCACTATATTTATGTTAATATATTATTTTTTGTCAATAAAAAGCTGTAATAAATAATACTTTGTAGTAGTAATAAGAGATCTGGAGTATTTTATTAACACTTAAGCACCTAATTTTACTAAAGATGTTTTAGACTAATTTTTTATTATACTCTCTTTTTTTTTAATATTTTATTTATTTATTTGACAGAGAGAGAGATGGTGAGAGAGCAAACGTAAACAGGGGGAGTGGTAGAGGGAGAAGCAGGCTCTCTGCTGAGCAGGGAGCCCGATGTGGGGTTAGATCCCAGGACCCCAGGGATCACGATCTGAGCCGAAGGCAGATGCTTAACGACTGAGCCACCCAGGCGCCCCTTACTATACTCTTTAAAAAAAGTATTCTTCCTCTTCTTTTCCATAATTTCAACTACTATCCCAATCAACAATTTTCTTTCTAACATGCTAATTTTTATGCATGTATCTTCTAAATTTTCTTGCTTGCTAAAAATAGAAGTCCTTCAAAATATCGAAACCACACGCCTTTGTGATGGCCCATAGTTTCTTACCTGCACTTCTCAAATTAGGGTCCAGCCCTGGCATCTCTTTGTTAGCTTCAGGGCTGACACTGTAGATTGAAGCCCCTGCTTCACTGACGATACTGAGAAGAAAGAAAAGGGGAAATGTCATTTTCTAAACTTTCTGCCTCGTCAAAGAAAATTAATGAATAAGACTGGGCATTATAAGAAAAAAAACTACAAAGTGTTGTTTTTATATCTCAATGGTACCTATAGCGTTTAATTTTTCATAAACATAAAGTGATCAAGTAAGGTTTGTGTCCTTCACAGAGGAAATACACAAGTTTAAATCCATAACGAATTCATTGAGTTGTTTCCTGTCAGTAGTAAGGACACAGTTTACAGATGAACACAATGGATCCTTTCCCCTAATGTCAACTCCGAATTTCCAGAATATAATGAGATTCTCTTCTGTTCATAATCTATTACTGACTAACACTTAATGACTTCTAACCGAATTAATCATTCTAAAGTAGCATGGAGAACACATACGTGTGTGGATATGTGCGCAAGTGGATATATACAAAAATCACTGCCATAAACACTGCCGTGATTATTACTCAATTATAATGAACAACCACAAGGTGAACAGGAAAGGGATCAGACAGGATATGATCCCACTTCTTTACAGGAGGGTCTGAAATCATCCTTTTAGTAAACTTGAAGCCTTTCACTTCAGGCAGGTGTTAAACCATTTATTTAATCAAAACATCACACACATTATCCTCTTCTTTGACTCCAAATACTTCACAAACCACGGTGAGAACACTTTTTTACAGTAGACAAGTATACAGTGGTTGACATCACTATAGTTTATTCAAAATTTTTAAATTAGAAGTATTCTTTTTCTCAGATTTTACTTATTTCTTAGAGAGAGAAAGAGAGCACATGTGTGAGAGCATAAGCAGGGGGAGGGGCAAAGAGAGAGGGAGAAGCAGACTCCCCACTGAGTGGGGAGCTGGATACAGGGCTTGATCCCAGGACCCTGCGATCATAACCTGAGCCAAAGTCAGATACTTAACCAACTGAGCCATCCAGATGCCCCTAAGTTAGAGGTATTCTTTATGATATAATATGCAAAGAAACATTATCTACCCAAAGTATTCATGATACCTGTGGCTCTACCATGAGACCAGCCAGGTTTCAAGCAAAAACATGTTTGTGCTTTTTAATCCACTCTTAGAAACTTCTTCCTTTCTCTCTTCCTCAATATTTACTTCAATTGTGAGATAAGCTTAGTGGATAACTTTTAACATATTACCCCAATGTAACAGCTGAACGCTGATAAGAAAGTGTGAAAAAGTTAGTTTGCTACCCTTCTTTGAAAACTCTTGACTGAACTTTGACAACAATTCTAAGCCATCGAGATGTGAGAAGATTATTTTGGGGAATATGAAGATTTATATATATTTTTTGCAACCAGTCAACTGTCCTAAATTTCTTAATAGTAAAAATGAACATTCTGTAATTGTTTACCCTCATCAATACTATCATCATTATACAGAAAGAAGTGACTGAGTGCATATTATACACAAAGTACAAAACCAACCACTTTATAGACGTTACCTCATTTAATCCTTTTATGGTGATTTTAACAGATAAGTAATATGCCCACAGTCATTTGGCTGGTAAACTACTGAGCTGGATTTGAACCCTAATCTGCTCTAAACCTAAGTCTGAACTCTTAGGTTCACACACACAAGTAACTTCTGAATAGCTTCACAACCTCTCATTAAAATGAAAACCCATATTTTTGTGCTAAACAATAAGTGTAACAACACCTTTTTAAGGAAAACCCATTTTCTTCCTTTCTTATGTGTCTAAGGTAGAATCTAGAAGGCCAAATATATTCTACAATTTCAGACGTGGACTTTAGTATATGTGCTCCCAAAGTGAGCACGTCAGACGTGGACTTTAAAATTAAAAGGTAACTGTGCTTCTTCTCCAAAGTAAGATTTAGATTCTGCTTATCTTCTACTATGTAAGGATAAAGGAGAAAACGTAATGTCAAATAAAGCTTGAAGTGAAGAAAACTCTTAGTGTGGCATAACAGAATGCTAAAGCCAACACTCTAGAAGGGATTTTTCAGTTCCATTATAGTGGCGCTTTCTAACCATGGGCCCTAGGTCTTCTGGGCAGGGAGAAACAGGATTAACTAAAACTGCATACAAAATACCATGCCTATGCATTTTTTTCTAGGAAAAGGGTTTATAGTTTTCAGTGATTACTTAGAGAAACCCATAACCCCTCAAAAAGTTAGAAAGTACCATCACAGGATAAGAATATTCCGTCACTGGTCAGGGAAAAGTTGGTTTCAAACACAAATCAACACTCAGTCTAACAAAGTTTTTTTCTAAAAAAAAAAACCTAGAGTATACATGAAGTGCAGGCTGGACCAATTATTAAGGAAAAAGAATATTTTTAAAAATTTCACAAATTTATTTTCTATCATTTCAAGAAGGCTCCCAAATTGCCACTGTTAAGTAAAGGGAAATGAAGTGGTAAATAAAAATTCTAATTAACTGTGGCTTTTAGCAGTTCGGTACCTGAGAATTTGCTGGGTGATTCACTGTCTCTTGGAAGTTATAATTCTCAATAGACCGAGGGAAACTGTTGCAAAGAAAAACACTCAGATAATAAATATTCCTCCAAATACCACACTGCCACTTCTTTTAAACAGAGGAATACAAAACAGATGTGACACACTGCACTGAAAGATTTTAGATTAACGTTAATATTAAATCAATACAAAACGTAGTAAATTTCATATGCTTTAGTTATTAGATAGCATGGGTCCAATAAACAGGTCACTACTAAGCATAGAACAGAATGCTCCAATAATCTAAATGAGCAAAAAAACCTCAACACTTATTTCTTCAATATACAACATATAAGGACCTAAGAAGTTTATGTGGCAAGAACTAAATGAAACAAATCAAGCTGGGAGTGGTGATGATTTTTTCCAGGAGAAGTTGCAAAGAATAAAAGTGTTTATAATGATCCCACCCCCATTTTGTTCATTCCCATTTGAATGTCAAGGATAGACACTCAGAAAGTATGCTAGATTTTATAAGCCACTTTCTGTTTATTGCAAGTTACTCAATAAACTATGGAAAAGTATTCCAATTATCTCTAATATATTTTGAGAAAAGCAAAAATGAAGTTTACATAAAATTCAGACAGCTCATGATTTAATAAATAGTAGATGCCACAAAACAAATTTCTCTCAGGTGTAAAGAAACTGGGCTCATAATCTTAGCAATTTGATTACTTTATTTATTTTGCCATAAAACAGACAAGACTCTGAGCAGAATTTATTATTTGGGGGGAATTTAACTGACATAGTTGTAAATGAACTGAGGGTTCAATATTATTACAATGCTCTGAAGCCCCTTCAAATTGCTAGTGCATACAAATACTTAAATATATACATATAGTATCTCAAGTGTTAAAAGTATGCAAGTACATTTCAGAAGCTACCACTGAACTTACATTTTACCTAATATATATGTTAATGTGCTAATGCTCTATAATTAAATAGGTATTTTTAAAAACAATCAAATTCAGCACAATTTTAGGGTCTTTTTTACTAAAACAAACAAACAAAAAAAACAAAAACCACACAGTCAAAACTAAAACACAAGTGAAATGCCCACAATATGGATGTATATAAATTCATTTTTAAAAATTTTAATAAAAACTCTAAGTTAAAAAGGCTAAATTGTTATACCTCAAGTAAAATTCAATGACATTATATAAACTGACCATTTATCAATATAATTTGTTTTATTTTTTAAAAGATATGTTTAAATTATAGAATTTGTAAGTGTCTTCTGCCAAAACAGATTGTATGCTGATGAATCTTTTAAAACCCAGTTTGCAAGTAGTTTTCTTATAGTGACTATTTTGTTCTGACAATAAAGAGAATAGCAAAAAAAATTTTTTTTTTTTTTGAGAATGGCAATCTCTTTTACCAAATTGAGTGGGGTGGGGTGGGGATTCTTTCCATGAGACAGGAAAACTAGCCATTTGTTTTTTTAAGTTATTAGGCTAATAGTTTTCACATTCATTTACAAAATTACATGCTGTCTCCTCTTTTCTCCCCATTTTCCAAAAACAAAAATAGCTTTGTTGTCTTCTCTTATTTTAAAATAAATCACATGCTTCCTTATGTTAACAGGAAGAATTTAATTCAAAGGTAATCTATTTAAATGAAAATGCAGTTTTTTATTAAGATATCAAAATCATCCAGGATATAGTGTTTAAGTCAATAAAAACTGATGTGTTCTTAATCCTTTTCAAAAGTACATTAGAACTCTTCAAAACTTCCTGTTACCTAACAGCTTTCTTTTCTTCCTTCTGCCCACCAAAAAACATGCACTAAATAGCTACTACATTAAAAGCACAGTTTATCTCATTTAAAACAATTTATCTAAAAACCATTCTTTCAAATTTTCAGACTGAGAAACATTCATTCGGAGAGAGTAAATGTCTTGAGCTAAGTTTCCCAACAAGTAACAGAAAGAGCTAAAACAGATAGCCAACAGATCTTGATTCTGTGCTCTGCACACGAGATAACCCATTCTGAAGTATGAAAGGATGGCTGTTGCACTTTCAGGGGTAGGAGACAAAGCCAAAACCACACCACCGTGAATAAAAGGGGGTCTAGGATTTAATGTTTAAAGGATAAAGCTTATTTCTAAGAAAATATCAAAGCAATTTTAACTTCCTGTATTTAGTGATGAATTTAGTCATTTCAGGGAGTCTCAAATGAGCAATATCTAGCTGCTTTAAAAACCAGAGTAACCTGGTGATAAGGAAGCAAAGAAATAAGCAAAATCACACGCTGTTAAAGACGTTTAAACTGTAGAACTTACTCAGATGATAGCTTGAAAATATAAATCAAGTTACAAAAACATGCATTCTTTCTGAATCAGCTATTGCATTTTTAAGAATTCATGCAAAAGAAATTTTAAAATACACAAAAAATGAAAAAGCACTATTCAAGCTTTTACTGAAAGAAACTAAAAATCAAAACACCTATCATTAGAGGGTTCATTAAGTGAAAAACTATACTGTCACTAAAAATTGGTTACAAAATATTAAATGAATAAAATGGCTATATGACTATGATATGAGACCAACTCTGATATTTTAAAATATAGATCTATATGAAAAGAAGAAAAGAGAAGGTTTATGTAATATAATGTTAATAGTATTTAAATGAGTTATTCCTTTAACTGGTTAGTTCCTTTAATTCTCATTTCTTTAAATTTTTTGGCAATAGCCATGTAATATTTGTAAACAGAAAAAATTTTAAATTTAAGTTTAAAATAACAATTGTTAATTGGCCAGGAACTCTGTTATCACATAATGGCCAACATTTTCTTTTATTCTATCAAACTGTCCTGTATAATTATTAAAGCTATTTTGAACTGAATCTGGGAAAACATATCATTTGTTAGGAATAACTTCTGCACATGGCTTCTAGATCTCAAACAATAACATTTTACGATATGGCTATAACATAAAAGAAAGGTGGCCAAGCAGAAAAGTCAAGAGTAAGGCCTCAATTTGTACACACAGACTAGATAAGAAACAGATTATGATGAAAAATTTTACAAGAAATTACGTATTATATATCCTCAAGTTTTACTCAGTCCCTGGCCTCTGAACCCACCTCCCAAGTTATCCTTCACGATCGCCAAAGAACAATCAATTAACTACCCACAACGTACAAGATGTGAGGCGACACAGCAGTGTGCCAGGAAAGTGGTGTGTGTGGAAAAAACACTAAAAACAAAATATGGCGAAAAAGAAAAAGAGAAGACCTACAAGCTCAAGATTTCAATGGCACCCAGTTTACCTTTAGCTATGTAACACTAGCACCATCTGGTGGAAGACCAGTTAGAAAGAATTCAATTACCAGTTAAAAAAAAACAAAACAAGAAGCAAGAATTCCAAACCTTTTTTCAAAAGATGAGCATTTTTCAAAGAGAATAAGCCTCACAATGGTACAGTAATCACATGGAGGACCATAATAAACCTGGGAGAACTTAAAATGTCTACCAAAGGTATTATCCCAGATGCACATCTTACCATATCTTATCCACAGAGCAAGATTGCAACAGTATAGAACTCCCTCAGCTACCTTTCCTTCAGCGCCCCATACCACATCATATGAAAAGAACATCCTCCAGCCACAAAGGAAACCCAAATAAGACCACCACAAAGGCTGGGAGCCTTATGAGGTATCAGACTAAGCAAAAGGACAGTGCCCCCTGCCTCCAAGACAAGAAAATCAGGCAAAGAGGGGAACACTAACTACAGAAGAAAGTGTCGTCTGCAGAGTACTGTAAACATTCCATGTTCAGGACTGACAAGACACAAAAACTAAGAGGGCAAGGAATAAAGACTGACCTGATTTTACAGTGAAAAATGTCCTCTGACCAACATTTTGAAACGTACTGATCTAAAGAACATGATGTCAACCTACCTGCCAACACCCTACCACCCCACATCAAAAAGTATGCTTCTCCTGATTCTTATATTGAACTCCCAAACTGCCCTTTTTACTTAATTTGTACTTATTCATATAATAACCAGTTATCTGTATTTATTTATTCTTTTTCAAAAGTAATTCTATTCAGATATAAATTTGAGAGTTACACAGAGAATTGTATTGAATTTTCTTACAAAGGGAAGTTTGCCTCATTAACTCATCTTTTCACCTTTTCCAGCTTATATACATCTATGAAAGTTTATCCACTAGTAAATATGAAGAGTGTAGACCGTTATAGCATAGACTTTTTAGAATGAAACTTATCACAAAATATTTTATTCCTTTATTATCCATCTAATAACATAAGTCAGAATTGGAATTACAAATTTAGAGAATATTCTCATATTTTGCTAATAGTAAGTGTTCAATAATGTCATACCAATTATTAAGTTTTAAGAAAGAACAATAATAACAAAAAAGGAGAGAAGCAAAGGAAACGAAACAAATAAAAGTAAAATAACAACAATAACAATAATTAAAAAGACAGAGGCTGAGACCTACTTTGGCAGTGAGTAGTAGCCCAGTTCTTTTTAGCCACAGAATAAAGTTTTGGAAACAGCAATGGTTTATGCTACATTCCCTAATACTCTTCTAAATATTACCATTGACAATCTCAGTGAACTCCGCTAATAAATGACGCACGTTGATCGGCTTTCATATTTTCTCCCTTTTCATATTTGTTTTATTCCTAATCCTCCAAAGCCCTACTTTCCTCTGAAGTGAATTTATACCTTGGCAGAAGTCATCACTGGTCCTGGCTCCCTTGCCCCCGTTAAGGGAGACCCTATCTACAAACTTCATCCTACATATGCACCAGCTAGCAGCCTGGAGTAGCCTCAACCTTCAAATTTTCCTTTGGCCACCCAGATAATGCTGGGGGAAGGGGAAAGAAAAACAAACCTGAACACACATGTCAGGCATAAGACTACTACTCTAGATCAACCAATTTTTCAATCGTGGTTTTTAAAGATACACTGAACAGATGGAGGGAGAGAATAAGTATCAGTTCAGCTGACTGCTCCATTTACTTCTTTATCTACAGTCAAATCTTTACTTTTTTGGGGATCACTGCACATTTCTGGCTTTGCTATATTACACTGTGTAAATATTTAGGAGAAATAATTCCTTTCAAGGATCTAAACTTCCACTGTCGTTATGGCAAATGAACCTGTTTATGCTATGTTTGTTAAGTAACAGCAAGCCTAAAAGAACACAAGAAGTTACTAACATGTGGTACACAAACATCACAATCATAAAGCTTCTCATGGCTACATAGCAAGAACATGAAAGGCCAGTTTATTTTTATTCTCATTGCCCTGTAATTTTCTTTAGCTCTACTACAACAGTCCTTAATTCAAACCTTTCCTGCAGTTACAGGAACAGAGTAGAGTGAATGTACACAAACTATACCCTAAAGTAACCTCATCTCCATGTGACCTTCCCTGTTTCTAGAACAATGGTTCTCAAACTTGATTCTGCATCACAATCTGTTGCAGGCTGTTAAATTGCAGCTAGCTGGGCCCCACCCCCAGAGTTTCTCTTCACTGGGGCCAAGAATTTGCATTACTAACAAATTCTCTGGGGTACTGATGCTGCTAGTCCTGGGACCACACTTTTCGTTTTATGGTTTTATTGAGGTATAATTTACATTTCATAAAATTCACCCACCTTCAGTGTATGGTTCAATGACTTTCAGTAAATGTTATACAACCATCACCAAAATCCAGTCTCAGAACATTTCCATCCCCAAGACAGTGTGTGCCCTCTTACAGTTCTCATTCCTACCTCCAGCCCCAAGTATCCACTTTCTATTTTCTGTCTCTATATATTCACCTCATCTGGACATGATAAACATTTATATTTCCTATAAATGTAATCATAAAATAAATGGTCTTCTATGTCTGGCTTCTTCACTTGTGATGTTTTTGAGATTCTTCTGTATTGTAGCATCAGTGTTTCCTTTTTATTGCTGAACAGTATTCCATTATTCTACATATACCACATTTTATTTACCTATTCATCAGTCGATGGACTCTGGGGTTCATTCCAGTTATTAAGAACAATGCTGCTATGAATATCCACGTACTAATCTTTACATTGGACACACACTTCATTGTTCTTAGCTTCCCAGGAGTAGAAATGCTAAAGTATAAATTTATGCTTAATTTTAAAAGAAACTGCCTTGGTGCAATGAATGAGTGCTGCACTTTATTCATTTCCGTGATGATACTGGTTAGCGTCTTTTTGAATAGCTATTCTAGTACTTATTAAGTGGTATCTTTTTATTTGTAGTTTAATTTACATTTTTTAAATTAATGATGCTGAGCATTTATTCAATGTATATGTTGGCCCTTCCTAATCTTTGGTGAAATACCTAGAAAATCTGTTGCCCATTTTTAACTGGCTTGTCTGTTATCGAGTCTTAAGTGTTCTTTATGTATCATAAATACAAGTCTTTATCAGACACATGATTTGCATACATTTTCTCCCAAATTTTGGTTTGCCCTGTCATTTTCTTAATGGTCTTTTGCAACACAACAGTTTTTAATTTTGATGAAGTCTGGAACTATACTTTGAGAACCACTGTTCTAAAGCTTCAAAAAGTCAAAAGAAATACCAAACCCTTAAAAAATGTGAAAGCTTAGTGGTTTCCCATCTGCATAAGCAAATGTAAATGTCACTCATATCCGCTTTCCTGTTTTGTTTCCTTTTAGCAAAGCCTATCACAACTATCATCCTAAATATGCTCACCATTTTCAGGAGGAAAAGAAAATTTGCAACTAAGTGGCTTTAATATTATTATGGAATAGATAAATTCAGCTGCAAACAGGCCTGAGGTATCAACTAGAAAAAGTGGATGGAATACTAGCATGAAAGAATATGAACTTCTGAGCCAGTGTTTTCAGAATCATTGATCAGTCCTATGGCTTTTTAATGCCATGCTTAAAGCTGTAAGGAATATGTCTACTCTAAGAAATAATGGGAACAAAGATAAATGGTTACCATGGTAGAGGATATAGAGAAAAGAGCATTCCCTGAAAGATACACATGTTTATCTTGATTTTTTTTCTGTTAAAGGACTAGTATTTACTTATTTATTTTTTATTATGTTAGTCACCATACAGTACATCATTAGTTTTTGATGTAGTGTTCCATGATTAATTATTTGTGTATAACACCCAGTGCTCCATGCAATACATGCCCTCCTTAATACCTATCACTGGGCTCACCCATCCCTCCAACCCCCTCCCCTCTGAAACCCTCAGTTTGTTTCCCGGAATCCATAGTCTCTCATGGTTCATCTCCCCCTCTGACATTTTTGTCTAATTTTATAGCCTTCTTCACTGAAGATTTAAAAAAAATTCATATATCACTACAGCGCTTTCTTTGTTGAAAAGCTATTGAAATTTAAATTAACTTTAAATTAAAAGGAGCCAAAGATGGCAACCAAAATTCTAATCTTGTCTAGGACCATAACTTGCAAATATATGAAATACACTTCAAGAAAATATCAGATAGGTTTAATTCAGGTAGAAGCAATAGTAAGATTAGTAGTTTCTAAGGTGAAACCCAAAATAATCTATGTTTATTCCTTGATGATTATCTACAACCAAAAAGGAAATCTTAAGATTAAGAAGCTTACTGAACATTATTTCTATAACCATGACCTGAGCCACATACTCTGTGATTTTATGGAAAAACCTTAACAATAGGAAGGATCCAGTTAAAAGATGAAGAAAATCTATTTAAGTTTGCAACAAGAGTCCTTCTTTACATAATTCAAGTTAACCTATGATGTGAAGCAAGAAGCTTTGTTCACTGTAGAACTAGCAGGCTTCCACTAAAATGTTTTCAAATATTTATGTTCCAATACAGGATACTGTTGATAACATAAAAGCCATTAGTCCTCACTGCCTTCTAATTGCTGGAGATGGATTTTATATTTCTACTAACTTTCATATATTACACTACAAGGAAAAAGCCCATTAGCCAATATTCATCCTCCCTTTTCCACTGAGCCACTTCAGGCCACTTCAGGCCACTTCAAAGGAAGCTGTCCAAAGAGAGGCCAGAAGATAGTTTCAGAGGTGATCCACAGCCTCTGAACACCCTCTGACTCCCAATAACTTAACTTTCAGGCATCTTCTCACCCAACTCCTTTATATTTTTTTTGCAATTCAAAATACCTAGAGTCAGTGGGACTTCTCTCCCAAACTTTACCAAGTTAGGGTATCACCATCTCTGTGATGTTAATGGACTTGAGATCCAACATAAAGATCAAGATAATAGAAACAGAAGAAAAAGTTTACTCAAGAGCACACAGCCAATTATGATGTATCCATAAAACTGAAAGGTAGGGATAAGCAAAATATAATAGTGTTTTAAGCCTTCATTTTGTACCAGAGTTCAATTTCTTTCCTCAATCATTTAGATGCCAGTCACTACAAGGAACAAACTAATCGGGTTAGCACTTCTTTTATTCACCAATCTTTCCTCTGGGTGGCTCAAGGTGGAAAAAAACGGGAACAATAGGGACCTCAAATAGGATGCCTTACTCCTGGCCATTTAAGATTTGACATCATTAGTGTGTGTATATATATGGCAATATGATCATAAAGAAGCTCATCCTTGCGAATCTGCAATTTCCTAGTGAGGTTTTTAATAAAAATGAGGAATACGGAGGAGCACTCTGCCCCAACCCTCACCATTTACCCAGTGGAATCCATAAAATAATCACCAAAACCTTCGCTTATACAAATAGCAAATTAGTATCACATTAAATAGGCATAGAGTAACAACACACAAACACATAAGAACTTCTACATAAACCCCGTGTGCTCTCCAAAGCTACGAGCACTGTTACCATTTCAGCAATTTATCCATGTATGAACAAATGCCCTCAGTCGATTCCTGAGAAAGGGAAGAATGATCAGTTATATCTGTCTTCATCTTGTCTGCAAATCTTGACATTTTTCAGCAAGTAAAAGTTCCAAATGGCAGGTGTCAGAAGGCCTTAGCCTCACATGTGGTGCTAGAAGGTAGGAAAAGCAGCAGCAGCATGTGGTCATGTCAGAGCCACATAGAAGCTGCCTAGAGAGCACATTCTGAAAAGAGCAAACCTCAGAGGTGGTTAAATCAATCTAGTGCCAGATGCCACTACTAGAACAAAGCCTCGCTGCCAAAGATTAGCTGCCCAGAGAAACATTCAACTCAAGACTCTCACAAAAGAGAAAATAGCTGAGTGCAATGGCACCTGTCCATATCCTGTCCGTCTGATAATTTGGTCAAACCAGAGCCTTCCACGCAGAGAAGAAAATGGCCATGGAATGCTTTGCTTAGTCTACAGATGGGTATTATTTTTGCAAGGCCCTTTTCAGTTATTCTAAAGTAATAATACAAATCTCCTGCATTTGCATAATTATAGCTTTTTGAAAGTTCTTTAAGATCTACTAACTCTAACTTCCTATAAGGAAGTCAGGATCACAAGTAGTTCTTCATTTTACCTATGGAGTGAGAGCCAAAGAACTCAAGTTAGGCCAAGATCATCTGAAACCAAGACTTAAAAAGAAAAAGTGATCTCCAGAACTGTTTGGCCAGACTTCTGTTTAGATAACTTCTCTCTGTCTGTTCCTCCCTCCCAGTCATCGTTTCACAGGTTTTCACAATAATAAGAAAGTTTTGGAAACTTTTCAAAGTTGTTTGTGAAGGTCAATCAATAAGCATTTTGTTCCCAGAGGTTAATGTAATTGGCGTGATGGTTTCTGTTTCTTCTCTGATCTGACTCTTAAGAAACAGTAATGATTTCCGAGGAATATGCAAAGCAGGAGATGCTGGAGAAGCACACAAATACGTCAGTTATTTAGGGTGGAACATTTACTATCAGGTCATCTGGTTAGATACATCAGAAACTAAACAAACTAGGATTCTCAGAGAGCAGTACACAATATAATGATATAATCCATAAAAAAGAAAATCCATTATCATTAGGATTTTATGCTCTATTTGAATATACAAAGGAATCACTGTGCCAAAGGTTGATATGTCAAAACACCTGATTTGCTCCCATACCTCAAAGGACAAAGTATAAACATGAATCAGGACTTCACTTGGATTCAAGTTAGAAATTGTTTTTTTTTGGGCGCCTGGGTGGCTCAGTGGGTTAAAGCCTCTGCCTTCGGCTCAGGTCATGATCTCAGGGTCCTGGGATCGAGGCCCGCATCGGGCTCTCTGCTCGGCAGAGAGCCTGCTTCCTCCTCTCTCTCTGCCTGCCTCTCTGCCTACTTGTGATCTCTCTCTCTGTGTCAAATAAATAAATAAAATCTTTAAAAAAAAAAAAAAAAAAGAAATTGTTTTTTTTTCTACAACATTTTTAATTACTATGGCTACATCACTGAAATTCATCTATTTGCCATATACTTGGTGGCTGTTTCCACACTAAAACAATTCACTGGAATCTATACTAACTCGTCTTACCTTCTAAGCAACTAGCAAGTACTCTTCTTTAACTGTGGGCAATTGCTCACATCATTTCTCAATTTCGTATTTTTGTATCTTATTCTGATCTATATTCAGATCTTATTCTTATGTAAAGGATAAAAGTAAATATCAACACACACCCACATTCACATAAGGACTACGAGTACTCTCACATACATATTCTACTATTTGAAATCAAATGTATTAAATACAATTTAAAAATAAATAAAAGTAAAATTTTCTAAATTAACTTCTTGCTCATCATTTAATCTGAAGATTTTTATTTCTGTAAAACAAGTTATTTTTATATGATTATTTTCCATGTCTGCTATCTTTTTTCCTATATACTTTGCTAACTTAACAGATTCCAAACTTCCCAGCAACTTATATTTTCTGATTTTCCCACTGAAATAGAGGGATTTGTTTTTTTCATTTACATAGATAAGAACCAGTCTGTTGTGTTCACGTTTGGGGTATAGCAAAGATGAGGGTTGGTAAAAACAAAGTGTGATGGCCTTGTCAAGGAACGGTTGCTCAAAATCATGCAAATGGTAAAAAAGACACATGAAATGGGCACACTTTGCACTAGAATCAGATCTGGCACAAATTTCAACAGAAATACAAGCAGAACTAGGAAAAGCCATATACAGGTATCTCATAATTTTCAGTGTCATGAAAACAGTCATCAGTTTCACTCCCCAAAAAAGAGTGAGCACAAACTCAGGCATTTCAATGTTAGTTGGCTAATTATGCAATCTCTTCAATTAAGCAGAACAAAAAAAAAGGCTTATGAAAATCATTCAATGTTCTCTGAAACTTAAAATAAATCCATATGCAGTCAATTATCTCTTTGGATCTCTCAAATTTTCTAATACCTCTGATGGTCTCCCTGGCCAGTTTAAATATTGGGCCTTATTTTTGGCAAATGTATTTTAGCTCAACAATCCTCGATGTTAAGAAAATCATACACAGGAAGAAAAGGATTCTAAAACTAACAAATGAGTAAACATAACCTCCTGGTCTCATCTTACCTAAAAATCATGATATCTCCCAGACTCCTTCGTAAAATTTTTAAAACCCCAATTTTTAAAACCTGGCCACTAGATAGTTACATAATTTAAAAAACACAGTACACTAAAGTTGGATTGTTCAGATGTTTAGTCACACTGTAACCTACAGGTATATAATATATACACTTTAAAATTAAAAATCTAAAAATAACACAAAAAAGAAGAAAGCTAAAGCTGTGTTCCTGAGATTCCCAAAGCTAAGAAAGGCAAAGAAAGTTACAGCTGTCACTTAATATGTACTTAACACCATGTGTAAAGAAAATCTGCGATATAATCTGACCCTGAAGAATTTAAACTACAGACTTCCTGATCCTCCGGTGCTGGCAGTCACCTCCAACTGTAACTGCACAATGGCTGAAAAAGCTTTTAAAATTATTTTATTCCCCTTAAGTTTATGTATGAAGTCTCTATTCCAAAGTAAATTTTAAATGACTTGATGTTGTTCTAAAAATATATTTTATATCAAAGGGCTCCAATGAAATTTTTCTGTTAATTTCATGTTTTTTTTAACTCAAACTTAAGATGACTGTAAGTTGAATTACAATCACTAAAGTAATGTTAATGTAGCACATCACATACTTGGGAGTCATATTCCAACATCATTTTCATTTGAAAGTTATAAAAACAAAAACAAAATGGTTAGAATGCCAACTCAAGTGTATGTATGTTAATGTAACTATGACTTCTTAATTCTTAGAGGAAAACCAGATAGTATTGTTTCTTTTTTATGTGCAATTATAAACACTGGATTGCTACATGTAATAAGCAACTTCACTAAAAATAGATACAAAAATAATTTAAATCATAAGTCTTTATGAAACAAAACAAATTATAGACAGAGGCATCCCTACCCAGTGATATGGAAGATGTTAACTTTTTCCCCATATTTAAATGGGAGGGAAAAGAAAAAGAAAAAGAAAAAGAAGAGAAATGGAGGGAGGGAAGGCAAGGGAAGTAGACAGATAAATGTTTTCAGGAGAGAGAGAGACAAAGAGCAAGTACATGACTGGCAAATCCATTAAAATAGGGTTCCCCCCCACCCACTAAAATATGTAGGATACAAACTAATAATGGCTTGTAAAGAACTAACAGAATGTAACCATCGACCCGAAGCAGTCTACCTTGCCAAACCATCAACACACCCCACTCTCAGGGGGATATACTGGTAGTAAAATGAATGCATTTTCCTCACCTGGAACAAATCACTATCATCATGAGCAAGTTTAAGAGTATCCATTTCTAACCTTATCTGGTGGTTAAAAAACAAAACCTCACATATTAGAAACACACACACACACAAAGAAGAAACTAAAAATCACCTTTTCCTTTTCTTTCAACCTATTTCCCGGGCTTAGAAACCAGGCTTTGAAACCAGGCTTCTGTCAACAGATATTTTTCAAACACCCATTTCAGTTCCAATTTGGCCCTTTAAATATTCCCCAATATACTTGGAGAAATGCAGGTTTTCAGATAGTTTTTAAGAAATAATGAGCATGCATGCATGTGTATGTGTGTGTGTGTGTGTGTGTGTGTGTGTACACTTTATATCTGCTTCAAGATTTAACTCCACCATTTAAAAATGTAAATCTTCCATTACACAGATATATACAACAGATCACTTATATCTGAAACTAGTCTATTCCACCATTTTCAAATGCCAGGAGCAACGTTTTAAAGCAAATAATACTTCTGAGTTAGAAAGACGTAGACTATAATATAATTAAAGAATAAAAGAGGCATAAAATTTACACATTTTATACCTAAATTTGTTGTTCTTAAGGAAAGCTGTGTTTTCATCATGAAGGTTAAGAATTTATGGCATCAGCCCCCACATTTTAATATCTATAGGGGGGAAAAAGTCTTTCAACTGTGCAAGAATAATTTAGGTGAAGCTCCTACAAAAACACCTGCCAAGAAGCTTGAGCTATCATATTAAATGGATCACAGGGCTTACAAAGTGCTACAGACACTCAAAGGCATGCCTGGCACTGAGTATCACAACCCTAGCAAGAGAAGACTTCATTTCAGGCACATGTCTAATTCATTTTTCTGAATTGTTTCTTGTCAAATTAAAATGTCAAAAATTATTCTATCAAACGCTGTCCCTAAGGAATGCAGGCTCAACCCAAAGAGCAGCTACCAATTAGTAATGTCGGGCCTTTTAATGGGGAAAAAATTTCTTTTTCTATTGATAACTGAAATTAGCAGGGTCCAAAAAGAAGTTTCATCTCAACAGTTAGTTTAAGTGCTACTGATAGCTATAATCACATGCAGGCTGCAATTCCTCTTGAAAGGCTTTTCAAATGAACAAATACAAAGAAAAAAGAGAAACACAAGTGTTTTCATAGTGAATGACTGCCTAGGATTACTGAGTTATAAAAAGCCAAGGTTAGAGACCCAGATATACATGAGTATTGTGAACTAACAAACCAAAGTCAAACGAAATCCTTGCTCACTCTTTTGACAAGGTCAGTGCACCCATCCCTTAGCACAATAACTGATTGAATTTCAAGTTATAGAAGGTGCTTCAGGAAAATAAAATCCACCACAAATCATTTAATGTTTCTCTATTGCCTTGGATGAGCAAATAAAAACCTCTAAGGAAAACATTTCCTGTTCCCTCTGCTGTTTTCTGAAAGCTGTTTATCACTCGGACTGCCCTGTGGAAGTGTTCAATCGTTAGAAGCTTAAGTGTGCATATGCAATAGATGATCTTTGGTAGCCAATCATACTGTATCTTTTTTACCTTAAAGTCCAGATGAATTTACATAGTACAACAATTTCTGTAATTTACTCACAGAAGTAGAAGTCATGTTCATCTACTAGAAAGAGCTATTGCCTGTCCATGAACTTCCCCCCAAAAGTTCTAAAACTTGATCTCAAAGGACAGAAATAAAAGCAACAGGACAAACAAGCTCACAAAATAAAATTGTTTACATGAGGCACGCACTTAAGTTATCTAGGGTTACAATTTGGCAAAAGTCACTGTATGACCTGTGACTACTACTAAAGTAATCAAAAGGTTTGATTTTAACTGTGGCAAGAGACAATGTTAGAAGCAAAAAGTCAATGGTATATATTCCCATGTATATATATTCCTTCTGCAGGTTTCACCGAGAGCTTCTTTGATTTGAAATATCAAACATTTCCCAATGTTGTTGCTTTTTAAAGTCTCCATTCCCAGACACTAAGTTTCTTGGCTTTGTAGCTCAAGCGATGACAAACAGATCATTTCCTATTCACGCCACTTACCTCATCATCAATAAGACTGCTAGAATCCAGTTATGTTAAGAATTATTTTCAACAGCCACCTTCAATTACAAATGTTTGACATGATCACAGACTTCCAATGCTAATCCCCTTTCAAGTTGAAATACCCACACAAGGGCCCTTTGAGACACACAGCGTGGCTATTTTCTTCGCTTTGCCTTATCCTGCAAAGCAGATGAAATACACTTGAATCTTTTCTCCACCCCAATCACTACCATCCATCTCTTATGCAAAGTAGCATGCAGACCCACATGCTTCTGTCAAGACATGAGTCTTGACAAAAGGGTTTTTCATGGTTAAAACACTTTTTCTAAGTATACCTCTAAACCCGAAGGCTGTTTAAAGAAAGGAAAAAAAAAATCTTAATGTTATTGACTCTCATCTCCCCAAGTTTTCTACCTATAGACAACACTTCCTTAGTTTACATATATATGCATGACCTGAGTATACTTAATTTCTAGAGCCCTATTGCTAACCACAATTCTGGACTTAGAAACTCTCAGTCTGGTCTATTCAAGGAGAATACGCATCACTTAACCCAGATGGAAAAGAAAATCTGAATCCATAAAAAATAATTCTATCAACATACTAAACTATACTTATCTGAAGAGATCTTTTTAAATTTCAAAGAATAACACAAATTTCTGGCACAACAAATTCAGGCATTTATGCCAAGAGCATATACCGAAGTCTCTACTATTTCCAAGTGACAATTAACCTGGGCTTTGAACAAAAAGGATGATTTTGCTTTATGTGTAGGTGGATTCAGGAAAACCTGCTTTTAACCTGAATTTTCAAAAGTCAAAATCCATTTTAAATGTAACAAGAGAGCTCACTAGCTAAAGGAATGAAAAGTGAAATTTTAATAGTGCAAAAAGTTCACTGGGAAAACAATTGATCATCCTTTTCATTATGAGCTTTTAACTTGTGATTTTCTGTTTAGAATTTGCATAATTGAATTATACTTTTCTTTAAGCCTATACCATACCTATATGAATCATGGAAACATGAACCTCTGTGCTTTACTGTTAGAAGAAACAAAGGTCTGTCCCCTTTAACCTACAGCTAGCTTATATTCCCAAGGGAAATGGGAAGAGGTAAAAACCTGTTGAGCAGGACCAAGCAAAAATACAGTAATCACTCACAATTACCCTTGGAGCGTACTCCCTCAGCCAGAGGAAGCAAAATCTGAAAGTGAAGGGAATCAAGGTATGTCACCCCCAAATTTGCCACTTTGACAGAATAATTATTTTAAGCTGAAGGAATCTGAGAAACAGCAGGTAAGGAAGGACTCTCTAACCACGTTCTCTCCCCACCTGCTTCCCAGGTCATAAGACTCAGGTCAGAGCTGTCTTCCCTGTATCTGAGGAAAGAAGCATCCTTACCTCTGAAGATGGAAGGATGCCAGGAAACCCAACACACAGGTCTGTTTCCACCAGTTTACTACCCTAAACCCCATAACCCTTGTTTTCCTATTTCTATTCTTCATCAAACCTAGTATGAAAACACTCGGTCTTAACCATTTCTTTGGGTCTTCATTCCCTTATGAGGACTCATGTGTCACAAAAAAAAACTTATATGAAATAAATGTGCATGCTTTTCTCTATTTATCTGTCTTTGTCAGTTTAATTTTCAGACCCAGCCAGGGACTTCAAGAGAGTCAAGGAAAAGTTTTCTCCCCTCAACAATGCCAAAGAATCAACTCTACCTTCAAATTCTTTCCTTCCTGGTCATGACACTATTCTTCCATAACACTGAACCCATAGCTCCAGCAAGGTCATATCCACAGGACAGCACACCAGAAGTGGTGGAGCAATCTTCTCATTCTTCCTCCACATTTTTCATCATATAAAACTATGTGAAACAAAGGTGATCCCTCAGTGATTACTTCCTATCAGCTGCTTAGATTACTGGCCCCAAAACTGTCTAGTTATACAACATGGGCTAGGTTACCCCTAAGAGTCCAATCCTCCAGAATGCTTTCTTAAAAAAAATGACCAGTTGAAATAGTTTCAACTTAGCATTGAGACAACCTTAGATCATGCTGAATTCTAAAGATTTTATTTATTTATTTGACACAGAGAGATCAGATCACAAGTAGGCTGAGAGGCAGGCAGAGAGAGAGAGAGAGGAGGAAGCAGGCTCCCTGCTGAGCAGAGAGCCCGATGCGGGGCTCGATCCCAGGACCCTGAGATCATGACCTGAGCCGAAGGCAGAGGCTTTAACCCACTGAGCCACCCAGGCGCCCAGATCATGCTGAATTCTAAAACATTTAAAAGTGGAAGAGGATGGGACACTCTTAAGAGGTGTTCTATTCCACTACCTTAATAAAATACTATTTGAGGATCCACACTAGCTGGCTTGATCACTGAATCTCATGCCCCTTCTGGAACATGAGGACTTGGATGAGGTCTTTGACGGTATTCTGACTCCAAAACTGTATGATGCATGATTTGGGGAAATTCTTTAATGCTAAGAAAACAGATGAAAATGGATTAATCTGAATATAAACTAAGTCTTGTTCTTAAATTTTTTGCTATTGTCTCCATCTTTTCCAAATGAACAAAGATAAAAAATTAAGAGTGTTAAAATAGGTAAGTTTATTCCCTTAAGTCAAACTTTCCAGAAACACCTACCATATTTAAATATTTTATTTATTTGAAAGCGAACGAGAGAGAGACAGAGAGAGGATGAGAGGGGGGAGGGTCAAAGGGAGAAGCAGACTCCCCACTGAGCAGGGAGCACGATGCGGGACTCAATCCCAGGACTCCAGGATCATGACCTGAGCCGAAGGTAGTCGCTTAACTGACTGAGCCATCAAGGCACCCCAACACCTACCATAAAACAACAGAGAGGTAAAAAACATGTGTGCTGGAAATAGCATGAGATTTAAGATCAGATAACCTGGTCCTAAGTCCCCATTCCACTAAGTCTTTGATCCATACTGGCCTGTAGTCCAGTTTCCTCACCTACAAAATGCAAGTAATACTTAACAACCAGGAGCTTCCTGTTAGAAATAAATAAGAATAGGTGCAAAGGTACTTGAAAGCAGTAGTAAACCCATGGGATAGTATTACGAAAAAGTCTGAATTGAATAATTTACTAAAATCTACTTTTTTTTTCACCTGTAAGAAAAGGAGATCATGACTTAAGTTAGAAATACACATTATAACACTAAATGATTTACTACAAAGTAAAAATATTTTTCAAGTAAAACTCCTGAAGTCAGTATTTGAAGGCAAGTTTCCTGATTTTTGACTGAAGTAACCTCTCTTCTACAAACAATTTGAAATTCTTACCGAGAGTAATTCCCAGTTCATGAAATCACATTCTACAAAGCAATGAACTACTGACAAAGCAAATAAGCAGGAATAATTTGTTGTGGTGAGGTAACATCCTGGCTAATCAGCAATACTAAATAATACAAGTATAATTTCACAAGTAAACATGTATGAATCTCAAAAAGCATCTAAGAAATAAAATTTATGTGACAACTCAATTATGAAAGAAAAGGAAAAAGAAAAGGTTATTTTACTGCCATGCATTATTTCCTAAAATGCAAAAAAAAACATTCGGAAACACATCCCAACACAAATAATTAAACTATGACTTAGTTTAGCTAGCTTCTGAGCTAAAATTAGGCAGAAAAACAATTTTCTTATGTGCCTACATAATCCATGACTGTAATGAAAACAAATGCATGCCACACTCTGGATCCTTTTCAGCAAGAATAAAATGGAATAGGGGATGTTGGAACTGTCTGAGACCTCCTGGCTCCATCATTATGGAAATCAATGAATAGTCTGACTCAGGGTTTCCAGAGGAAATATCTATTTTCATCACAATCTCTCGCAAAGTGTTCCAATTTTCATTTAAACCATTTTTAAAATCACTAACAACTTCCTTATACCTTCAAATGTTATAGCACCAACGATTTTCAAAGCATTTTCAACCCAAAACTCCAAGTCTGTCTTAGATTATAAACAGCTAAGACAGACCATATTCTTTACCATATATCTTTATTTGGTCCTTTTATCACTGGATGTCACTCTTTCATTTTAAAAGGAATTTCTGTATCTCATGAGAAAACATACTATTGAGCAAGATGGCAGAGACATTTGGAAACTAATAATGCTTTAAACTCAAGAACGGCAAATTCAGTGAGAATCTGGGGATAAGAGTAGATGAGATGATATCCTACGAACATGAAGTGTGGACACACTTTGGAATGGGACTTCTTATGAGTTACTGAGTAGTAGCACTTACGGGGCCCAACACTGTTGTGCTACAACATGTATTAGTTTCCTTTAATTGTCAAAGCAACCCTATTGTTATCCCATACTAACAGCTGAGGAAACGGAGGTACAGAGAGGTTGGGCAATTTGCTCATGTTTATACAACTAGTCAGTGGCAGAGTTACAGTAAGAACACACAGTGTGACCTAAGAGCCCATATTCTTAATTATTATTTTCAGCTGTCTTATATTCAGCACAATGCAGATATTTCATTAATCTTCATATTCCTGAGAGTCAGATACTATTCTAATTTTACTAATTAGAAAACTGAAACTCTGAATAAAGAAATTTTCCCAAAGTCAGAAAGCTAGCAAGGAGCAGAGCTGAGGTTCAAACTTGAGACTGTAGGATTCTGAAGTCTATGCTCCTAGACTTAGCACTAGAGGTCTCACCTACTAAAGAGGCAGAGACTCCTCCACCACCACCACTTCTCACCAATCACTGTGGTATTTATTTCTCCTCCTCTAGCTCTTCTATGCAATATAGACTCTTCAAGGAATCTACTGAATATTTAACTAATTATCCACAATACCTCTCAACTTCCTTGAGCACTTGCTAGGAGACTTATTTTGATGAAGTCCAATTTATCTACTTTTTTCTTCTGTTGCTCATGGTTTTGGTGGTCATATGTACGAGTCCTCTGCCAAATTCAAAGTCAAGAAGATTTACTCCTATGTTTTCTTCTGAGAGTTTTATAGTTCTAGCTTTTATATTCAGGCCTTTGATCCATTTTAAGTTAATATGGGTGTATGCCATAAGGTAAGAGTTGAAGTTCATTCTTTTGCATGTGGCTATCCAGTTGTGCCACTAACATTTGTTGAAAAGACTATTTTTTTTCACATTGAATGATCTTGGCACTCTTGCTGAAATCAGTTGGCCAGAGAAATGAAGACTTATCTATGGAGTCTTGGCTCTACTCCATTGATTTATGTCTCTTACTTGTACCACTGACCACATTGTCTTGATGATCGTTGTTTTGTTGTACAGTAAGTTTTAAAGTCAGAAAATGTGAGTCTTTCTTCCACTTTGTTCTTTTTCAAGGTTGTTTTGGCTATTCAGGATCCTTTGCAATTCCATATGAATTTTAGAATCGCTTGTCAATACCTACAAAGAAGTCAGCTGAGATTCTGATAGGGATTGCACTGAGTAAGTCCATCAGCCTGGGGAATACTGCTATTTTAACAATATGTCTTCCAATCCATGAACCTGTGAGGTCTTTCCATTAATTTAGACCTTCTGAAATTTCTTTCAATAATGTTTTGTAGTTTTTGGATTAAGTTTTATACTTCTTTTGTTAAATTAATTGTTGGGTATTTTATTCTTCTGGATGCTATTATAAATGGAATTTTCTTACTTCAGTTTTGTATTGTTCAAGTGTATAGAAATATAATTGCCAAGTGGCAATTGCCAAGTGGCAAGACCACCTGGTCTTGTATCTTGCAACCCTGCTGAAGGTTTTCATTAGTTGAACATTTTTTTAAATACATTCTTTAGTATTTTCTACATATAAGATCATGTCATCTCTGAACAGATAGTTTTATTTCTTCTTTTCCCATCTGGATATTATCTATTTTATTATTTTTTTGCCTACCTGCCCTTGCTAGAACCAAATACAATGTTGAATAGAAGTGGTCAGAATAGAATCCTTATCTTGTTCCTGGTCTTAGGGAAAAGTATCCAGTCTTTCACCATTAACTGTGATGTCAGCTGTGAGTTTTTTCACATGCCATTTGCCTGGTTGAGGAAGTTCTCCTAATCTTTGTTTTCTTGGTGTTATTATCATAAGATGTTAGATTTTGTCAAATTTTTTGTGTGTCTACTGAGGTGATCATATGAATTTTGTTGTTTACTATGTTGATATGATCTATTACATTAACTTATTTTTAGACATTTTTAACCAACCTTACATTCTTGGGGTTTCTCTTGGTCATGGTGTACTGTTTTATAGGTTGCTAGATTTGGTCTGCCAATATGTTGTTAGTTATTTTTACACTTATAATTATAACTGATACTGGTCTGTAGTTTCCTTGGTCTGGTTTTGGTATCAGGGTAATACTGGCCTCAGAGAACATCAGGCCCCAGAAGTATTCCTACTGCATTTTAGAGGAGTGTGTGAGGAAGCAGTATGGTTGTCTGTTCATTTTAATATGTGGTAGAATTCAGTGGTAAAGCCATATGGACGTGGTTTTCCTTTGTGGTTAGTTTTTTGTTTGTTTTTTTTACTAATTCACTATCTTTATTTGTTATAGGTCTATTCAAATAATTATTTTTTCTTGAGTACTTTTTCTTTTTAGTACTTTGTGTCTTTTCAGGATTTGTCCATTTCATCGAAATTATCTAATTTATTGGTATACAATTTTTATTATTCCTTTATAATCATTTTTATTTTTGTGAAGTTAGGAGTAATGTCCTTTTTTCCATTTCTGATTTTAGGGATTTTAGTCTTGTCTTTTTTTCTTGGTGAGTCCACTTAATGACTTCTCCAAGCTATTGATACTTTCTAAGAACCAACTTTTGGGGTGCCTGGGTAGCTCGGGCTCAGTCAGTTAAGCATCTGATTTTGGCTCAGGTCATGATCCCAGAATCCTAGGATCAAGCCCCACATTGGGCTCTCTGCTCAGCAAGGAGCCTGCTTCTCCCGCTCCCTCTGCCTGCTGCTCCCTCCCTGTGCATGTGCTCTCTGTCAAATAAATAAAATCTTAAAAAAAAAAAAAGAACCAACTTTTGATTTCATTGCATTTTTCTCTTCTATATTTCATCAATTAATGTTCTATTCTTTATTATTTCCTTTCTTCTTTCTTATTATTTTCTCTCTCCTGTTTAAGTTTAGTTTGTTCTTCCTTATTCAGTATCATGTGGAAGATTAAGTTTTTTGATTTGAGACTTCTTTTTCAACATAACATTTACAGCTATAAGCTTTCCTTACAACACTGCTTTAGATGTATCCCATAAAGACTTGTATGTTATGTCTTTATTTTCGTTCAATGTATTTTCTAAGTTTTTATTTCTTCATGATTATTTAGGATTAATAAGTTAATATTTTTCAATTTCCGTATGTTTGTGAATTTCCCAGATTTCTATTTTCATTCCACTGTGCTCATAGAACATACGTTGTATTGTTTGTATCCTCTTATATTTTACTTATTTATCAGCATCACTGCTTTAAATTTTGTCTTTATTGTGGTAAAGTATCCATAACATATTTTTAATCATTTTAACCATTCATAAATGTGCAATTCAGTGGCATTAAATACATTGTTAAAGTTTGACAATCACCAGTGTCTATATTCAGATCTTCATCATATCCAACCAAAACTTTATGCCCATTAGATAATAATTTGCCCTACCACCTTTCCTCCCACCCCCTCCTCCTGTTAGCCTTTATCCCCTTTTTATCTTTATAAAGATTGCCTATTCTGAGTACCTTATATAATTGGAATCATGCAATATTTGTCTTATGTTTGGCTTCTTCATGTACTTATTGGCTATTTGTACCTCTTCTTTGGAGAAATGTCTATTCAAGTCTTTTATTCATTTTTTCATTAGGTTGTCTGGCTTTCTGGTACAGAGTTGGGGGAGATCTTTATATAAAATTCTGGAACCGTCACTCTCTTCTGCTGCTTCTCTAGATCTCTGTAGGTTTTTGGCTGCATCCTGGTGGTATATGTGGAGATCTTCTGGCTGTCATCAAAGTTGCCAAAAACAAACTGCTCTTTGGCAGTCTGTGTGAACAGGTGTGAATCCACTTTCTCACAAGGCATTCTGGGCTGAAGGGGTATCTCTTCCAGATGCTCTTCAGTGAAAGCAGATTCAGAGCTTAAGCAGATACACTCCTGCAGGAATATGCCTGATTTGAACCAGCAACAGCATGGAAGTAGCACTGAGGCCACAGGGTCTGCTGCTGTCTCTGCACTGCTCACTGCTGACTGCTTGATGGGCCCTCTTTGACATCTGGAAATGCTTTCTTTTGACTAGTAATTGCCTGGGATATAATTTTCCATTCTTTTACTTTTGTCATTTCTCTCTCATGTTTAGATATATTTTTTTAAACATTAAATACGGTTGCTGCAAGGAATAAATGAGTTAATGTATTAAAGTATTTAAAAGATTGTACCACTGCTATATAAGAGAGGAAAATGCCATCCTTCCTGAAGAAAAACATATTAAATCCAGGCATCAAAGATTCTAGAGTTATAATTCCAGGGAAAATGAATACACAACTAAAAAAAAAAATCACATATTGCACATGCCTACGTCAGCAGTGACAAACTGCTTTTGAACTAACAAACACACAGTCGTTGGAATTATCACATGAAGAATATAGTGTATGTATGCTGAATATATTAAAAAAAACAAAAGAGTATACAATGGGGGAGATGGAGCACAATGAAAATGTGCTTAGTCAAAAATAACCTTGTAAACTCCTTATATGGCCACCTGGAAGCACAACAGGCCAGATGAACTTTTTGTTCCTCTTTTCCTTTGGTAAAGGCCTTCTCTTCCCTGAGATAACAAAGCCAAAGTTTAGTTTGTAAGGGGTGGGGTGTGAGGTAAGGTGGTGGTATGAGCGAAGGGGTAGCCACACTGTACAGCCAAGGACCCTTATACCAACGTTTACTGATTACATATTATGTGCCAAGCACCATTCTAAGTATTTTTAAGTGTATCACTCCACTTCATCTTCACCAAATCCTCTGGTAGATAATATTACATTTCCAGTTTTAGAGACAAAGAGACTAAAAGATTAAGTGATTTGACTATACTCATTGTAGCAGTAAGGGATGGAGCTATAATTTGAACCTGGCTCTACAGACTGTTCTCTCTTAACTACAGAAGTAGAAAAAGAAACCCACACAAGTTCAAAGAACAAATATTCCAATTTACCTGCCATATAAGAATTTCTGATATCTGAGAATACCTGTTCTGAGAGGAAAGGGCATTTAAGTGGAATCCACTGAAAATAGGAACCACAATTGCACTACAAATAATAGAAGATCAGAGGAAGATTTAAATGAGATTACCTTGAAAAATAAAACAAAATATTGAAAATGGACTTATTTTAGCTATCATTTACTAAATATGGGTTTATAAATTATAATTTGCTACTCATTCCTATTAGGAATGTTAACTTATATGATTCTTTAATGAATGGCATCAGTGGTATAATATAAAAAACTATGCAGACTCAGAGTACAAGTGCTTGAATAATGAACACCATGCCTTGGGTTGAGAAGGGAATATTAAGAGATTATCCTGGAAATGTAGCTTGAGGCCAGCTCATGAAAGGCTCACACTCTCAAAGGAAGAAGAATGGCAATAGGAGACACTGATCAAAAGAAACAGTAGAAACACTCCAGAGGGAGAATCAACAGGATCTGATAGCAATTTGAATGGAGTATATAGCCAAATAAGAAATCAAAGATCATCAATTGTGTGCCCAATAGAATTGCTAGCAAAGTAGAGGCTTATAAAAGAACAGAAACACATGAAGAAAAATAGTTTTAGGAGCCAAAGCATGGAGTTAAATTTGGTTGAATGTGATGCACCAGAGGGATACTCAAATGAATGGCAATAAGCCATTGAAACTTGAGTCCAGATCTCCGGAGAGAACTTCAAACTAAGGATGTACATTTAGAACCCACAGATGCAAAATATGAAGCCCCATAAGTGGATGGAGAAATTATCAAGGAAAAGAATATCTACAGAGAAGAAAAAGGGGATAAAGAAAATGTTTGGAGCACTAAGTTGAAGAGCAAAGAAGAGGTGCAAGGGTGCATAGAAAAAAGAGTTACAAGAGGTAGAAATTAGATTATTCAAAAGAGGTAGGAGAAACAGCAGTATATGAAACTGAAAAAGGAGCCCAGATGAGCTGGACCAAATAGTAAATGAAAACTATCACTTCTATATAAAAACAAATAAAGGATACTGGGCTTACACTGGATTTTGGAGACAAACTTTCCTCCAAGTTATTAAATTCAACAAGAAAGATACATTTTACATTTTCCCACTTAATACAAACCTGTCAGTTCTCACTAAGGAAAGGAGAAGAACACACACACACACACACACACACACACACACACACACAGAGCCAGTAAGAAAATGAAGAAAAGTGGAAGGAAATGAAACCTGAAAGATCGAAGATACTTCAAAAGCCCAACATGTTACCAGATTCTCCAGTCAGCTTTTTTTATCCTCTTCTTATACTCCCCTGCCAAAAACCATGAATGAGAAAAACATCAAGTCTCAAATCTGAAAATTTAAGCGGGGGTCTCTAACATCCTTCCAGTCTTTCTACACCCAACAAAATTTATTGAAACAGAAAAAAGACTGATCTCTTGGTAAAAATTGTACTTACTACTTTTCCCACCAAAGTCAAAACCACCTAAAAGTAGCATTTCATATTCAGAATGAGATACAGAATTGCCTAAAGAGCTTGATAGGTAACCACCCCCCTAGCCCCATAAAAAAGTGGAGATAAGAAAGAAAAAGGGTATCTGGGTTCCTCCTATATAATCAGTGAATTTTTAAATTTCTTTAAAAGATTTATATTTATTTGAGAGAGAGAATGAGTGAGAGAGAGAGAGCACAAATTGGGGGAGGAGCAGAGGGAGAGGGAGGAGAAGCAGACATCCTGCTGAGCAGGGAGCCCCAGATGGGGCTTGATCTCAGGACCCCGAGATCACAACATGAGCTGAAGGAAGACGCTTAACCTTATGAGCCATCCAGGCACCCAAACCAGTGAATTTTAATTCAAATTAACCTAGGACCTGGAAGAGAAGGAGTCACTGATCCTTAGAAATCAGAGCATGTTATCTGAATGGAAATGCACATGTTCAAAGTATTTCCTATACACGGAAGACACTATAGAAGCTTCACATCTGTATCCCTCTTCAAAGTTTTAGCATTTTGGCCACACCAACATCTGAATTCAGAGCCAAGAGACATCCGCAATATATTACTGAGTGTAACTTAAAATAGCAAGTAGAACGTGACAATGGCAATGGCGACAGTGTCAGGATGGAACCATGGAACTGCCTGAATTCAAACCTGCTGGGAGTTGGGATGGTAGTCTATCATACTTCTTGTGGTCCCTTGCATTCCTAGATTCACAAAAATCATTCTGTTGAGAGGAAAAATAAAATGCTTTGAAGAATAAGAGGAATTTTAGGTAAATGGAGTAACTAAGGAAACAAAAAAATCAGTCAAAAACATACCAATCAACCATAAACTGGTGACTCATTTGCAAGCTCAACTTATCACTAATTGATAAATTTATAATCCTTGACTCTGTTGATCCTTTCAATCAAGCTTTAGACTAACTTAATGTTTGAATGATTAAATATACAATATAAGGGCTAATTCACATGCTCAAACTACACTGACCCTGAATTAGCTATGATACACAAAACCTCAGAATTAAAGGGAAAAAAAAAAAAGGCATGTGTCACTATGCCACCTAAAGGACTCCACACGACTCTGCCTCAAGAAAGGTAAAATGCCTGCAAGATAAGACTGTGATGAATTTTTAGGCAATATCACACTTCTTTGCTTCCCAATTCCCTAGCACTATGATGAGTCATATCAAATTCTTAAAGGAACTTATCTTCTTTGCAAAAAAAGATGCTGTTAACTATGATGAGGGATAGGAAAACGTGGCATGAATGGAAAGGTACACATCTTTCAGCCTTCATTCTACTATCGATTTCCTAATATCCACCCCTCTCAACCCTCGGTCACCCTTCCTAATGCCAGCGTGAGCCATATAATGGTGCACAGCAGGGGCAGCAAGAAGTTCCGCATTTCCTGTATCAGAAAATGGGCAAGATGTACCTCTTCTATCACCTTCCTTAATCATAGACTCAAATGCCAAGTAAGTTGCATACGCTGCTCACTCCCTGCAAGCTATCTTCAGCAGACCTCTGTAGCACTACCACTGACAGTGAGAAAGGTTGCTACCAAACTCCTCTGTGTTAGTTATACTGTTGGTTTCTTATACTTTACAGGTCAAAGACTTTAGTTCAATAAATAGCAAGATCAGGTCTAGGTTGAAATTTATTTTCCTGCCATATATGAATAAAATGTTAGGCAGGCAAATGCAAACAAAACTGCAGGATATTAATAGAATACATTATTTTTAAAGCATTTTAATACTATACCAATACATTTTAACGAATACCAATTACAAAAAGTTTTTATTACAATAGATTTTAAGACTTCTATAAGTCAAGATTAAGTAATTAGAAAAAAGTATAAATCTGAAAGCAGATTGCATTTTCTAAAACATTCTGTGATTTCTATTTTTTACTATTTAGATTAAGATAGTTCTGCAGTAAAGATATTAGAAATAGATCCACAGATAATCCTTGTGATAATATCTGAAAAGCAAAACGTTTTTAAATACCTTTTCTTAAGTAGAGAGAAACATCCAACAAATGCTTGTGAAACAAAGAAGAAATCAGTTTCAAAGCTGAGCTACAAGAATTCTACCCTGATATATTTAGCCTAGAACAGAGACAACAGCCTCTAAAACACGCATTTACAGGAAAATAAATATTCCACAATACATACGGCAAACCTTGTCTGAGTCCTATTTCTTTTCTTCTTCTTAAGACTCAGTTTGCCGCATTACTATGTTTAAAAGCTTTTTCTCAAATGGGTCAGCAAAGAACGAACAGGCTGTGAAGTTAAACTGGTTAAACAATCTTTGAATAAGACACTGACTTTGCCATTTATTCTGTCTTTCATGGAAGTTTGATGAATTTTCTCTGGCCACTCTCTTCAATCTCCTTATAACCAAAATGAGTGCCTCCTCAACACTAATCGTAAGCGCCACTTTGGACTAATGATTCCCCAACCCAAAGAAAAACACAAAAACAAACCATCTCGGGAGGAGCACAGTTGAAAAAGAATATGTTCTTAACTTCTCGTTTACTCCCTTCTCTAGCTAACTATCGCCACCCAACCACCACCATGCCAGCCACCACCATAACCAGCACCCCCAACAAAAGACTTGAAACAACTGCTTTAAATTTCTTTGAGTGCAGCAAGCAATAGCTTGTAAAAGGATGCAAACCAGCTGAAATGTTTGACAGACAGTGTTAAATACCAGGGAATTCCTACCAACCATTTTACTTTAAAAGGTACTTTGATGTTGGCTATCTTTCATGTACCTCTTTCATGGCACATTAATAAAGAAAACGGAGCTGAAGTAAATCAAGTCCCAAGGTCACATCTAGAATTACAGCACTGTAGGTACCTGATGAAATACGGATTAATGCTGCATGAGTAGTGAATAAATAAAAGCACCTCTACCCACCAATCAGGCAAGTTTTACAAGTGCTTCTGAACTTTATTCTGCAACTAGACCTGAGACATCTTTAATCCCTTATGCCCCTGAAACCTAATTATCATAATGTGAACCCAAATGTTAGGGTCCCTTCAAAATGCAAGTGCTCTGAAGCAGAAAAGTAATGGGAATTAAGCTGAGTGTAACCTTAGAAATGTATGGATGTGGGGGAACTTGAAAGTGGTATTTCAATAAGTTAGAAGAGCATAATACAAAGATTTAGCCACATAAAATACATTAAACTCAAAAGGTTCCTCCAACAAAAACAAAAACAACAACAACAGAAAAAAAAAACATATGCAAACAAACCATATAAAAGACAAATAAGTTGGATTCAAAAACTACTTGCAAGTACAAGTTTCTGGTCCCAGATTCTTCAAGTCCCATGTAATCAAATGTAAAGGCTCTCAACAACAAAGAATTCTAGCAATTCTGTATTCTCCTAATGCAAGTGAAATGACAGACAGAATCATAGTGATTCTGTACAACCCAAACTTCTCTAATTAAAAAAACAAACAAACCTTAAATGCTCCCAAATAATCAATTGAACATGCTTTTTAAATGCCAACCAAAGGTGAGGGAAAATAGCAAGCCCTTTAATGCCAAAGAAAAGAGAAAAATACGAATCAGAATGGGCCCAGGAGTTAACAATCTCAAGGTAAAACTCATGCTATTAGTAATCTGTTGATAATGTAATATTATTCTTTATATATATATACTTTATTGAGGAACTATGACTTTAGAAAGAGTTAAAATTACATAATATAAATACATTCATCTTGTACTCACTACATGTCTGCATTCACTACAACACAGAATTCAGCATGAATCAGGATTGCTCTGGGCCCTAATCACAGAGACAGTTACTTAGTGTACCAAAAGATTTACAATACCACCTTATAACATAGTTCCTATTTTTACCAACTACAGCATTTATGAAAGATCTGTAAAAAATTATTTCATCTACTTATTTATAAACATTAGAATTTTTTTTTTTTAGATTTTATTTATATGAGAGAGGGAGCACAAGCAGGGACAAGGGCAGAGGGACAGGGAGAAGCAGACTCCCCGCTGAGCACAGAGCCCAATGCAGGGCTCATCCCAGGTACCCAAGATGACGACCCAAGCTGAAGTCAGATGCTTAACCAACTCAGGTGCCCCTATAAACACTAGAATCTTAAAAACTGTTCCTTGCAACTGATGTCTCGCTCTATGGCAAAAAATAGTATTTATCTGACATATGTACTTTAATAACAGAACTTTGTACAGATGAAAACGGTGAATTCCGCTACACTTTCAAGATCACAGTAAAATGTTAGCTTGGAGGAGGATCTAGGAATGTAAGACTGTACATACACAAACTGGGATAGAGAAAAAAATGTAAAACAATTGCTTAAAATAAGGCATTGTTCCTTCCATTTCTAAAGGTTATGAAAAGTACTTATAAAATCCCAAAGTTCATCAGTTGTTACATTAATGCAGAACATACTATTGTTTTTAATTTACATTTTAGGTTCTGTTATAGCAAACACACTTATCTAAACAGAACATCTGTTTTGGTTATAATACATTGTATCTTTGGCAAGAACTTGTAATAAAACTAACAAAAACAATCAAGAATCTTTATTGGATCTGGCAACAAAAGCAGATTTGTAACCAAAAACCTTACAACGAGAAATGACCATCACTGGGCTCTGGGCCAGTTCTAATCTATGTCAATAAACAAAGATCTGCAAGAATGGCTACAGTTAAGGGGGGGTTGGGGTAACTCCTGCGGATATTTAAATTGGACTTAAAGATACAGAAACACATGGGTTACAAAACTGATAAAAAAATATTTTATTTTGATCAAAAACTGTCAAACTGAATCTGAATCCAAATAGTATTTTAACAAGCCCCCCCCACACAATTATTCATTCCTTATGCCTCCTTTCCAACATTATCTCATTGAAATGGTCTATTTAAATATATATTTTTAAAAGCATTCTGGCCATTTCCACAAAATGAACATAAATTATATGGGTTTTAAAATAATTTTACTTTAAAATGTATTTAATGTCACAAACATCTCAGAAAGGAAGCCTTATAAATAAGTCTAGTGTTCATGATAGTCAAAGAAATGGAAAGAGGAGTATCAGTCAATAGGTGAAGGACAACAAAGTCCTAGAATATCACAGTACATTTTCTCAAGCCATCAGTGTAGAAAGAAGTGAGACAAATATTCTATCACCTTAACTTGTCATTAAGCATAGTATTCAAACTAATATCCAAAAAATACTTGAAGGCTGTCCCAGGTTTCAAGGCTAATTCATGGCCTTCATCACTTCTATAAAATGGAGATGGAGGAGACAGTCTTTTTAAGTACAAAGAAACTGATCTAACATGAAAAGCAGAAATTACTGCACTAGTCAAAAATAAATAACAAGGGGGCGCCTCATTGCCTCAATCAGTTGGGCGGCCAACTCTTGATTTTGATTCAGCTCATGATCTTGGGGTTCTGGGACTAAGCTCTGTGTTGGGTTCCACACTCAGCCTGGAGTTTGCTTGGGATTTTCTCTTTCTCTTTCTGCCCCTCCCCCTGCTCTCATGTGTACCTGGGCTCTCTAAAATAAATAAGTAATTCTTTAAAATAACTAATTAAATAATTAAATAACAGCAACCACAACAATTTTTCCTCTATATAAAATAACTTTAACTTCACAACATAACGAGCTTTACATAGCTAAGATATGTATCTTAAGTCAGCTAAGCATATTGATTAGGTGGGAAGTAAATTTGTTTAAAACAAAACCAAAATATTAAGTCCAGGTGGTTCAGGAGATCTGCTACACATTACTCTGATAGAATCCTCAATGGTCAGATTTCAAGGAAACCTTAGAAATCATTCCATCAAAATCTCTACTGAAAATTCCTTTAGCATAACAAAATTCATTTATCCCTGTGCCAGTTCATCTTGTTAAATTGGGTTCAACAACTCAAGTGTTTCAAAAACTTTCCTGATCCTGATTCTATACACCTCAACATCCACAAATTTGAAAATCTTGACTACATCATTGAGTAGAATGTTAACTAATACAGCATCTATGGCAAGCCCCTAGAGACCTCACACCAGACATCAATCCAGTAGCTAATGAACATCTTTTCGGAGCCCCGTAACCAAATCTCTATTTCTCTAGTTTCTGCATGAAAGTATCAAGAGACTTTTCAAAGTTGTGCTGAAATCTAGATGTGTCTACCAGTTCTAGTTTTCCAAAGAGAAAATGAAATAGGATAAAGCCAAATGTTTTATTTATACGAAGTGTGTGCTGATTTCCAGTGGATATGTTCTATTGTCCCCTTCCTAGGTGCTCATTAATCATCCTTTTCTGATTTCATAATAGCCTTGCCTGATCAAGATCACACCCAACAGTCATTTGCATCTGAATTCCCCTTTGGAACATTAAAATACCATCTGTCCCTCTCCATGCTTCCATAATTTCTCAATAATTAATCAACAATGGCACCAAAATTTTACTCCCAAGTCCACCCAGAACTCCAGAAAATACTTTATCTGCGCCAGAAGATGAAAGGAGAAATGTAAACTGTCTTACTAATGCCCTATTTTAGTTACACTCTGGTTTTCTTTGGTGATCTTTATTCTATCTTCTTAGCCCCAAATCGTTCTACTCACCAATCAAAAGAAGAGTTGAGCACTTCTACTTTCTGATAGTCCCTGATAAGGAGGATGACATTATGTACAAGCAGTAGGATCTCTTCCCTCACTCTCTTTTTCCTAAGATAATCATTATAAATCTTCTTTGCTACACTTAACATTTGTGGGGAGGCAATAAATAGAGGGATTCAGGCCTGAAGCCTTAGGCTTCCTATACTATTCTGGCAGATCAGTGACTCTTTTATGCACTCCTGGTTACCTTTTTTTTTTTTTTAGCTTTATTTATCTTTACTTATTATTTTTTAAATTTTATTAACATATAATTTTTTCAGGGGTACTTTTTATCAGCTTTGTATTTGATCTTGTAAAACATACAACTGACTGAAAGTTTGCAGCCAACACACACAAACTGATTTACTTCCCAATCTTTTTCTGGTGGTATAGCCCCTGGAAGTCAAAGTGCTCCATTCAGAACATGATGGAATATGTGAGTTTTAAACCATATGGCTGAATATACAGGGCTAAATCAAATACTAGACACTAGCAGACATTTAAAAATTAAGAAAAATGTCTGAGTGTAAAATAAAAATTGCTCCAAACTTGGTTTGGCAAAGAACCATTCTTGTTAAAAGTAATTTACAGTGTTCTTCTGAGCAGGGGGTGGGGGGGCAGGAGGGGGATATTTCTTCATGGAATGCGTCAGCAATTTTCATATACTTTAATGGGTATAAGATTTAGCAAACCAGTTACCCAAACTATTTTCTTTCCTAGTGTAACTATCCTAGATTCTCACTGTCCTACAGAATTTTGTTACCAAGAGTGAATCTCTGAATTGGCCTACTAGAAGCCTTTTCCTTTGCAAGATTACCAAAAAACTAACATATGTAAATGAGGTATTTGGAAAGTTTTCTTTGACATGAGGAATTTTAATTGAGAAAGTTCTATCCATTAACTTTTTCCAGAGAATTTGGAAAGGATCGTAGTTTATACTTTTAGTGGTGGAGCACATTAATCCACCTTACATTTTCCAATGTGTTGAGGACTGTTGCCCTATTTTTTTTTCCTTAAGAGGATCATTTGCAATTTTATAGGGTAATCTAAATTATATTTCTAAGAGTTTCCCAATGTCTCATTAGGGACTCCTATAATCTTACCTCTTAACTTGTGGTTTCTTTTTGTGTTTGTTTGTTTGTTTTTTTAAGTAGGCCGTGGAGCCCAACATGGGGCTTGAACTCATCCTGAGATCAAGTTCTGAGCTGAGACAGAGTCCGACACTTAACTACCTGAGCCACCCAGGTGTCCCTCTTAACTCTGCATTTTTAAAGGTTCAAATATGGGAATTCATACAGCAATATTTCTCAAACTTTTTTGATTATTATTGACAATAAGAAATATGCTTTATATCATAATCCAGGGCACAATACATGTATGTACCCAAAACCTATATTCATGTAACAATACCTAGACTTAGTAACATGAGATACACTCTAGTTTTTATCTTTCTTTTTTTTTAAATGCTGATTGGGACCCACTATATGGATGTCCCCTTCCTCCAATGGACTGCCACCCACAATGTGAAAACCATGGCTCTAGAGAGCTCATATGACGTGGAAAGATGAGGGTAATGAGGACTTGAATGTGGATGCAGATAAATGAGGAGCATATGAGGGTTTTCTTCAGCCTCGGTGGTTATAACACATGGAAAGAATTCCTATCACTAAGAGATAAGAACATGTGTTATACCTAGATCTACCTACAACTGCATTTGTTGTTACTTTATCTTCTTACCTTGCTTTAAATTCTCCATACAGAATTCATCACTAATTAGCATAATATATATAAACAAACACATACATTTATCTTTTCATCTGTTTTCCCCACTAGGTAAAAGCTTCAAGAAGTCAAGGGGTGCCTGGGTGGCTCAGTCGTTAAGTGTCTGCCTTTGACTCAGGTCATGAGCCCAAAGTCCTGGGATCAAGCTCTGCCTTGGGCTCCCTGCTCAGTGGGAAGCTTGCTTCTCCCTCTCTCACTCCCCTTGCTTGTGTGTTCCCTCTCTCGCCATCTCTCTCTCTCTCTCTCTGTCAAATAAATAAATAAAGTCTTACAAAAAAAAAGAAGAAGAAGAAGAACTAGTCAAGTACCTTCCAGCACAGTTCATCGCCTGCCACACAGTCTGAGTGCTAACAGTACTTTGCTGACCATATGAGAGCACATGTAATGGGATGGTTTTGTTCTGGCTTTTAGGTCCCAAAATCCTGTTGTGCCAACATGAGCAATCACCCAACTACATCCCATAAAATGGGATGTGTGTTTGAGAAGGACAGGAGGGTGTTGGAGTTGAAAGAGAACATTTCTTTTTTTTTTTAATATTTTATTTATTTATTTGACAGAGAGAGAGAGAGATCACAAGTAGGCAGAGAGGCAGGCAGAGAGAGAGGGGGAAGCAGTCTCTCTGCTGAGCAGAGAGCCCGATGCAGGACTCGATCCCAGGACCCTGAGACCATGACCTGAGTCGAAGGCAAAAGCTTAACCCACTGAGCCACCCAGGCACCCCAGAAAGAGAACATTTCTTTAAGAAGACTGTTGCAATGCTGTGGCATTTTTCCTGCTGCCTGAACATCTTGTGTGGAGGAATGTGCCACTCACCCTGTGCCAGGTGAGAAGGGCCTCCCCGGGGGCCAGTATGTGAGTGTGACATAAGAAAGAATACAGATGTAAACACAAGCATAGGGGGAGAGGGGTGAAAATGGGGGAGGGGGGAGATAGAAAGAATAACAAAGGGAGAGAGCCATACTAGGGATAAGTTGCTGATCCCCCTTTGAGAGAAGACAAGGATGTATGAACCAAACAGGCCTGCAGGAGACAGTGTGAGGGAGCCCTAAAGAGATTCTGTCCAAGATGACTAAGTAGCAAAGTGATTCAGACAAGAGCAGTTGGTCTGAAATCCAGGACTGAAGGAGGGGCATGGTCAGCCTGAGAACCTATCTGCCAAGTCACAGAAACAACAATTCAAGGATCCAGTTGGGGAAGATCTCAGGAAACAAAAATAAAAACCAAGTTCTTCAAAAATTCCCCATGGAAGAATGAATCTGTAATTGCATGTAGGCCACCCAGAGGGCCTTATCCTCAGACTGCAACTGCCCCCAGTATGTAATACTGTGGCTCTTCTTCCCTCTTCTCAACTCTGAAGACTATACTTAGAGGAATCTGAAAATTCAGCTGGTGAATTGGGAAGAAAGAGAACAATGACAAGGAGGGAAGAATGAGGAAGCTAACCATGCCCTGCAAACCCCTAGAGTGAAGTGGCATTTCCCCGGAGTGAAATAGACCTGACATGTGACATGGAAGTTCACGCACATCAAGTTTGCAGCCTTGATTATTAAACTAAACAAGGTATTTGAAATGACTGTTGAAATGAGACTGTTCTCCTAGATGTCCATCAACAGATGAATGGATAAAGAAGATGTGGTATATATATATACAATGGAATACTATGCAGCTATCAAAAGAAACGAAATCTTGCCGTTTGCAACGACGTGGATGGAACTAGAGGGTATTATGGTGAGCGAAATAAGTCAATCAGAGAAAGACAATTATCATATGATCTCTCTGATATGAGGAACTTGAGGGGAAGAGTGGGGGGTTGTGGGGGGTAAGGAGGGAAGAATAATGAAATAAGATGGGATGGGGAAGGAGACAAACCATAAGAGACTCCTAATCTCACAAAACAAACTGAGGGTTACTGGGGGGTGGGAGGGTAGGGATAGGGTGGATGGGTTATGGACATTGGGAAGGGTTTGTGCTTTGGTGAATGCTGTGAAAGGTGTAAGCCTGATGATTCACAGACCTGTACCCCTGGGGCAAATAATAATAATACTAATAATAAATAAAATAAAATAAAATGAATGATTCTCATATACAAAAAAAAAAAAAAAGAAAGAAAGAAAAAAGAAATGAGACTGTTCTCCAGACTAAAAGGGACTGAAAGAGTAGAGACCCTTATCTTAGCCAGGGATGGAAGAACTACTCCCAGCATGAGCTGAATAGGGGTGGGATAGTAAATAAGTAGTTGTCTTCTTGCACCTTACTGAGTGAGTTTATCTCATTCAATGAAATATTTACACATGATAAATACTTGTGGAATAAATGAATACATAAATAAAGTATATAAAAATGTTGATAACATTCTCTGGTAAGATTATAAATTATTTTTATTTTCTTCTTCATATTTTCCAAGATTTTTCAAAACCTCCTTTAAGCTTCAAAAAAAACTAAACTAAACTAAACTGCTAGAGAACAATGTCACACACATTTTAGTGCACATTCATAAAGTAAATAAAAGAAACAATTCTTAATTCAAAAATATAAATTAAGTGATTAAAAATGATCATCTAATTTTACCTTATGCTTTGTCTTCAATATCTGAAAACACCAAATTTTAAATCTAAAGTAGTAGATAAAAAATTGAAAATCAAGTGGAGGGGAGGAAAACAAAAACAGAATAAAGTTAGGACCTCGTTTGCCAGCAATATGGAATATCAGTAACCTGGACCTAAAATGTTGATTTTATTGAAAACAACTAAAAGTCCTAGATGCAATACATCTTCTTATTTAAGAAGTGAGTTGGCTAGAAAGAAATACTCGACCTAAAAAAAGTGAAGTGAATGTGGAAACCTGGATTTCTAAAGCTGAGGGCATCTGTTGAACCAGATGAATTTTATTTTCCATCTTCATGGTCTCACAAAGCTTCACACAACTAGAGGACTAGAAGATGGTCCACCTATGGGTTAATAACCCCCACTACTCTTACACATATAAAACCCCCAAGGTAGGACTCCTGGGTGGCTCAGTCAGTGAAATGTCTGCCTTCAGCTCAGGTCATGATCCCAGGGTGCTGGGATCCAGACCCACATTGGGCTCCCTGCTCAGCGGGGAACCTGCTTCTCTCTCTCCCACCCCCCCTGCTTGTGTTCTGTCTCCCTATCAAATAAATGAAATCTTTAAAAAAAAAAAATTCAGGGTTAAACCCCTGGTTTAATATCCCAAAGTATATATATCCCAAGGGGTTAAACTCCCATGTGTATATATGTGTATGTATGTGTGTGTGTGTGTGTGTGTGTGTATATATATATACACACACACACACATAAACCCATGTACCCTAAAAGATTAACCCCCCAGTATAAGGGTCAAAGAGAAATAAGCTCACTGCACCCTACCCCCAGGATATTGTGTTGAAAATGGACTATCTCAAACCTTGTCAAAGGGGGTTCTCTGATGAGAACATGGAACCATAAGCCATTTCTAGTGTGCCGCCTAAATTCATACTACCTGGGTAGCCAGAAAAAAAACTCAAACTGAGAATTTGATTTAAGTGATTCCAAGCTCATAGTGTCTACAGAAGCCTGAGAGAAGCAAATGCAAATCCTTTTTGGAGTGTCTCACAATCAATGCAGGTCTCAATGAATTCCCATAGGTAAAGTTCCACGAAAATATGGACTTTTCAATAAAAATTAACTAACAGAAAAGGACACAAAGCAGCAGAACCAGCAGAGGTAACAAGAGATAGCAGAAATAGACTTCCAAGGATTTTCAATACTAGAATTATACAAACTATAAAACAGCAATGATTGGTATGGTTAAGGAAATAAAAGGTAGATGTGAAAATTATTCAGGAAAAACAAAAGATCATAATGATTAAGTGGATGTGAAAAAATATAGAACTTCAAGAAATGAAAAATACAACTGAAGTTAAAAATTGAAACAGATGGTAGCTACACTCATGATGAACATAGCATAATGTACAGTTGTTGGGTCACTATATTGTGTGCCTGAAACTAATGTAACATCATGTGTCAACAACACTAAAAAAAAAAAAATTACATGGATGGATGTCAATTCTCCACAAATTAAATTGTAGAGCCAATTTAATCCCAATCAAAATCTTAGCAGGACCATTTGTAGAAATTGAAAGGCTGATTCTACAGTTTATATAGAAGCATAAGAGCCCTACAATAACCAAAATAATTTTGAAAAAGAAGAACAAAATTGAAGGACTTACAGTAATTTAATGACTTATGTTAAGACATAAAGATCAATTAAACAGAATAGACTTCAGAAATAGATTCACATGTATATGGTCAGTTGATTTTCAATGAACATGCCAAAGCAGCTCAATGGGGAAAGGAAAATCTTTCACAAATGGTACTAGAATAATCCAGTCATATGCAAAAAAAAAAATAAATAAATAAAAACTTCATACCATATATAAAAGTTAACTTTAAATGGATTATAGACAAATCCCATACTAAATGTGCCTGCAAATAAATACTGACATTACAGCTGATTAGTCTGTACTCATAGGTTTAAAATTAAAGCTACATCGAAGATCGAAAATAACCAGCTGTCAAACAACAGGTAACTAAAAATATGGTGCAACCAAATAAGAGAATTAAAGAAGAAAAAGGAGGGAGGGAAGGAGAAGAAAGATGAGGAAGGAGAAAGAGAAGAGGAGGGAGAACAAGGCAGTAAAGGGTAGAAATCAGGTGGCTCCGTTGTTTACAAAACACCACAGCTGGCAATAAAGGCCTTCAGAAAGAAAGGGAAAAATCAGCATCCATTCTTTTATTAAACCTACTCTCCAAACTAATTAACAGCTTTTTATTCTGTTTCTGTTACCTAAGCTGATTAAGGTTCTCTGCTTAATTTTTGGTTTCTTGGAGAATAAAAAGCTTCAAAGCAACCATATCCGTAACTGAGAAGATAATGAGGTTTTATGACTTTACAAAGAAAAGTCAGAAGACTTAAAGAAAAGTTAGAGAAATAAAAACTTGAGGGAAGCCTGCATTAAAAAAAAAAAACCTTGATATTCTTGGACATATAAGAGATTCATATTTTCTACAAAAACTAATATACTAAAAAAAAAACCTAATATACTTTCTAATACTCTACACTCAAGAATAATAAAAAACTCAAAAGCCATAAAGAAAATGTCAGATCTTTAAAAAATAAAATTTAGGATTCTAATAAAGCTTGAATTTAAACACAAAATGGAGAAAACTACTTGCATAATCTGCAAAACTTTGCCATAACAAATGGATCAATAATTAATATATAAAAACATTATACAAAACATTAATGAACAAGACAAAAAACTCCAACAGAAAAAAAAAATGAGCAAAGGATGCAAGCCATCCACACATACACAAAAAAATCCAGAAATGGCCGGTGAGCATACAAAAATATATTTTACTTCATTAATAATAATAGCAAGTATTAAGTGCTAAGTGCTATTCTAAGCAATTTATATATATTAACCCATTTAACCTTCACAATAATTCTCTAAGATAGGTACTATTATCATCCCCTTTTTCAGATGATGAACCTGAAATACAGAGAGGTTAAGTAATTTGTCCAAGGTCACACAATTAATCAGTTAGTCAGATATCAATATGCAATTAAAACAAAAATGACAGAACAAACATGCATCATAATAATACTCAAGATCCCAGAAAAAGGGGAGCAGAGACACTGTAGATAAGAGTATTAATTGGCATAGTCATTCTGGAAGACAGCACAGCAATGTACTTCAAAAGCCCCACAAATATGCGGTTTGAAAATTAATTTTCTCAAACAAGCAATAATTCATACAACCCAAGACAATGATTACAGGGGGTGGAGGCACTCCAAGGAAAAAACACAACAAGGAATCTAAAAGCTGGGAACAAGGACATTCATTTTATTCTTCTTCAAACTGTATATAGAGGTTCTATATTCTTAAGATACATTTCACACTAAGAAGTGCTTTTTTTTAATCAGGACTTTTTTACAGACTTGTAATTTAAATATTTGTAAGTAAAGTCATCCCAAATTAGCCAACATGCTGAGAAGAGGGAGAAATAGCATGGAGTAATCTCAGTAATAGATTGGGTTTTGTAATTAAGCACTTTGCAGTTCAGGAGCAGTGGAAAGTACCTCTTAAAGCTATAGTCCACTTCTTGGAATGGATTCAAAAGTAATAAAGGTATGGGCAAAGATTTAAGCACGAAAACACTCATTGCAGCTTTGTGGATAATGGTGACAATTAGAAAAAGCCAGCTGTCACACAATGAGGAATGACTAAAATATAAGATCATGTAAGAGTTTATCCATAGTAATTTTAAACAACTTTGTAAAGTCCATTTATTGGCATGGGAATATATTTAGTAGGGGAAATGCTGTAAAACATGTACAGTATGAGTTCCTTTTTATAATACAATCTAGAAATATGCTCCAAAATATAAATAAGAAATTGAGCTAATAGAAAAGCCTATCACTTATCTGTGTTTTCCAATCTGCAATAATAAGTATTATTAACACCTTTAAAAAATAATGTTTGTTTTTAATTTTAAGGCAAAAGATTTTCATTAGCTTCACTCTTAGGCATTTTTCATGAAGGAATTAACCCTCTGAGGCTCAACCTATTCAATTAAGTTAGACTCTGGAAGATACAACAACTAATCTCAAACAACAAAATTATGATTCCTTATATTTTCTTTCTATTAAGTGGTTGGTACCCTCCTGGAATAACAGAAGAGAGGTCCAATGTGTACTTTACAGATGTCCAGCGCCAACCCTCTTTTCCTAATACAATCTAGCTCTCTGCTCATGCTTCAATGGCGAAGCCCGCTGATCTACACCTAACCTCAAACCCACAGCCCCATGCCTCTCCCACAGCACCCGTTCCCTTTTCTCATTCTCTCATCACACATCACACCTCCTCAGGTCACTCTATTATCTGATTCATCATCCTAATGAACTAGGGCATTGGGAAGCAAAATTAATTTCTTTTCTCCTGTTTTCTGTATTTGCCTGCTCAAACTCACTCATATACTGTAGCTCTCAGGGCAGAAACATGAAGTGCAGGGTCTGAATTAACAGCACAAAATTTTCCTTTCTATTTGCTGCTCCCAGGTTTTTATGTGGTCTCATGTGATTCTATAGAATCACACAATGCTGTCATTTCTAGCAATGTTTCTACTATCAGTGTAAGTGTGCCAACCATAGTTTGAAATACAAGATGGCAAATATTAAAGAGTCCTTTTAATTCTTTCACAGTTCATTAAATAAATATATAACTCTAACCATGTAATATTTTTATTTCAGAAATTATCATTTATCTTGGGCAAAATATAACCTCCACTCTACCAAATGCAAATTTCTCTATCAATGAAAAAAGAGAGAAATAGTAAGTCATAGATTTACCAGAGCATTAAGCTGAGGGGAAATTTTCTACATTTGTTCCATATTGTAATTCTGCTCAATAGCTTAAAAAGATTTATCTGATTAAAAATAATTAAAACCTTAATGTTTAAGAATTTAAATTAGTAAGTATTTGTTGAGATGGACCTATAAGTACAGATGTTATGTTAATGGGAAGGAGGCAGAGATATATAAAACATGATCCCCTGATTTAAGAAGGTTTCAATGTAAGAGGAGAAACTAGGTACATCGCTCATAAGCATAAATGTCTCAGGAGGAGCTAGCCATTTCTACATTTCAATAAATTTTACTACTGCTACAAAAAAACCACTATTTTTTTACAAAAGGAAAAACCAGGACAGAAGCAGAAAATAATCAAGTATAATAATTTAAAATGAATGGAAACAAATATTCAGATATTCAAAAAATAAACTGAGTGCCTACTATGTGCCACAGGATTGAAAATAGCAAATCATACCAGCACATTTAATATTTTAATGATCTGAAAGTTATATTTATAAGCACTAAAATGTACCCAAGATATTTACATTACATCAACATGAATGAGTTAAAAAAAAAAAAATCAAACGAGTGCCCCGAAATAAACTGAATCAGCTATATCGGGTCCTTGTACCACATTCTCAAAAGGACTAGATGCATGTGCAGTTCCCAGAATAGGGAAGATCCACAGTATACTCCCCAGACCATCCTGAACAAGAAGAGGGAGAGGGGGGAAAAAAGCTGAGGTAGATTTTTCAGTCTGGTCCTTTCCTGAACCATGGCCCTGTGGTACCTACAGCTTGTCCCTGACCTCCTAATCCCCTTTGGTTACCCTGCATTTGTTTTCCTGACATCTTGATTATACTCTTGGCATATGGAGCACTACACTAAATACAAGGCCCTCGTCTTTTGGCCTACCTCCATGGATCTTAGGATTCTTCTTCCTGTGTTGGGTTTTGTTTGTTGATCCTGTCGGTCACATACTCATCAGTTGACTTACAGCAGTGGAAGATGGTGCTTGTGCACTCTTCCCTAGATATCAGCTATTATAGTTATCTTCTGTTGTTGAATTAAACCCTTAAGAACTTAATATTCTACTATAGTTTGAAAAAGGTAAGCCTGGGGCGCCTGGGTGGTTCAGTGGGTTAAGCATCTGCCTTTGGCTGGGGTCATGATCCCACGGTCCTGGGATTGAGCCTCACATTGGGCTCCCTGCTCAGCGGGGAGCCAGCTTCTCCCTCTCCTGCTCCCCCTGCTTATTCTATCTCTCCATCAGATAAATAAAATCTTTTTTTTTTTTAAAGATTTTATTTATTTATTTGATACAGAGAGAGAGATTACAAGTAGGCAGAGAGGCAGGCAGAGAGAGAGGAGGAAGCAGGCTCCCTGCGGAGCAGAGAGCCCGATGTGGGCCTCGATCCCAGGACCCTGAGATCATGACCTGAGCCGAAAGCAGGGGCTTTAACCCACTGAGCCACCCAGGCGCCCCAGATAAATAAAATCTTAAAAAAAAAAAAAGAGAGAGAGAGAGAGAAGAAAAAGATAAGCCTGCCTACCTGAGGTCCAAAGGGAAAGTAAGGAAACGATGGTGAACAAAAGCAGAAGTACTACAGATCTAGGGGTAGGACCAGAGAAATGGGTCACGCTAACCCAAACCTATTCAGAAGTTAACTGGATGCCTATATAAAATGAAAGCTTGCAGTAAAGACACAAACAAGAAAGGAATATCAGAAGTGTTTTTAATTGGTATACTTACCCTTGGCTGTCAGTTCTGAAAACCAGCAATTTACAGGCATCAAAACTTTGGGAGAAAAAAGCTAAGTTATCAACAGTCCTGTGTACTAGTTAGTAGTTAATTAGAGCCCTCATACAAGGTACAGCCTAGAAAACCCTATGAAACCAAGTAAGTCCTGTCTTGCTATTTCTTTGAGAGTTTTCAGGATACAGAAACTCAAATTTCTCTAGGAGACAGACACTTTACATTATCCTACAAAATGCTTGTGAACAGCAAGAGGTGGTTTACGGGCAAAGAAGATGCATATCATAAAAAGAGAAGGGAGAATTCATCACAGAAGGAACTGTAGATGTTCCTTTGCCTCTCAAAGAAAATAAACATTCCTAACATCCTTACCAGTAAACAACATCCAGTGGCGTGAAGTAATTTTTCATTATCAGGTCAGCAAAGTAAGCTTCTGTTTCCCGGCAGGCAGTTCCATTTCCAATCACCACTGTGCTGCAGCTTCAAGGGATAAACAAGATGAGAAATGGAATGAGCTCAAGGCATGCTTCTAAGTCAATCAGGAGAAAATGCACAGAAGGCACAAATACTATCAAAGGATGATCTTATTCTCTCATATAGCCAAGCAACATCCTCACGATGTCACAATGGAGGCGCAGACTTTTGCAGAATAAAGGACAATGTCCCTACATTTGGTATGGGAAGCAATGGAAAAATATTTTACCGTCATACCATCAAGAACAGTCAGCTTTCTTCCCATCTAGAAGGATCCAAATTTACACACAGATAAGAAACTCTGAAGCATTCTAGGCCATAATAAAGACATTATGACTGAATTAGGTGATATATTGCCAAATAATAGCTTCAGACTACAATCACATCCATTCCTCAGATCCATAAAAAAAGAAGGAAGGAAGGAAGGGAGGGAGAAAGAGAGGAAGGGAGGAAGGGAGGGAGGGNGAGGAAGGGAGGAAGGGAGGGAGGAAGGATGGGTGAGACAGAGAGAGAGAGAGCCCAAATAAAAGAATTCAATGCTCACTTTTGCTCATATTACCACCTTTGTTTAGTGAAGGTGGCACAGGAAGGGAGAATTTCATGTCGTTCTCCAGCAATTTGCCCCAGCATTGTTTTACATGATTCCTTCTCTCTCACCAAGGCACTTCCCTTAATCCCTCCCTCCAAATTAGGAGCTTCAAAGGTATCTCTGATTGGCTGAGCCAGTGAAGTACTCAAAAGGTTACTTATTTTCATACTTGAAATTCAGCAAAAGCCTCTTTATTTTCTCTGCCTCTCGGAAGCCTTGTCCACAATGCAAGTAAACCACATCAGTATGAAGGATCTGACCTTAGAGAAAATGAAAAGAATAAGTGATTTTGTAAGAAATTACAAAACATAACACAAAGATGATTTGATTAAGTAATTTATACTAGAAAATGGAACTGCTTTGTCTTAAAATGTAAGATGAATCATTCATATTCACTAAATCAGATTCTACTGAAAAGCACTATGAAATTTTGTTACTTTCAAAGTTATAAGGACACTACTTTGCCACTTATCATTAACAAAATCATTATTAACTAGATTATATGCCATGATAACTAAAAGAGAAATGGTTTTTAATAACACATAACATCAAGCTAGCTAATATTTACTGAATAGGCACCAAATGCCAGACAATGTTGTAATACTATTCTATTTCTTCTTTTGGGTTGTAGATATGTGAATTTCTTTCCCTGTATAATTCTTAAGCTGCATATTTATGACTTGGGTGTTTCTCTATATTATATTATATTTCAGTGAAAATAAATTCAACATTTGAGGGTAACAACCTCAAGAACAGAAATAATGAGCTAAGTGACCAACTTAGGAAGCTATGAAAAGAACAACAGAATAATCTCAAAGAAAGCAAACGGAAGGAAATAAAAGCAGAAATTAACAAAATAGAAAAATTTATATATAATGAAGAGGATTGGTAAAGTTTAAAGTTAAAAATCACTTAAGAAAAACACATACTTTTAACAATACCAATCATGAAAGAGAAAGAAGATACAGATAAAAAAAGAAGATACAAATAAATCATATTAGAAATGAAAAGAGGATATTACTAGAGCTTCAGCACAGATTAAAAAGATATAAAAACAAAAAAAGATATAAAGACTATTATAAACAACTTCATGTTAATTTTAAATGTTGAAATGGATAAATTCTTGGAAAGTCTTATCAAAACAGACTAAAGATACATACATATATATGTGGGAGTGCATACAGTATTTTAAACAAGTCATCCTGCAAGCAATACAAATAATATCATATCCAAATACAAATACATATGGTATCTCAACAGATGCATGAAAAAACATTGGTAAAATATGCTTCTCACTTACTGAAAAATGTATAGCATAATGAAAAAAGCAACTAGGACAACAAAACCAAAACCCATGGCTATCTGTAGCAAAGTATTCCACAAAACTCAAAAGATGATCAAGTGGGAACAATGCAACTACCAAGACCTACATGCACTGGCATTTCTGTGGGAGCAAGAAGAGACAAGCAATGAAATATCTCATAGACCAAAAAATATCAAAAGGTACTTCCCTATAGTGTGGGGAAAGACCTCTGCATACTACAATTTATAGGTCAGTAGAACGACTGCCCACTGAATTCAGGAAGGATTGGAAAACTTTGATCTCTATGAACTCTTGAAACTAACAGGCAGAATATCCTTTTCAAGACAAAAGCCCCAACTGAGGAGAAATTGTTGGGAATCATATCCCATCCCCTAAATAAGACAAGGATAAAATCGGCAAAGGAAAAAGAAGTCCAGGTAAAAGGAAGAAAGCATCAGGAAAACAGATTCCAGAAAGTAGAAGACTATCTCTTTATTCATAGAGATACTATAGTGCTTTCCCCCCGACACCAATAATTTGGGGAAAAAAGAAGGGATAGTTCTAGAGATATACAGCTAGAAAACCTTTCCTGACCTGATATTCTATCCTAAAAGCTGGGGGAAATGAATTTTATGTAAACCTAAGCAACAGAAAAGATGACAGTCAAATTTCATATAGAATGAATATTTTTTAAAACAGTAAGTTAAAAAAAGACTAGTGTGTCTTTACAGAAAGATGTGTCTACAAAACACAGAGAAAAACTGTAACCTAAAGACTGAACTACCAAAAAGAAAAAAATCAGAGAAAATGAGAATAACATAATTCAGAACTAGAAAACCCCAGAAATAACATGAGAGAACTCAAAACTGAATTAGACATGAAAAAGTTATTTCAGGAGCACCTAGGTGGCTCAGTCAGTTAAACATCTGCCTTCAGCCCAGGTCATCATCCCAGGGTCCTGGGATTGAGTCCCCTATCAGGCTCCCTGTTCGGTGGGAAGCCTGCTTCTCCCTCTCCCTCTGCCCCTACTCCAAGCTTGTGCTCTTTCTCATACTCTCTCTCTCTTTCAAATAAATAAATAAAATCATTTAAAAAACATTAAAGTTATTTCAAAAAGAACTACCTAAACTGAAGAAAGAATAAATATAATAGTATATATTATTGTATGTTATATGTAATACATAATAACACACAGTAATAGTCCATAGTATAATAATATAAATAAATAAGAGAGCTATAAGGTAAAAATAAGAAAAATATAAAAGCTCAAAAATATTTAAAGTGATGAAGCTCATTATAGAACTGAAATCTATTTTTCATAAGTACCAAATGGAAATTTGAAAACTTGAAAACACAGTAATTTAAATAAAGAACTGAACGGATAGCTTTAATAGCAGATGAGACATATCACCCCCCCACCCAGTCAGGCTTAGTTAACATAAAGACAAACAATATAAAATAAAACAAAAGAATGAAAAACAGAAGAAAGAGGAAATTAAAAGGTCTAATATACATGTATTGGAATTCAAAAAGAAATGCAAGAAGCTCTACAAACCCCAAGTAGAATTCATGCAAAAAAAAAAATTAAAAAACCAAACACACAACACACACACACACACACAGCTAAGCACATCATAAGAAAACCTCTGAAAACCAAGACAGAAAATCTTAGCAGCCCGAGGAAAAAAGAAATCATTACCTTCAAAAGAGAAATAATAAGATTTTTGTTTGAGTTCTCATTCTCAACAAAAAGTATAGTAACCAGAGGGGGGAAAAACACAAATAAAAAATGAAATGACACTTTTAAAGTACTGAAAATAACTGCCAATCATGAATTCTATACCCAGCAAAAATATCCTTCAGAAATGAGGGCAAATCAGAAACATTTTAGACAAAAACTAACATAATTTCTCACCAGCGGACCCCATATTAAATGTAACAGGTTAGAAGGTCAGGCAGAGAGAAAATGATCTCAAATGTAGACACAGAAATGCAGCAAGAAATGAAAAGCAATAGAAAGGATAGATAATAAATAAGGGGAAAAGATGGTGGGCAAAACAATAAAAATGTCTGGCAGTTAAAATACACAGAGTTAAAATGCCTTACAGATAATACACTACAATAAATAGAAGTTGATGGGGAACAGTTATTAAAGCTTGAGCCTAGTTAATCTTTAAGACCTCCACTGTGACATAGGGAAGGGCATAAATGATAGTAATATGTTGAGATTTTTGATCAACAAATAAGACAAATATGAAATTTGATTTTCTGGCTCCCACACTGCTGTATGTGAGAAAACCATTTTTTAAGCCTCAAAAATTAACATTATTTCAAAACCTCACAATATGTATGATGTGAAACTTATGGCCAACCAAAGAACTTTTAATTGACGAGCTAAAAGATGTACTTACTGGTAGGAGAAATTATAGCCAATTTGCAACCATGTTTGTAACCAGGATCCACTCCCATCAGGGTGCGCCCTGGAACAGGGCTTGTTAAAAGGAGCTGACGAAGGTTCCGTCCAAACATCATTACTGATTCCTTCTCTGCATCTGATGTTAGCTTGGCTCTTTAGAAACCAAAAGATAAAAGGAAAAAGAGAAAGTATTTAGTTTTTCATTCACCTGAAGTTTCTTCCTGAAAAAGAATAGAATTCATTCCATACACTTAATCCTCACAGGAATAATTATTATAACAAAATAAAGGAGAAAACATCATATATAAAATTATACTGAGTCTATTTTTGCTAATTGCAGTAAGACATGAAACCATAAATAATTCTGAAGCAAATTTGAGGAGTGTGTCATACCTACATTCCTTCTCTATCTGCCCTTTATATACAGAATCTATATGTATAAATATCTGTGTATGTGACAGAAAAAACAGAGTATATAAAGACCTGGATATCACATAATAAGTCAAGTTAATGTTTATCAGCTGATTAAAAATATAAACACAAAATTAGTGATAAATTATCAAATCCTAAGTAGTCTCTCCCATCAGTATTTGGCTTTACACTTTTACCTATACAAATCTCAATGTAATCTCACTCTGTTCAGTTCCCCACATCGAGCCCCCACCTTGTCATTCTCAGCAATGTGACATGACCAAGGATATTAATAATCAGTCCAGAACCATGCCTCATGCACATAATTCCCCAGGTTTTCTCCAGAGAAATTATTGGAAGTCTAATTTTAAAACTTTTTCTAGGATAAAAATACATGTCTATAATGGACTTAAAGGCATTTGGAAACTAAATTTTAACACCATTCACTTTCTTTCTTTTTTTAAAAGTATTTATTTATTTAAGTAATAACTATACACAATGTGAGGCTCGAAGTCACAACCCAGAGATCAAGAGCCACACACTTTTCTGATTGAGCCAGTCAGGTGCCCCTTAACACCATTCATCTTAACAAAAGCTCTTAACTTATTATCTCCTGAAATTCTTATGAATTTTATAAGAAGACATAAAAAGTATGTCTTCTCCATTAGAACAGGTAAAGACATTCATGCCATAGCCACAAGAAAACTGACAAAAACCATTCAATGTACAAAAACCATTCAATGTACATTTCATGTCAGTGCTGAGGTAGAATTATCTACATATATGAAGGCACACACAGCTAACCAAAGTCTGCTTTTCTGTCTGAGTCAGTTTCTTAAGGATTTCTCTCATCTTTTCACATCATTTTCCCACATTCAGCCAAGCAACAAGCAAAGTATCATGATAGGTATTTCTAAATTTTCACTGTTTACAAAGTGAATGTTTGCTGTCAGTCTTATATAAAGTACCATGATCGGTGTGAGATACAAAGCTGAAAGATCCCTGTTCTGAACACAACTGCACAGTGGAAGAAACAGAAAGGTATACAACAGAAAGTATAATCAGGTAAGTATAAACAATGGTTAAGTGCTATGCTAATAAGAAAATATGGGAGGGACAGTTAAACCGCAAAACTTTCTAAAAGAGATGTCTTAGGTGAATCAAGAAGAATAAGTAATAGAGTTAAGCAAACAAAGGCAGGGAGAATAGAATGAAGACATAGAGAAAGTGTTGCAGGCCATGGAAGTACCATACATAACAACTCATGACACATTATAGAAAAAGCAAGTAATTTCATATGCCAAAGTAAAGACATAAGGCTGTAGAGCCAAGAAGAAATCAGACCACAAAAGGCTACACATGATCTTCTAGAGAGCCTGGATTTAATCCTAGAGATAAAGAAGATCCACTGGAGAATTTTAAGTAGAAGAGCATGAAACAATCAGATGGGAGTTTAAGGATGGCAATGTGAAATGTGTAGTATGGCAAAACAAAGACAGAGATCACCTGTGACCCTAGAACAGCAATCCAGACAAGAAATTATCATATCCTGGATAAAACAGTAACCACAGAGATCAAGAAGCGGCAAAATTCAAGGTATAATAAAGGATGGGAAAATAGGTAGCATGGGAGCCTGGGTGGCTCAGTGGGTTAAAGCCTCTGCCTTCAGCTCAGGTCATGAACTCAGGGTCCTGGGATGGAGGCCCACATCGGATTCTCTGCTCAGCAGGGAGCCTGCTTCCTCCTCTCTTTCTCTGCCTGCCTCTCTGCCTACTTGTAATCTCTCTCTCTCTCTCTCTCTCTGTGTCAAATAAATAAATAAAATCTTTAAAAAAAATAGGTAGCATATGATAACTGACAAGGTAGAACCATGAAAGACGTACGTGTGAAAAACAACACAGTGATCAATCATCTTGATAGTTACAGAAATAAGAAATCCAAAGTAGACCGAATAGTATACTGAATCAAAAGTCTGCAAAATAATATAGTCTGTATGGTTGTTTTAAGTACTCACACATGAATGAAGAAAAGTCTGGTTAACAGTGATTATCTTTAGGAAGTGAAATTTTCTGGGGGTTTTTTCTTAGTGTTTTACTGATTCTTCCAATTTTTCTACATTAGGACAAATTTCTTTTTAATTAGAGAATTAAAGTAATTTTCTTTAAAGAAAAATCAATTGGGAGTTTTCTCCCTCAATTGCTGTTTGGGTAATTACAAGTATTTCTATCAAGAGACACATCTGCAGACAATGTCTGCAAACTGAGTTACAGACTAAAATAAGATATACTTTTTTCATCAAAGGCATTTTAGAAAAAGTGCTCTTGTTTGCCCACTGCTAAAAAAAGTCAGAGAAGGATTACACATTAAACAATCCCACACCAAATCTCTTACATTAAATCTCAATGAAATCATTCCATAGGCAGTGAAGCGAATCAAGTCAAATGTATGCCAAAATGTCAAAAGCACTACTGGACATTATATGCAACACAAAAAACCAAGATAAAGAAAAACCAGAGGAAATGAAATTTTGAATAAGGTAAATTTCTCTTTTTCCTTATGAACAAAACCTCTTATTTTTAAATTTTATGCCCCAGCACTCAAAAGCAAGAGATGTTACCTCGCACAGACTTGAAATGATATAGGATTCAAATAGAAACAATATTGTTAAGGGGCAACTGAGCTATGAAGGATGAATCAAGAGAATGAATGACTTTGATAAAAAGAAGCTGGTCAAAAAAACTATGTGTCTTTTTTATACTACCTCCTTGGTCCCTGTTGTCAACACCTCCAAAGTCAATGGCCAAGTCCAGTAAAAGAAAAAGAGGCGAATATTATAAAGGCTGCTATCAATTCTCATAGGCCTGAAGAGATGGCTAGAAATCTACAGTTTTCAAGTAAGCCTTGCTGAAACTCTTGCTAAAAATAAGAGAGAATGAAGAAGGTCTGGAACACACAGGAAGGAATATATGAGGGAATGGCTAGTTTGAAGATTGACTACAAAGACAAAGGCTAGAGATAAGTAGGGAAGAGGGTTTTTGCCTCCTCAAACTTCTTTCCATCTCTTCCCCTACAAAAACCCTCAATCTGCACCTCAGCTCTTTTGCAGTTCTTTGTAACTGTTAGTCCTTCCAGTAGTACATTTAGATGGTCACTTTAATCATCACCTCTAATATGTGCTCATCACTGCTGATAATTATTCACCTAAGTAACTCCCATTTAGAATTAAAAACATATATTAGCTTTCTTCTTCAAAGTAATAAATTCATAGTAATAAATTCATCATGTGCCCCACTGAGCACATGATGAATTTCTTATGCTGTTTTAGTTCTCTTACTTCCAAAAACTGTTTCCAACTAAATTCCCCATTAACTTTCGGTTTATTATCCCAAGCTAAATCTCTCCACAATAAAACCATTTGTTTGTCCTGGCTGTCAAATTATAAAACTGGTACTGTAGGACTGGAAGGGGTACATACTAACTGGTCAAGATTTGAAAAGTACATTGTAATTAAGACCTCTGTTTTGTGGTCTATGCATGTGAATGCCTCTACAGACTGAAATCTAGGCTTAACTGTAATTGCTTTGTGATCCTGACTCAGTTCTTTGGATGGGTTAGTGGGTCAACAAATATTTACTTCAGGCTTTAATGGGTCTATTACCATAAGTAATAATAAACAGTACATAAAATTAAATAAGACAAGATACGTACCTGAACTCTCTACAGAGGAGAGGATAAATAAGGCGTTTGAAAGAATCATCAAGTGAATTGTGTAAGATCTTCATTAACTCTGGCCTTGCAAAGCCACGTGGTCTCCACCTGCAAAAAAGAAAAGCCTACACTAAAACCAATGTAGCAATAACAAGAGCATGAAATGACTCCTGGAAAGGGGGAGAGGAAGACCAGAAAAGGGGGAAAAAACTTTATTGAAGCCAAAGTAACATAATCTGTGAGGAAACACTGTGGTGTCTGGAAATTATTACTATGACATCTGGAGTTCTTATTTTTAAAAACCTGGTAACCACGGTCACATATAAAACTTAAGGGAGGAAAACCTTTCTTATTCTGTGAAGTCTCCAGAGCATTATTGATAATGGTGAAAATCTTAAGACATAAGAAAATCACCAGAAAATGACTAATGCACTGCTATGAACTAAATTATATTCCCTAAAATTAGTATGTTGAAGCCTTAACCCTCAGTGAGATTGTATTTGGAGATGGGCCTTTGGGAGGTAATTAGGATTAGAGGTATCCTGACGGTAGGGCCATCATGATGGGTAAGTGTCCTTAGAAGAAAAGATTATCAGAGAGCCTGTCCTCTCTCTATCCCTTTCTCTGCCAGCCAGGTGAGGACATAGTGACAAGGCAGAAGTCAAAAAGCCAAGAAGAGGGTTCTCACCAGGAACCAAATCAGCGTGCACCTTGATCTTGGACGTTACATCCTCCAGAACTAGGAGATAATACATTTCTGTTGTTTAAGCCACTCAGTCTATGGTATTTTGTTATGGCAGCAAAGCTAAGACAAACATGCATCCTTCTTTGCCTATTCCTTGATCTTTTCCTGAGAGTTAAAGCAAACGGAGCAAAGGAGAAACTCTGTTTTAACCCTTCCCTCTTGCTATTCCTTAGCAGAACTCATTCTACTCTTCAGGCTGCAGTGCTCTACTACGCAGTGTATCTGAATACATGCCGATGGATATAAATGTCAGAGAACTGAATGGTAGTGGGCACTAGATAAAGAACAGTAAGAGAAAAACACAAGCTAAAAAGGACAAATTCAGCCCAACCCCTTCCATGTTTCCATCCATCAACAGGATCTCTGCCCTTGCCCTTCAATGACTCTTGAGTAGAAACCATTAATAACAATATCTACTTTATATATCATAATAAAAGAAACCACTAATATACCCTAGGGTCATCTCTCTTACTTATCTCAGGTAGGAAATAAACTAAATTTCAATGGACAAACATTTAAGTGACGGTTTCATAATAACAACTAACTAAATCCTTTCCATAGAAGGTTATTATCTGAGAGGAATAGTTTTTTTAATTTGAATGAAAGTGCTTTCAGAACACACATTCTTCCACTTGAATCTGTTACTCCCTACTGTCACCTTGTCCCGAGGGCGTGAGGGTTAGGGAGGAGTAGGAGATTAATTAGGCACACATTATTAACATTATAATTAATACTATTGTTGTTACTGTTACAGCTGTTATTATTATCCTTAATTTGGAGAGCCCAAAGTCAGGAAAGACATCCCAGAAGCAACATTTCGGATGGGTTTTAAAAAATGAATTGTGTTGAGCACCTGGGTGGCTCAGTGGGTTAAAGCCTCTGCCTTCAGCTCAGGTCATGATCTCAGGGTCCTGGGATGGAGGCCCACATTGGGCTCCCTGCTTGGTGGGGAGCCTGCTTCCTCCTCTTTCTCTGCCTGCCTCTCTGTCTACTTGTGATCTATCTCTCTCTCTCTCTCTCTCTCTCTCTCTCTCTCTCTCTTGCTCGCTAATAAATAAATAAATAAATAAATAAATAAATAAATAAATAAAACCTTTAAAAAAATGAATTGTGTTTTACCAAAAAAGACACAGGAAAAAAAAAAGCATACTGGTAAGAAACCACAGCACATGTAAAAGCATACAGGCATGAAAGAACATAATGAGTCCTTTCAAGTAGATTAGTACTGCTAGAGTATAGCTGTCAGGACCAGGTGGGAGGAAAATGGGGCTAGAAAATATGGCAGTGGCCAGATCATTAAAGGTCTTATACAGCATGCTATAGAGCTTGGCAAGTTAGGAGAGAACACAGTCCTGGGTCATGGAACAATATGCTAGGAAGATAATCTTGAGAGGCAGGAAGGCCCTAATGGAGTGATTTTTTAAATGTATGTATCGGATATCTGCTGGGGTCATGCTCTTTAAGACCAAACTTAGGCTTCCCCATTGCTAGTAGGAAAAACACAGAAATCCTTATATTGCTTACCCAAACCCTCTGGAAACTTCAGTAATTTTCCACAAAACTTATCTCTTGCCCCCACATCTACTCTGGGTTCCTTCCAAATAATTCCCTACATTGCAGCCAGAGTGATCTTAAAATACAAACTGATCACGACAATACTCTGTTTAAACCCTTTATTGGCTTTTCATTACCCTTAAGAATAAAATCCTCACCCTGTCTAGAAAATTGCATATGACCTGGTCCATGCCTACAAGTCAATCCTCATTTCTTATTGCTTCCTGTTTCTTTCCTTCTGTCTCTGACCTACACACAACCCAGACTACATCAGGATTCCCTGTTACAAACTCATGAAACGCTGCACTTCTCCTTTATAACCTCAGCATACTCTTAACCATTTGCTCAGGGTCTTCTCCATTAAACTACATTGTCACCAAGGACAAGCAGCATATTTGTCTGGTTTATAAGTGAATCCCCAGCATCTAGCATAAACCTGAATGGGATGAATACACGAGAGAGGTGGAAGGTGGAAGAAGTAGGGACAAAAAGAGTAAAACAAAAAAGAAGAGGAGGAGGAAGAAAAGATTTGAGTATTTCCAGTCATACAAATGTGTTTAAAACATGAAAACAATTCCCTGAGAATGGTTCTTTGGTTCCCAAAGAAATATTTTAGCTAGCTGTTATTTCAGTTCTTTAGTTCCCATAGAAGAGTTTCTTCAATTATCTATATGAAGAGAAACTTCTAAAACATAAACTGACACTTATATCTCTATACCATAGTAATGTAAAGTATTATAGTATAGGTCAAATAATATTATCAATTCAATTGGAGGAGAACTAAATGAAAATATAGATGAGCCAAGAAAAACCATTTAAATCTCTGTAAAGAAACCATTCCTTAACATTTACTTAGTATGATGGTAACGGTTTAAAGCCTAATAACTTCCTTAGCTATTGAGGACAGACTCTGATACTGAGTATTATGAACATTCATAGGAAAATAAGATAGAAGTTGCCTCCAGTTTACTGTGATCTACTTATAAAAGCCATTTCTAAAAAGGAGTTTGTACAACAATCCCACTACTTTGTAATAGCAGATACCACTAAAGGCCACACAATTACATGGAATATCATTTAATTTTCTTAAATCTGTGAAAAAGGTATTACTCATCATTTTGACAATAATGAAACTGAAAGAAATTAAGTAACGTGCTCATAGTCACAAGGGTAAGAAGTCATATAACTGGAATTCGAACTTAGATATATCCGTTTCTTGGATTTTGTTAAATTAAAATGATCTAATTTCTTTATACAATTGTTTAAATCTATAATCTCTTCTAGGTATTTATTTCCTTTTTATTTTTAATGAAATTTATTTGTTTACAAAAGAAATAAGCATTCATTTAAGGGCGCCTGGGTAGCTCAGTGGGTTAAAGCCTCTGCCTTTGGCTCAGGTCATGATCTCAGGGTCCTGGGATTGAGCCCCGCCTCAGGCTCCCTGCATGCCTCTCTGCCTGCTTGTGATCTCTCTCTCTCTCTCTCTGTGTCAAATAAATAAATAAAATCTTAAAAATAAATAAATAAATAAATAAACTCTACGGGACAGTATACAACAGAAAATTAAAATCTCACACTAGAGTGATGAAATAGATCATCTGTATTTTTTCAAAAAATTTCTCACACATATGTAGACCTATTTTTTGCCATTAACGAGACCATTCTATAAATACTAATTAGGTACTGTCTTTTAACCTAATAAGACATGTTTATATCTCAATTTTAGCTCTATCTCAACTTTTTTAAGATGGCTGCACAGAATTCCACTGAATGGATATAACATAATTGGCTTACACAATTTACGTACTGACTAATAATGAGACAGTTGTTTCACTTGATGGGTCCTTGGTTAGCATTATTTGGTCATTAAGCAAGCTGATCCTTCATGGAATGGGGTTTTGGCAAACTAGTTTCCAATCAATTGATGAAAGAACCATACTAGATGAGAGAGCTAACCTCCAAAGTATATAGGACTTGTTCCTCTCAAAGAAAAATCATTCCAACTCTTCAAAGAGCTTTACCAGCAATCTCCCTAACTTAAGGTTACACAGAACTAGCTTGTGAGGAGCATACCCCAAATCTACATGTCCTAACTTCTAGGCAAGCTTTTTTACCTTTGCATCAGTTTTCTCATTGGTCAAATGGCAGCTACAAATCTGCTCTACCAACTGAACAGATTATCATAAGGATCAAATACACTCTGAAAAGTTAAAACTAAAAGTTAGAAGTTCTATACAAATATGTGGTGCTATTTTAAAAGGTTCCCTTAACAAATGAAAAACGGAAATAAAAAGTTACATAAGTTTAGACAATTCTCTGAAATATCCAATAAACTTAATGTTTGTTTCAATCATCCTTAATGTTCAAAACATTTTAAGTAAATTGCACATACTATGTTTAGAGACTTATATTGTAATATCCAATAAATTATATTCTTGTTTTGATTATCCTTAATGTCAAAACATTACAGATATGCCATATACACGATGTTTTATTAATTTAGCTTTTCATAAGAGAAAACAATCTGTATAAGACTCGAATGGTACCAAAAAGTATTAACGTAAAAGTCCCTTTCCCCAGAGAAAGCCACTATTAATAATTTATTTTAATATTTAATATACCCTGTCTCCCATTTAAACATACACAACATTTTTACTTTTTTTGATGTAAAAAGGACACATATCCATTGTCTGTCAATGTCTGTTTGTTTAACAGAATGGACATTTTCTGATATCAGTGTATATATGTCTCAGTATGGCATTTTAGAAATCAAAGATAGAAAATTCTATAAAAATCTATAAACAGACCTGTTTTGGATGCACCACCTGCAGAATTCATTCTTTATTCCATCAGAAATGTTGACTTTGACAGTCAGTATCTTCAAATTTTCTCCACGATTAATTGCCAGAATCTGAATGCAAACATATATAGCAAAGACTGATGATCCACTAAATAGGTAAATGGTCAATTTAACCAGTCAACATTGGTGAAATAAATAGAGCGGTTATCCAACCTAGAGCTATATTAATTTTTTATTAATTTATTTACCAAAAATGTATTTTAAAAATAATCATTTCTTTAAACTTTTTCCAGAAAAGTTTTTTTAAATAAAATACAGGTACAAAGCCTATGACATTCACAGGAAGAGACTATGGTGATCTAAAAATCTCATTTCAGATTTCATTAATGAAAAATTTTTGATCATCTGGAGTTATGAAATTTTCTTTCTATACTTGTAAAATATATTGTTAAGAAAAAGATGCATGCAAATTCTCAAGTGGAATAATACCTACTAACTGTTATCATTTATTGAGCATTTACTAATTATCAGGTCTATCTCAGCCCTTTAAATACTTATCTCATTTAATTTTCAAAGCTAACAGGGGGATATGTATTATCTTCACTTTATATATTAATTTTTTAAGACTAATTTATCCCAAATAACAAAGATAACAAGTGAAGGAAAAATTTAAACTCAGATCAGGTTGTCTATCTCTTAAGCAAATGTCTTAAGATACATTAAAAACACTCCTTTAAAGAAGCGCAAACAAACCCAAACAAGTAAAATAAAGGAAATAATAAAGAACATAGGAAAAATTAACAATAGAAAAACAACCGAAAATAATGCTAGCAAAAACAAAAACTTTCTTTGAAAATACCACAAAACTGAAAAGTTTTTCACTAAACCAAGAAAAAAGGAGGGAGCATTCCAACTACCAAAATCAAAAATAAGAGGGGCCATTATTATCGAAGTTACAGAAATGTAAAGGATCATAAAAATACTATGAACAACACATGTCAAATTATACCACTATTTCTAAATAAAATGGAAAAATTCTTAAAAAGACTGCTAAAACAGAATAAAAATAGGAACAGAATATCTGAAAAGATCTACAATAAGTAAAGAAGACTAAATTAGTAATTTAAAATTTTCCCACAAGAAAATGTCCAGGCCCAGATGGCTGCACTACAGAATTCTACCAACCATTTAAAAAATTAACATCAATTCTTCCAAAATATACCAACTCTTCCAAACTCTTCCAAAATATACCATAGAAGAAAAAGCTTCCCAACTCTGTTTACCCTGATACCCAAACCAGACAAGAACATTGCAAGAAAAAAATAAAGACCATTCTCTCTTATGAATACTGATATAAAAATCCTCAATAAAAAAAGAAAACCAAATCCATAAATAGATAAAAAGGATTACACACTAGGACCAAGAAGGACTTATTCCAGGAATACAAGGTTAGTTTAATACCCAAAAATCAATTAACATGATACATCATACCAATAAAATAAAAAACAAAAATCATATAATCTTCTTCTTACACAATAGATGCAGAAAGAATATTCAACAAAATTCCAGGTTTGTTCACAACAAAAACACTCAACAAACTAGGAACAGAAAACAACTTCTTCAATGTGATAAAGACCACATATAAAAACCCCACAGATAGTATCATATTTAATGGTGAAAGACTGGATACTTTCCCTCTAAAATTACAAGGGTCTCCTCTTGCCACTTCTATTCAACATCATACTGGAGGTTACGGCCAGGGCAATTAGACAAGGAAAACAAAACAAAAAAAGACCAGAAGACATCCAGATGGAAAAGAAAGAAAACGATCCCAATTTGCATATAATATGACCTGGTATATGGAGAACCCTAAGGAATTCACTATAAAATTATTAGAACTAATAAGGAATTTGGCAGGATTGCAGGATAATCAATTTCTATACACTAGCAATAAGCATTCTGAAAAAAAAAACAAAACAAAACACTCATTTACCATAGCACCGAAAGGAGTAACATACTCAGGAATAAATGTAACAAAGGAAGTGCAAAATGGATACTCTGAAAACTACAAAACATCGCTAAAAGAAATTGAAAGAATGGAAAAATATCCCATGTTCCAGAAGACTAAATATTGCTAAAATAGCAATACTACCCCAATTGACTTACAGATTCAATGCACTTCTACCAAATACCAGCTAGTCTCTTTGCAGAAATTGACAAATTCTAAGAGTCATATAGAAATTCAAGGGACCCAGAGTCAATCTTGAAAAAGAAGAAAAAAGTTGAAGGACTCCTACCTTACTATACCACTTTAAATCAACTGTCTTAAATATGCTCAGAGTTAAAGGAAATCACGGACAGAGACCTAAAAAAAATATCAGGAGAATGTGGTCTCAACAAACAGAATATCAATGAAGAGTTGAGAATTACAAAAAGAAACCAAAAATAAATTCTGGGCTGGGAACTACAATGACTGAAATGAAAAATTTACTGAAAGGGTTCAATAGTTAATTTGAGCAAGCAGAAGAAAGAATCAGCAAACTTGAAGATAAATCAATTGAGATTATATAGTCTGAGAAGAAAAAAAAAAAAACAAGAAATAAACAGAGCCTAAGAAACCTGTGGGACATTATCGAGTATACCAACATACATATAATGGGAGACCCAGGAGAGGAGAAAGAGGCAGAAGGAATATTTGAAGAAATAATGACCCAAATTTCTCAGTTTTGATAAAAAGCAACCAACACATCCAAGAATCAGAATGAACTGCAAGAATAACTAAATTCAAGGAGATCTACAGTAAAACACATTATAATCAAACTGTCAAAATCTAAAGCCAGAGAATCCTGGAAGAAGTAAGAGAAGTAATTCATCATGTGTTAAGGACTTGGTAAGATTAACAGCTGATACTTCATCAAAACCATGGAGGCCAGAAGACAGCAGGATGATAAAATCAAAGAGCTGAAAGAAAAAACTGTCAACCTAGAATTCTATACCCAGAAAAAATTCTGGAGATTGGTTGCACAACAATGTAAATATACTTAACATTACTGAACTGTGTACTTAAAAGTGGTTATGATGGTAAGGTTATAAGTTAAATACATTACATTTTACTACAATTAAAAATAAATTTAAAAAAGAAATTAAGACCTTACGATAAAAACTGAAGGAATTTGTCACTAGTAGACCCCTACATGAAATGTTACAGGAAGTCCTTCAGGCAGAAATGAAAGGACACTAGACAGTAACTCAAAAGCATACAAAGAAATAAAAAAACACTGGTAAAAGTAGCTAATAGGTAAAAGTAAAGCCAGCATTATTTTATTTTCAGTTTGTTTATCATCTTTTTCCCCCAATACGACATAAAAGCCACTTTCCACATTTTAGATATAACAATTAGGAAAAAAATTAGCAAACTGAAAAATGATATAAAAAGAGATATAACAACTATAATTTACACAACTGAGATCTCACACTTTATTCTAAATCAGATTATCTCTAATTTGTATGTCAGTCAGAAAAGATCAAGTATTGAACTCAAAGCCAAGCATAGTGAGAAGCAAAGTCTAATACAAAAAATCACTGGCCAAAATGTCAAGATATCTGAAGTGGTATACTGTCAGCTCTGCTAATAATGCTCAGTTTTACTAACTTTTCTGGGTCTTGAGTTCCCATTTGTGAAATGGGAAAGATAGGACAAAATTATAAAAATTTATATGAAAATAAAGAAGAAAACAGTTGCCTTAAAATTCTTTAATTCCTTAATAAGTAGTAGACAAATCCAAAGTATCATCATCATTATTAGTATCAGCATGGATAAGCAGTTTCTTTATTTACCTGGTGATGTTGGATGTTTCTTATGTTGCATGAAAAATTCTGGTATAGCAGAAACTTATCAACGTCTTTTTCATTTACTTTTTTTGAGGACACCTTTGCCAGAGATGACTGGATACAAATATACCTATTTTGGCACCTGTTCAGATAAAGAAATATTCAAAAAGCAAGAGCAGTTATTAATATGTGCTTTAGTAAAGAAACACATTATATGGAAACGTTAGGAAAAAACTTCAGCTATTACCAAATGAGATTTTTTTTTTAAATCATGCCCAAATATAAAAAGGTACTGACTCATCAAAAGAGGACGCTGCTAGTATAGGTCATCCAGATCTATATAAATATCAACCCAATCCTATAAAATGCATGAATCAGTTCATCTGCAGTTATATAAGAGGCCAAAACTACAGATACCAGATCAATAATTCTGGTCTAGATTTCATCCTTTTCTAACCACTGAGTTAGGCAGTCAGAGTCAAGTAAAACCTAAAAAGAAGGGAAACGAGGATATGGCAGCACAGCTTCCAGTGACAGTTTATAAAACTGAAACAAATTTTGGTAGGATAATTACTTATAAAAACACATTTAAACCTGGGTGATTCTCCTCCTTTGACTCATTCCTACTAGGAATTGCTGTTACTATTACTGAGGGAATAGGACACTTCTCTCCCTGTATTAACAAAAACCCTGAAAAGTCACTGCAGTCAACTGGTTCATTTCCACCTTTCCTCTCCTCTGCACACCTCAGAGATGTGGAGAAAGAGTAAGAGCAGCCTGCTGCCAAAACCTGGTCTTCTCTGCTGATACACAGCTGAAAAACATATTAAAATAGGGTTTTAAGATAATATCTTTTTTTAATGAGGCATAAAATCCAAAAGCCCAGGTAGGGCCCAGGTCATGAGGTTTTAATCTCTTATAAATGGACCATGATACCATGGATAAGCAGCTCTCTCCATCAGCTGAAATTGATTTTGAGGTCAGCACTTTTATCTATACCTGATATTAAACATCCTCAAGTTAACTCAATCACTTATAAATACCAGAAATGAGATATTATAATACATGTATACTACATACATCACAGTATGTCTAAAAAGCATGCCATCCAGTCTATATGAATATTGACTCTCTCTAGCATACACTGTGTAATGCAATGGTTTTTAAACTGTTCCTCAGAGCCCTCCGCTGAGGTGTGTCAGCGTAAGGAGGATGACCAGGCAGAGTTCCAGGCTCCCTGCCTAGAATTCAATTAAAACAACTTTACTTTTATCTGTTTTATAATTAGGGTTCTGTTGCTTGAACAAAGAGTTCTGTTACCAAAAAAAGAGTCTAAAAATAAAGTTTTTAATGAACACTAGTGTTAGCACTAACCATATGACCCTTAACAGCATGAGTCCACAAAGCAGAAAACTCTATAAAAGAGTTACTCACAATTTCCGAATGAAGTCAAGCGTGTCTTTGTCTTTAGCAATCATGTCTGCTAAAATATGCTGCACTCCTGTTTCAATATCCTGGAGTGCTGAAAGTCCTTTAGGAGAAGAGTAAGGGGAAAACAAAGAAAGAACTACAGATTGGTTTTTTAAGTCGATAATTAAATCATAATAAATTTATTCCAGTGAAAATAAACCCTTAAATTGAAAACCTTAAGACAGAGACATATCATAGCAGTGACTAGCTCACCTCTGCAAAAAATTAACAAGTCTCCAAAGCAACAATACAGGACCTTTACATATCATACAACCTAGTGGCAAAAAAATGTAGCTCTGGAACCAGCCACCTGGTCTAATCCTAGTTCCACCACTTACCAAATGTGTAATCTTGGGCAAATTACTTGACCTCTCTGTGCCTCAGTTTTCTATAAAAATGGAATAGCATCTACTTCATGAAATGTTTATAAAGAATAAGTGTGCTATAGGAAATATGTACTAACAGAGTTATAACCTAAGGTATACTATTTCATACCAGTTACAAAAATTACTCTTTACAAGTAATTTTATTGATATTCTTATTTTGACTTATGAGGCATTTATTTACATTTTTAATGACCCATTTGAATTTCTCAAATCTCACAAGCACCAAATAAGAGCCATTATGTCATTCATCTTCATAGTTGAATTGTCTACCAATGGTGCATTAAGTTCTTTCCAAGTGCTTCTGGTTTGCTAATTTATAGCAGTGACTTTTGAACTTTATGGCCCCTGTGATATCAACTTATATATACATTGAGAGAGATCATTTGCATTGCTTTTTTTCCATTTCTTCTTAGTTGTTCTATTCCCATTAAAGCTTTTCTTCTCACATTAAAGTTTGAATTACACAAGCACTAAGTATCATAAGTATGTTTTCCTGAGAACATAGTTTTAAGGAGTTAATAGGTACAAAAGATAAAGAGGATAAGAAGACAGACTTATGGAGTCATCAAAAAAGAAATGTCTTGATGGGTTTTGTTATAACTAATCATAACTATTAAAATAACTATAATTATTTTAAAGAAATTTAACCATTAAAATATAAATTCTGCTTACATTTTAAGAAAGTTTCCCTATGAGGGGATTTTTAGGAGTAAATTACCTTTGAGAGGTGGAAGGCTGAATATATAAAAGACCTAGAACAGCTGTGACATAGTAAGCAGTCAATAAATGTCTACTCTTAGGTGAGCTATCTCCCTGTATCAGGCTTCATCTAAGAAAACCAGTCACTATGCACTAATTCCTGGAGTCCCAAAGCGCCTTACAGCATCATTACACGAACTTTAATAAAATCACCAGATAATAAGTCAGAAGATGGAATATATCTCTAATGAGAATCATCAATGAGAGAGAACAGAAAAAAGGAAGTTATATATTTTGCTATTATAATAGGAGACCTTTAAAAAACCCCATCATTTTTGGTGAATACAATTTGAAAACTTTTTATAATTAACAAATCTTACATAATTAAAATTATGCTAGAGCTCTAAAACAACATTTTATATAGGGTCTAAGGACCCAAAAATAAAATCACACTAGGTACTAACTAAAAATATGGATTCCTAGACTTGGGGATTTTTGTTTTGCAGAGCATTCCAGATGATTCTGATACCCATTAAAGTTTAAAACAAAACAAAACAAAAAAACACTGCTGGGGAGGTGCTTTGAGCTACCTCTAGAGCAGAGGTTCCTAATGAGAGGTAGAAATTATCAGAGTCACTTGGGCAGCTCATCCAAATTACATTACCTCCCTCTCAGTCCCAACTAGGAAGAGAAAGGACTGGGAAGAGTCTTGTTGTGTTTGAATAAGCATCTTCTTCCACAAGAGAGAATTGATCACTGGGGCTTAAGACAGCCAAAAATAGTAAGAGTTTAAAAAGTTTAGCACCTCAATGAAATCAGGAGAAAATAAGGACCACAGAAATAGAATATCCTATCTCCTTTGTTGTAGTGAAAACTTCCCAGCCAGTTTTTTCAAAGCTCCACAACTGTAATAAAAATTGGAAGGGCTAACACTTCTTTTCACTTTATCTGCAATAAGGATACCTCTTACTCCACACAACAAAGCAATCAGCTACGTCTCCTTCTAAACAACATGGGGATATTCTGAAAACTCTAGGATGTAGTCCATTTGTGGCACGTGTATCTTTTTGATTCAGACCAAGTTCTTATTGGTCTATGGCAAGTAATAAGTGTCTTCCACTTCCAAGTAAATTGCTGGTTTCTTAAACATTTCTTTGAGAAATGATGGGAATGATAAGAATATTTCTTTAGAAAACTAAGAGAATTGAGGATGATCATGAATATGTGTATAGGCCAAGAAATAAAGGGACAGAGAAAAGAAAAAAACAATCCAAACAAATTTAAAAACCAGTATCTAACTTGTTTGGAACAAATTGTAATTCTTTGACATTTATGATCAGAGTAAAAGGAAGAGGCAATAAACCAAACAGAAAGTTCAATATATGCACTAGTACTACTGTCACTGCACTGAGCCCTGACCAAGCCCCATTATCAGAACTATCACTAAGTCCTTCACCATGTGGTACATGAGCACCACCATATATGGCCACGCAAAGAGATAAGAGTTATCAAACCTACCCAGTAGGAACTCACTATGTGTGCAAACTAAGGAAAACTTTGTACCAAAGGAGGTGAAAAGGAAAGGAATCAATCATAAGAGTAAGAACAGACAATAAATCTTTGTGCATCTGACATTCTGAAAACTCCAATATTTGATTTTAAGAAAACATGCTATCACTGGGCAAGAAAGTTCCCACTGTGGCTGACCTTAATGCTTGGCTTTAAGTCTCACCCACTATTAAAACATTAAAATTGCATCATTTGAAAATCTAACTAAAAATATACATTAAAAAATTAAACTTAAGTTTTACTCATTTCAATCCATCTCTAAATTCAATACTTACTTGCTTTTTCTTTTAGTTATTGCCATTTCCAAAACAGATATTAAGATGTGTATATTTGTTTGTGAACAGACACTTGTATTTTTACAGATACTCATCCTTAATTTTTTAATTGCAAACTCACATTGCTGAATAGTTTAAAATGAAAACAGGTTACAACATGCTATCATTCCCCACAATGTAGTACAGAATGTGGATATTCTTATCAGAGACTACCACCTATAGACACTTAGGTCTCCTAGCCAAAAGAATAAAGAGAAGGTCAACGAAAGTAGAATGAGCATAGGACTTAGGAGAGCACCAATCTCCCCATCCTATCCTGTCAGAGCATTCCTGTAAAAAGCAACTCTTCCTCAAAGAGCTCTCCCTCTAGGGGTTATTTTGTCAATAAAACCAATGTATCTTGACATGTATCAGCAGTCACTTTCCATGGGTTTCTCTTAGAAATTCTCTCTCCCCTTCCCTCATCCCATCTCACCCTCCTTCTTTTGCATACATACACAAAAGGTTAGGAAGATACATTTCAGAAAAAAGACCCTTTACTCCTGGAGAGTAGAAGTGTGGAAGTAGAGCTTCACTTTATAACTAATATACGTCAGAATTGTTAAAATTCTTTTTAAAAAGTAGATGCCTTTTATAATTAAATTTTTAGAAACAGAGTCAAAGTTTTAAAAGACAATATAGGACACTCTTTAAAACTTTGGGAAATTGGGCGCCTGGGTGGTTCAGTTGGTTAAGCAACTGCCTTTGGCTCAGGTCATGATCCCGGAGTCCCAGGATCCAGTTCCACATTGGGCTCCCAACTCCACGGGGAGTCTGCTTCTCCCTCTGACCTTCTCCCCTCTCATGTTCTCTCTTATTTGCACTCTCTCTCTCAAATAAATAAATAAAATCTTAAAATAAAATAAAGTAAAACCTTGGGAAATGAAGAAATTTCTCTAAAGAGGAAAAAAAAGGTAAGTATCTTAGAGAAAAGATTAGCAAAATTGAAAAGATTAATAAATTAACTATAGTAAAACTAAGACCTATTTTCTGTTTATTAAATAGGCAGCATAAAGAAAGTGAAAAGAAGTTACAAACTGGGAGAAAAGGTCTATAATACATATAAGAAAAAATATCTTAAAAAGTACTTATAAATAAAAAAAAAGGAGAAACAACACAATAAAAATGGGTAAAAGGGGCGCCTGGGTGGCTCAGTGGGTTAAAGCCTCTGCCTTCGGCTCAGGTCATAATCTCAGGGTCCTGGGATCGAGGCCCACATTGGGCTCCCTGCTCAGTGGGGAGCCTGCTTCCTCCTCTCTCTCTGCCTGCCTTTCTGCCTACTTGTGATCTGATCTCTCTGTGTCAAATAAATAAATAATATAAAAAAATGGGTAAAAGACTAGAATAGGCACTTCATCAAAAGAGGAAGCTGAATGGTTAAGCAGGAGGTATATAGGGGTTTATTTTATTAGAAATATTTATTCCTTATATGCTGTAATACTCTTTTGTATAGTCATTACTTAATGAAATAATTTTTTTAAACATAGTTTTCAAATTAAAAAAGGAAAAAGAAAAAGAAAAAGAAACAGGGATGATCTCTTGAAGTAAAGCTGGTACCTTTTACATTGGGTCTAATGTAAGATAGCAAATTGAGCTCCCCTGGATTCTCAAGCAGTGTCTTGGCTGCTCCTTCTAATCCCAACTGCTTAGCTCTCTGGGCTTTGGTCCCTTTGCTCCCAGTTTTATATGGAGCTGACTAGAAGAAAAAAAAAAATCAGAAAATATACCATATCATTCAGTTTTAAAAGGCAAGTCAAAATTAAAACACAAAATTAGAAGACATGATGGGAATGCTAAAGACATCCTTTTCTTAGCCCTTTCCTCTCCCTTCAGAGATGAATTAATACTAACCAGAGACTACTAGCTATACAAAGATGGTTATTCCTTATCTGATTCTTTACACTTTTCTATTCACTTCACATTAGTCATTTGTTTGTATTCACTCGACTTAAAAACTCAGTGCCTGGATTACAAGTACTGTAAGGTCCTCTCCTCAACCCAAGGGAACTCCTTTAATAGCTGCCAACATACAATGCTTCCACTTCCTAACACACATTCACTCCTCAACCTGAGCCATTGGGCTTCTCTTCCCACATCTTGCTGAAGTGGTATCCTAAAGAGGCACAATAATCCCCTACTTATCAAATATATATTTTTCAATCCTTATCTTGCCAAATCTCCCCACTATATTTATTTACTTAAAAAATGATCATTACCTTCTTCTCAGACTCTCTTCCCTATAGTCTTGCATGGTGTCATTATCTCCTAATTCTCCTCCTACTTCCCTAACCATTCTTTCCATGTCTCCCTCTTCAGTTCTCCCTTCTTCCACCCATGCTTCAAAAGTTAGTGATCCTCAATGGTCTATCCTGACTTGCTTATCCACAAACTCTCCTCCCTGAGTGAGATCTTCCATTCTCATGGTTTTAAAGACCAACTACATGCTGAAGACCCTCACAACTAAGTCTCCAGCTGAGCACTCTCCGTTAGGCTTCTCAATTCCATAACCTACACTCCTTTGTCTCCCCACTCAACTGGGAATGCCTTGGAAACAAGACCTCTGTATTACTTATTCTAGCAAACCACACAAAAAAGCATTTGATAGATATTTATTGAATAAGTACTTTGTTGAATTAAATAATGATGGGTGATGACTTTAGCTTTCTATTTCCAGATGTTTTTTAACTATAAAAAGATCCAAATCATAATATAATTATGCAGGTATTATGTTAAAAGATTCAAAGAGTTCCCGGGTGCCTGGGTGGCTCAGTCATTAAGCGTCTGCCTTTGGCTCAGGTCATGATCCGGGGATCCTGGAATCGAGCCCCGCATCGGGCTCCCTGCTTGGCAGGAAGCCTGCTTCTCCCTCTCCCACCCCCCCTGCTTGTGTTTCCTCTCTTGCTGTCTCTGTTAAATAAATAAATAAAATCTTAAAAAAAAAAAAAGATTAAAAGAGTTCCTTACCACATGTTCTAGTTCTTCAAAAGTTTTACAGTTCAGCAAGGCTTTTAACAAGCACTCAGACATCTTCCCCTCCTTCTTAATTTTTTGGATTGTACTATGAACCTTCTTTGCAACAGCCCTGAAAATAAAAACTTTTGTAATATACAAGACTTATGTGTCAAAACTTCCTTTTTGAAGCTATCTCAAACCTACAGGAATGTTGTAGGTAAGATAAAAAACATTTTTTCCCCTCGGAACCATTTAAGAATAAGTCACTGTTACCCAAATATTTTAGTGTATATTTTCTATAAACAAGAATCTCCTCCTACATAATATAGCCATCAAAAGGAGGTAATGAATACAGATATATTATTATATTCTAATCCGAAGATCTCACCAAAGTTTCACCAATTGTTTCATGTGTGTCCTTGACAGCGAATTCTGTTAAGAGTGTGTAGAACCACATGTTCTAGTTCTGTTAAGTATGTGTAATTGCCATATGTCTATGGTCTCCTTCAAGCTGAAACAGTATCTCAGTCTCCCCTTGATTTTCAAAGCTTTGATACTTCAGAATGTCACAGGCCAGTTATTTTGTAGAATGTCCTACAGTTTGAGTTTCTCTGATGTTACAGAAGTAATTCCATGTTCTTATCACTGCATCCTTTAGGGGGCAAATGATTTTCACGTGTACATTACTAATCTCACCTTAGATCATCTGATAGTGTCTGTGGGTTTCTCCATGAGGCACCCACACTATTTCTTTATAATTATTTTGTGGAGAGGTACTCTGAAGCTATTTAATTATCCCATTCCTTATTAAACTTTCAATTTATTTGCTGATTTATTTATATCACCACAGACTCATGGTTTTTTATTCAATGGTTATAATCCATTACTAACATTTATTTTGATGCTCAATTATTCTGAATTTGACCAGAAATAACCCCTCCAAGCTAGTTTCTTTATTCTTTTGACATATCCCCATCACTCTTTGAGCACTTCCTTATTCTCTGGCACACGATTTACTTTCCTTGCCCCAGCCCTGGAACCAAGCAAATAGTACATAGAAACCAAGTTATGGGTACTAGATGTGCTCACTGCTACTGGGTATCACCACTCAGGACCAGCATACCTAGCACCCATAACTGGTTTCTAAACACCATTCTCCAATGGAGAGAGCCAGGATTTCACAGAGAAAAGCTGATTCTAGGAATCAATGTGTAGGTAGGGGCAAGGGTACAGTCATTCCACCCTTTATGATGATTTTGTACTGTGAATACAAACCCTATCGTTGTATCTAATGCCTCTCAACCTGTTTCAACGCCTATTATTACTTAGTGCATCTGCCTAACTGGAATTGCTAAAATGATGGGGAAAAGTTAGATCAAAATATAGATTATTAGAAATGACTGATGGGAAAAAAATTAAATCTACTTGTGAGAAAAGAAAAAAAAATTGTAAGTTAAAGAGGAAGCACATTCAGTACTTAAATTACAACCTGTGTATCTTTTACATTCTTAGTAGCCCAAGACTGTTTTCAGGGGCTGAAGCTCACCAGGGTCATTTTGACAAAAGGCCAGTGTCCTATACTGGCTTGCGTATATGGAAGAGGAAAGGCATCTTTAGAGAAAATACAGGAAGCTTTTCCTACTATACATAATCAACCTTTGTTATTCACATTTTTAACAGTGACCCTCAGTAAAAAATATTTTTCACTTTGCAACCTAGTACACATATACATGTATATAATTTTAGATAAAGTTATCAAAACTTAATATAAATATATATAATAGTTACATAAACATGGTAAATATTTTCATGAAGCAATATTTACCGTTACTACATAAACTTCACTCTTGCATTTTCTACTCTCTATTTAATTTTTGTTAAAGTGGTAATGACCCACTACATTAGTCTCACTACTCCTTTATAGGTAGCAATTAACAAATTGAAATCTAATGCTCCAGTTATAGAAAATGTTGAGCATAAGAAAAAAGTAGAGACCATATCTCATTTCCAAATCTCTGCATGGTATACAAAGATCTTCCAACCCCCAGTCAATGCCCCCACTTACTGAGAGAAATATTCTTCCGCTAATATTCAAAGTATTTCACTACTAATAGATACTCAGGGAATGAACTTTTCTGCTGAAGTGTTTTTTTTTTTTTACAGAAGAAGAAAATAACAGTAATCTTGACATAAAGCTTCTATTTGTCCCCCATACAACCAAATATTATTAGAATACTTTTAATTTTTAAAGTATTCTTGCTTGTTTGTGACACCATCATCAATTTCAGATCCCCAAATTCTCAGATTTTCTTCATTACCTTGCCTTCAACCAAATAAAAAGCTTACTTCACAATTCATAAACTACTGGCCTTCTACATGTGGCCTGTAGATGGTTTCATCTGGTCCAGAAAATTTTTATATAAAAACTCAGATTACCAGGTTCTTTGGGGAAAAAAAAATAGGACAAGCTAGCAAACTGGATGGAGAAGGCCACAGGTCAGTAATCAGCTGGAATAGATACTACCCCTCTTAGGAGTTAGCATCTCCAGTTTGTATCCCTTGATGCTTGATTATACTAACCTAGGCCTGGAAGACTTAAATTTGAAACCACTTGATTAGCTAGTCATTTATACTCCTGGGCTGACTGACTGAATTTGCCTCTCAATGAAATATAACTCTCCACCTAGTAGCATCTTAATCCTCCTGGCACTAAAAGAACTTCAACAAAAGGTGTAGAAATGCTAGTGAGATTCAGGTTCCTCCCAAATCACAGGAAAATTATTAGGCTACTTGTAAAAAATAACTTTTAGCACTTTTAGAATGGCTTTAAGGTAAGATTCTATCCAATTTTAATCAGATTCTTGTCATAGAGTTGAAGAACACACACATTAACAACACAGTGCTTGGCATGTAGGAGACATGCAATAAATGCATGAATGGTCACGAATGTTTAAAAAAACTCTACTAAAAAATACAGTTAATCTTACAGTCTTTGCATGCTTACTTCTGAGTTATTACAGTAAATCCAGAGGAATAATTTTTTAAAGGATGCTTTTCATTCTATAGCTATACAAAACTTAAAACCCACTAATATCAAATTACCATGCCCTTTAAAAGATCAGAAAAAGGAAATATATGTATTTCCCACCAAACTCTATACTGCCAAAAACACTCTCCATTTAGGGACTTCATAGTATTAAGAGGACAGTTTTACATAAGCTATTGAAGATTCAGACTAAAATGTATTTTTCTCACTTTCCTTCCTTTGCCATTATGCACAACTATTTCTATGAGAGAACATGACGGTCAAACTCTTAAGCACACACTTTTAGGGCATGTGTGCCTTTCTGCCCACGTGTGCCCAAGCTATTCATAAACACTCCAGCAGAGGGACTCTGTACACATCTAAAGAAGTAAAACGGAGCTGACTTCCTCTGTCAGAAGGCGACTATATTCGATTACAATAATTCAAGAAGACAAAACAATGGAACTGTTGAAATATGCTGTCATTCATTTCCTCACCGTTTCTCCTCACTGGCTCACAAAGGCTCTTTCCCCTCACAGTAGGTTCATCCCTTCCCAGGTTTCTTACCGGAGCTCCTCCAGGGTTTGTCGAACTTCTCTCAAGGAATCAGCATCGAGGTTATTAATAAGCTCTTTTCGATATCGTATAATGAAGGGAATTGTGTTATCATCATTAAAGAGACGAATAATGTTGGCACAAACCCAAAGTTCAATATTAGTTCTCTCAGATAAAACCTGCAAATTAAGGATACTTAGTGATTTAAAATCCTGAAACTTAAACATCTATATTATAATGTATGGTTTAAATATAGAATCAAATAATGTTCTCCAGTCACTTAGAAACACTTGTGGTGATTTAGAAAAATACATGCATGTACTAGCAAACATAAAACAGTCATTTCACTAATTCAGTAAAATTCAATCAAAGCCACTTAAATCATTCAAATTCTACGGGACTCAGTAAGATACATTTTTCACCTCTCAAGATTAGCAGCAAAGATCAGGAGTTGGTAACTCATTGTTGTCTCACTGCTAGTGAGAAAAGTGCAATGGTATAACCTCTGGAGGAAGAACAATTTGCTAGTGAGAAGTGCAATGGTATAACCTCTGGAGGAAGAACAATTTGCTAGTGAGAAGTGCAATGGTATAACCTCTGGAGGAAGAACAATTTATCAAAATTTATAATGCATAAACTCTTTGATCCAGCAATTCCACTCCTCAGAATTTATCCTGACATATTCATACTCCTGGAAAATGATATTATTTATAGTGACTACAGTGACATCTTTTGAAAAACTTTTTCCAGTATAATAAAAGTCAAAAAAATCTAAGTCTATACAGAGAAACTGGTAAATAAATCATGATACGATATGAGTAGAATGAATACCATCCAACTAATCTTCTGTGAACTGATATGGAATGACTCACAAGATCTAGGAACATGACTTACATTCAGAATAGGTAATTGATTGGATGAGTAAGGGTAGGAAGGCTTTTCTGTATCTTTCGATTTTCATATCACACACAAAAATTACATATTTGAAATAATTCTTTTAAAAAAAACAAATCTATAGGTTTCAGGAGAATGTACATGTAAGCAGAAAAGTTTAGAGAAGTCAGCCTGAAGAAGAGAAAGAAGGAAAGGCAATTTCAGTAACTGATCTCAAAACCTAAGCAGCAAGTATGGCATAAATTTTATTATTATTTCAATCTTTTTGCCCAAGATCAGCCAAAACTGCAAGGGAGGGAAAAAAACCCAGGAAAGTTACTAAAGAATTATCAAAATCAATTAATTAACAAAATCAAGTTAATATATAAAATAGAGTGAATTTCAAAACTACAGATGAAATAAGAGGCTGAAATCCAGAGATTATCAAGGGAGGACATTCTCATTCTTCTGGCCATCTTAAATCCTGAGGCCTACATCTTACCACATTCTGATGCATTAATACCGTCTTTCTGGTGAGTGAGAATGCCAACTTCACGTCTCCAGCCCTGGTTCTCTCCCACATGAGCTCCAGACTCATTTAGACAACCACCTGAGATACTCTCTTGAAAACATAATGGGCATCTCAAACTTAGCTTTACAACGTGATCTCCCTCTCAGACTTATTCTTTCTCCAGTTTTCCAGTTTTGCTTATTATGTCCAAACAGCAGTTCAAGCCAGAAAACTAAGAGTCTAACCCTTTCATTTCCTTCAACTTTTAAACCCACTCTATCATAAGAACTAATTAACTCTAACTACAAAATATTTCTGTAGTCTATTACTGTTCTTTATTTCTTCTACCCCACATCTATCTAGTTCAAGCTAGGATTACTCAAAAGCCTGTTAACTATTCTTCTTGCACCCACTCCAATCCTATCTATTCCAGTCTCCATGAACCAATAAGGATTATCTTTTTAAAATGTATATTAGAAAAAATGTAATAATAAAATGTATATTGGGGGGCACTTATGTGGCTCAGTGGGTTAATGGTCCAACTCTTGATTTCGGCTCAGGTCATGATCTTAGGATCCTGGGATTGAGCCCCACACCGGGCTCCATGCTCAGCGGTGAGTCTGCCTCAGGTTATCTCTCTCTCTCTCTCTTTCCTTCCCCTGCTGCCCCTACCCCGCTTGCATACACACATGCGTATACTCTCTCAAATAAATAAATCTTTCAAAAAAAGATAAAATGTATATTGAATCATGTCACTTGACTAGTTAAAACCTTTCAATGATTTCCCATTGCATTTAGAATCTAAACTCCTTACCACAACCCAAAAGACATAAGCTTCTTGCCAACCTCATCTGATCTAGTCCTCCCCTCATTAGAAACCAGCCCCAGGGGCGCCTGGGTGGCTCAGTGGGTTAAAGCCTCTGCCTTCAGCTCAGGTCATGACCTCAGGGTCCTGGGATCAAGCCCAGCATCGGGCTTCCTGCTCGGCGAGGAGCCTGCTTCCTCCTCTCTGCCTGCCTCTCTGCCTACTTGTGATCTCTCTCTCTGTCAAATAAATAAAACAAAATCTTTAGAAGCCAGCCCCAGCTCGAGGGGAGGACCTGGGTGGCTCAGTCTGTTAAGCATCTGCCTTCAGCTCAGGTTATGATCCCGAGGTCCTGAGATCGAGCCCTGCACTGGGTTCTCCGCTTAGCAGGGAGCCTGATTCTCCCTCTCCCGCTGCTGCTCTCCCTGCTTGTGCTCTCTATCAGTTAAATAAATAAGATTTAAAAAAAAAAAAGAAGAAGCCAGCCCCAATGACTTTCTCTAAGTTCCTAGAACAAACCCAGTTGTTTCCCTCTTAGAGGGCTTCCTGAGGTTGCTCTCTCATGCAGAAATGCTGCTCTTGCTTGTTATTTTCCCTGACCCCTACAAAATCAGACTCATTAGTATTTTCTCAAACCTGTACCTCTTTCTATTTCTTATTCCAACCAACATCATCTTCTACAAGAGAAATCCTCAGGGATATTATCGCTTTCTCCTCCAACACCACTTTCCCACTATGTAGCAGCTATGCACCTTGAGAGATCTTGACCTAAACTCCACCTCCACAGCACTTTGTTCTATAATTAACATTCCATTTTATAATTAACAGCCAGAGTGTGGCCAGAAAGATTGGCCCAGTCAACATGAAGCTCAAGATTTGGGTTGAAACTCTGGGCCTAGGTATAGTTTCTTCTGGAGAAACATGGTTTCATACACATAGACTCTTGAAGCTGAGGATGGCAGTACTAAGAGAATCATGGAAAGACTGTTTCAGTGCACTGATCAAACTTTTCCTGTTACAGAGTTAAAGAAATCTCCTTCATTGTGTAAGCTAGTTCAAGACAGGTTTTCTCTTATTGCAACCAAAAGCATTCTAGTTGATGTCCTCAATATCACTGTGAGTTCCCTATCACGACCATCTAATCTGTCACCAAGGAAGCAAACTGAACTTCTAAAATGTCTGTTCTTTCCCTTCGAGTTCCCTTTCTGCTAATATTGTTTTTTATCTGAACCACAGAGTAATTTTGTTTTCTATGCTTTCCACCCAGTCTCTTTGCATTACTGCTGATTATATTTCTAAAACACCTATAAAATAAATCGGGTATTTTTTGTCTTTTTCTTCTCCCAAACAGAAGCTCCAGCAACTTTTATCTATGTACTGGTAAAAGTTCAACCACCATAGCATAGTTTTAAAATACCTTCCTAAGTGTGGTTCCAAATTGCACTGTCCTAAAGGAGTGAACAACTTAGAAGGGAAGGTAAATGTTAATGCAAATAATTACAAATAAAATAGGATGTGCCACAGATATACTGTTTTCAGAGAAGAGAAAGGTCTCGCAAGGGTAATCAAGGAAGGCTTCTTATAAGGGTAATCAAGGAAGGCTTCTTATAAGGGTAGCATTTCAACTGGCCCTTGAAAGGCCAGATTCTAAAAGATATGAAAAATGAAAATGATCAAAATGCTCATCATTTTGGAACTGTGTGATTGTTAGAGAAACCTGTTGGTTCCTATTATCCTAAACTACCTCAGCTACTGTTAACTGAAAGGGGCTCAAACATAGCCCAAGATCCACATATGGGTCATACATGGTCCTAACAAATTCAGAAGCATCATATGTGTAAGGGAGAGTGTATCCTGCTGCTTATGTTGATTTGCTCCTTGAAATTAAAGACAACAAAACTCCATATAAGCAGTCTCCACTTTGGGGCCTCCAAATCATCCAATTCCTCTGTCTTAATTTAGTCAAATGTTTATTTGACTCATATTATGTGCCAATATAGCTCATATTATACGCCAATAACCGTATCAAGTCAGTGAAAATGAAATGTCAAATGCCAAGTCCCTCTTCCCAAGGAACTTACAAACTAGAAAGAAGACAGATAAGTAGTTAAGATATATTGTGATCTGTACTCTGACAGAAGCACCTACAGATTGTTTCAAGAGCACATGGGAGGTAGAAACATCTAATTCTGCAGCGATGGAAAAGCAACAAAGAGAATGAAGGTATCTCCAGGCAGTCAGATAGGGGCAGGAATTCCACGAAGAAAGAACAGCATATCAAAAACCACTGATGAGAAACCACTGTACACTTTTTAAGTTGCTGTAAGTTCAGCAATACAAAAATGTACAAGGGGTGTTGAGATGAGGTGAGAAATGGAAAGGTGGAAGAGCTACATGGTGAATTCCATGTAGTTTGAACTTTATTCTATACTCAATATTAAGCCACTCAGTTACGATCTGCTCATTACTTAATTTCAGCTGTTAAGTCAACCTTCCTGTACAAATCCCTATAACATTTTACAAGTCAATGAGGTAGGTGAGAAAGTGGCTCACAAGTGTGGTCCCCAAACCAGTAACATAAGCATCACATGGGAACTTGTCAGAAATGCAAATTTTTTTTTTTTTTATAAGATTTGTTTATTTGACTGAGAGAGAGACAGTGAAAGAGGGAACACAAGCAAGGGAGTGGGAGGGGGAGAAGCAGGCTTTCCACTGAGCAGGGAGCCCGATGCAGGGCTGATCCCAGGACCCTGGGATCATGACCTGAGCCAAAGGCAGGGGCTTAATGACTGAGCCACCCAGGTGCCCCAGAAATACAAATTCTTGAGCCCCACCCAGATCCATTGAAGAAGAACCTCTGGGATAGGGCCCAGAAGTCTGTATTTTAGAAAAATGAGGCAAACAACAAAGATATAACTAAAAAAGTTAAAAGTAGAGATCAACCCTTAGGGATGGGTAAGGGTAAGGCAGAGAACTACTATAGTTTTTACTTTAAAACTATTCATCTTTATTACTTTAATAATATTTGCAGTTAACTGGTTAGGAATGAGAGTAAAGTAAAAAGGAAGGCAGTCTCAAGACTTTTTTCAACCCTAATACTTAAATAAGAGAGGCACTTTTTGTGACTATTGTTTGAAGCGAACACTTGTATACAGTATATTATGTTACAAACACTTTCACATATTCAGTATTAACTCAAACTATATGAGATAGGTATTATTACTCCCATTTTACAGATAGAAAAACTGAGGCCCAAAAAGCTAAGTAAATTGCCCAAAGTCCCACAAGCTACATTACCTTTACATAAATTTAATTTGTGTGCAAAGCAAGATGAGTTTTATTCAGGCAAAAATACAAATTAAACAATAGCCTCACTTCTTTTCCTGAATCCCACTGCAGATGAAACATGGTGCCTTCATACTGCCCTCTGGTGTCTAAAACTTCCAACAAAATGGATTTCTCCCAAAGTTTCCGGAGATTTACTCCTCTAATCTATATTCCTGTTCCCTCAGTTAAAAAAAGAAAATATCTGAGTATCAACAAACTACAGCCTTAATCATCCTGGCAGCATTTATATTTTAAAAGAACTAAAATTAAATTAAATTCTACTCTAATGAGTGGAATTGAGAGACAGAATTTTCTACTCAAAATCATTCCCCAAACTGTAGTTCGACACCTCCTTTCTCAAAGTTTTTGATTCCTGCTATTCTCTTTATCCCTGCCTATTTAATTATATTACTTATCTTATCACACATGCTTCCTTAAAGACTGCAAAAAGAAAAACTATGCTGTTAGAAGTCAGAAGAATGGTTAAAGTAAAGGGGACAGGAGATTGGAAAACCATAAAAAGGGGATTGTAGGGTGCTGGTAGGGTTCTGTTTTTAGATCTGGAAGCTTGTTACTTTTGAACACTCATAAATTGTATATACTTCAAAACAGAAGTACATATACTTCAAAAATAGGTTTTTGGGGGGATGCCTGGGTGTCTCAGTCAGTTAAGCATCTGCATTTGGCTCAAGTAATGATCCGAGTCCTGGGACTGAGTCCCACATCAGGCTCCCTGCTCAGTGGGGTAACTGCTTCTCTCTCTGCTGGCCACTCCCCCTGCTTGTGCTCTCTCTCTCTGCAAAATCAATAAAATCTTAAAAAGAAACAAAACAGACTTGTTTCAAAGCCCCTAACAAATACCAGCTAAATCATAAAAACAAAAAACACTAATCCAACTGTTTCACTTAATCCCTTCTGGAACAAACAGGTAACCTAATGGGTGGTGTGTGATTACACGCAGAAATGCAGTGAGAAAGCCAACTCAGACACACTCACCTCCTTCCAGTCCCACTTTTTCCCCAATTTTGTCATCCTCTGGTCTTCTTCACCACATCATTTCCCATCATCTCTCGCAAGAAAAATGGCTAATAAAGAGAGTTTTGCTTTTCCTCTCTAATTTGGCAAACCTTACTAACATGTTATATGTGGCTACTCCACTCCTATACTCCCAGCCCCCTCAAAATAAAGAGACTCCAATAGCAATCACCATTTTGAAGCATTTAATTTTCTCAAAAACTGGTTGAAGCTAGTCACCTCTTCAAATTCTAAAAAAGGTCATGGCGTTTATATCATATTTGCATAATTATATAATGTTCTTTAACGAAAACTAGTTTCTGATAGCGACCACACATTTGCAGTTTGGGGGGAAAAGGCTGAAGAATAGGTTGCCTCTGCTCAAAGGGATCCGGAAATCCCCATTTCTAAGTAAGAAATGGACACAACGTATGTTTACACATAAAGTCTACAAGTAACTTAAGTACTTAAGTATTGGCAACACAGTTTTCTCTCCCCAAACAAGATGGTAATGTTCCTGAAAAGGCAGTCGACTTTTCAGAGTTGAGAAACACACTGTGAAGGGAAGAAACAAAGGATCATCCTGACACGGTGGACAGGGGCTATGGGGAGCTTCACACAAAATGAAGGAAACAGAAGTGACATTTCCCACATGATCAATTAGTAATGATTAATTATCTCTATACAATTAATTTCCATTGACAATACCTTATTAACTAGGTATCCTTCAGGATTTCCCCAAAGAACTTGGCCACATATCTTATTTTGTGGCACATAATACGCATATCAAAGGCATTTCAATGAGTCTGAACCTCATCAGGGTCAAGGCCTTCCTGAATGTCGGACTCAGCACTGGTGACTCTCACTCTTCTAAGTCTCCTCTTCCCTAACACCTGCCACTGCTCTCAACCACGTTTGGAAGCAGGAATGCAGTGCCAAGATAAAATTATTCTCTACTGTTTATGGGGGAGTAAGAAAGGAAAGGAAAAGAAATTCACATATACCAAAAGAATTGTCTGAAAAAGTAACTCAAGTTTGGACAAGGAAGACGGCAGCTGGTTAAACAAAAAAACCCAAATGCAAATCAAACCTAAAGTTCCCCAGGCAATCCCTAAAGCCATCTAGAAAATGCTGAGCTTACTAGCTGTCAGGGTGCCCAGTGAAGGTGGCAGCTGTAGCAGCCATTTCTCCCAACTCACAACCAAGGAGTGCCAGATCGCAAGAGCAGACTTGTTTGAACTGTCAAAAAATCACTTCCAATAAGGATGAGGAGGAGAAAACTATGCTTGGAACTGAAAAGAAAGAGAAAACTGAGAAAGCATCTTCCTCGAGTCCTCATGGTTTTCTAATTTCTGGTTCAAGGCCTTTGGGATACTTGATTACACTTTGTCCCTTCCATTCTTTGAAAGACCCCTGTGTCCTTTGTAATAAATTCTTTTCTGTTTCAGATCATTAGAAGTAAGTTTCTATCAACCAAGAGATAATGGGCTAAGGCAGGACCATTTTCATTTCTTTCTCTGTTACACAGATTAGGGGACAAGTGTGAAGCAAAGTATCATAAGCAGCCCTTAACCTTGAAGAACTTATCTCTGCATTTCAAGAGACTTCGTGGTCTCTGAAACCTTCTTCCCTCCCTCCTGGTGATTGTCCACTATTAGAAGCAGATCTATGTCAACAGTAATGACATAAGCTTCTAAGTGTTAGTGAAAGGAAAAGGAAATGGGAAACATCCACCTGTCCCTGTGAGTCTGGACTGGAACTAAGCAAGGGGTCTGCCTTTTAAGAAAGGCTTCAGGTGAATCTGATGCAGGTGGTCCATGAACCATCCTTTTAAAATATGTCCTTGTAGGGAGGTGGGGAGTAGGGAGAAAACATAAAAAAAGTAAAACATGTCCTTGTAAGCCTAAGTGAATAAAGAAAAAGATGGTATAGAAAGGAGCCTAATGATACACTGTTTCTCCAAGAAACTTTGGACTGTTTAGTTCAGGAACAAGGATGAGAAGAAAGCTCTGAGGCAACATTCTACTCCCTAGTGAGCCAGAGAAAAGAAAAATCATAACTAAAAATTACTGGTGATGTTCTACTAGTAGGTAACAGAAGAGACAACATGGGGGAAAAAAACTCAAAAGGTAACACACAGCTAGTCCCAGACTGAGAAGTAGTATCTGGAGCAAGCAGAGGCCCCAGACTCGAGAGCAGTAATTCACAGAAGGGAAAGGAGTACCCATCAGAGTCACCATGAGGCAGACAAGAGAGAGGGAGGTCACATGCATCTACCCTGAGGGGCACTACCATAATTAAGTTTGAAATATCCCCAGAGTGTGTTGGCACAGACAAAACATTGAGAATCACCTTTAAAAGTTACTTTTCAGGTCTTCTCTGCCATCCCTAAAGCCAACCAAGAAACGGAGAAATCCAAGGGAACTCAAGTTGGACTTCAGATATTTTTCCTAAGAAATTTCTAGACCCTGTTTACAGTAATTACAATATTACATTAAGAATTAGAGCTGTACTAATGGCCAATGTCCTAATCACTCACGCTATTTTTATTGGGAAATACAGTCCAAGTTCAAAACAAAATCTTCACAATGAACTTGAGGACCCAGTCTGTGGGTGCAATCTCTCTATTCAGTGCATGTTCACCAAAACACCATGACAGAGACCCACCTCACCTGAGGTCACAGCTCTTAGCAGATGTGAGCTGATGATGATGAGCTATAATTTGAAACAGCATACCTAGGATAGGAACCAATGGCCAAAGCCTCCAGAAATCACTAGCAAAACTGAAAAGGGACCTGAAAATTCCCAACCCTTTGCTTAGCCAGTGCCACTCCTAGTCAAAAAGAAAGGAACCCCACAAACTAAAATGACTACACATACCTGTACTATGTCCCAGTTCATTTCCACCTCCTCTTTGATGCTGTTGGTATTTGCTGGAAACCTCACAGGCTGCCCGTGAGGACATGCTTCCGTCTTCATTTTCTTTAAAGGGGATTGACGAAATGTAAAGTCATCTTCATTCTCTTCCTTCTTGCACGTACTTTCCCACACAGTGCTTGTGGATGGTGTCTCTGCAATGTTAGCCATGTTGGTTTCTTCATCAACTTTCAGCTTTTTGGTCCTCTGACCTGAAGGAGACTGAGCTGAATTCTTCTGTTTTGTCTTTGCTGTTTTCAGAGTCTTCACACCATCCAATTTATTTTTTCTGTCTTCCAAATCAATATCAGCAATAGCCACAGAGTTATTCTATCAAACCACAAATAGAACACATGAGAATTAAAAGATAAAAACCGAATGCTCTGGAATATTATTCACCAATAAAAAGGAAAAAATTATTGATACACACAATAACTTGGAAGACTCTCCAGGAAACTACACTGAATGGGAAAAAAAGCTATTGCAAAAAGTTAACATACTTTATAATTTACATAACATTAATGATTTATGATTTAACATTCCCCCAAAAATTAGTGGTTACTAGGGGGTCAGAGATGGGGACAAGGTTCCGAAGGGAGGTGGGTGTGGTTACAAAAAGACAAATACTTGGCAGTACTAAGGATCCTTGTGGTGATCGAACTATTCTAGATGGTGGATACATAAACTTAAACAGGTGATAAAACTGTACAGAACTAAACATATGGAAATACAGAAATAAATGAATACAAAAAAACTGGAGAAATCTCGTAAGATCCCTGGATTTTATCAATGTAAATATCCTGGTTGTGACAGTTTACTACAGTATTATAAAATGTTACAGTTGGAAGAAATTAAAGGGTACCCAATCTCTGTATTATTTTTTACAACTGCATGTGAATCAATAATTATCTAGAAATAAAATTTTTCATTTTTAAAAACAAGTAAAGGATAAGTCTACGCAAGCTGGAAAAGCCAAGATTTAAAACTTGCAATCAGGGGCATCTGGCTGGCTCAGTCACTAAGCGTCCGCCTTCGGCTCAGGTCATGATCCCAGGGTCCTGGAATCGGCCCCACATGGGGGGGGGGGGGGGCCCCGCCCCCCCGGGAGGCCCCCGG
>LNAC01000096.1:2517359-2569740 GCA_002007465.1 Ailurus styani
GGGGGGGGGGGGTGTCCCTGCCCAGCGGGAAGCCTGCTGCGTTCCCTCTTTCACTGTCTCTCTCTCTGTCAAATAATTAAGTAAAATCTTTAAAAAATAAAAAATAAATAAAAAATAAAACTTGCAATCAAAAGTCAACCCTTTGCAGGAAAAAAGTAACACTCACTCATAAAACTCAAGAGGCTAAACCTGCCACTAATTTATGCAGAATGCTAGGGAACAGAAAACACAGCATGACAGCAGAGTGGTGTCAGGCATTTTTCTTTAGGAGGAATCTACGTAGTAGTCCATACTAGTGTCCAGGGGCCACTCTCTCCACCACCCCCACCCCTCGCGACAGCTCAGGTGTGAAGGAATGACACCTGGCATTCATTTGGGCACTGGAGTGGTAAATAACACACAGACGCTACCTGTATGGAATTTACAATTTCACAGGCTAGCCTGCTTCTGGTTACCTAAATAGATGCAGATGGCACCAACTCAAATAAAAGAACTCCCAAACTATTTTTCAGTCAAAATTCAATTTTCTCTCCTATCAAGTATTTTTCCAGAATTACTGACTACTGAAAATACTGGGAACTATAATAAAGAGCATCCCCATCCTTACACCCACCCACCCACACCTAACCTGGAAATGATGTACATTAGATAGCCTTCTGAGTATTTCATTTTTAGCTGAAACATAATAGATAAGAACAGAGATATAAAAACAGAATGATTCATAGGTCCGTAAGAGTTGATAACAACCTGATCAAATGACTTGATATAGTAAAAGAAAGAAGGTGCCAACCATACAGAGGGCTGTCAGCCATAGAGGAGCAGAAAAAGAGAAATTGTAAAAAGCAAATATGATCAGCATTCTTCCAAGCAATGCAAAAGGAAAAGGATAGCTTAGCAAACAGACTCTGAGTATTTCGGTCCCAATGGTAAGACACCCTCCTGTGAGATGAATCCATCAAACAACCTTAGATTCATGCATTTAAAACATTTGTGTTTAAACATTGTGTCATAAAACACTTGTGACAAACATCATGCCTAGACCAAAGTAGGCATTCAATAAATTCAAAAGAATGGATTTATCTAATTCTCCTAATCTGGATCCATGCTCACTGAATAAATTTCAGATTCTTATTTAAGTGCCTACTTACTTCAGCCTCTGAGGAGAGAGAATACCAGTCAGAAAAACTTCATGTCCTTGTGATTATTGTATCAAATCATTAATTATTAAATCAGCACTTTGGTTTCACATATCCCTCTTATGAGCACGGCTGAGGTAAAACCACCCATGAGAGATGTATCGGTTCCTGAAATGCTGACAAAATCATGTCGCTAAACTTAGAAACCCAGTTCCTTCAAATACTATCTATTATGCATGAGCAAATCACTTCACATTTCTTGCCTTGGCTTTCTCATCTATAAAATCAGGATGGTAATAACACCTGCCTCGAGGGGCTGTGGTGAAGATTAAGTAGGCTCACACAACCGAAGCACGCTTGGCATGCTTCGGTTGTGTTACCAGCATGTGTTCAGCCAGCATGTTGCCTGGCTGAAGGTAAGCACGAAAACATCTGCAGATCCCACCATCATTACCACCGCTACCATATCTAGACCACCTTGTAGGAGAGGGAGGAGGAAGTAGACAAAGAAATGAAGAAAAAGTAAAATGACCGAGGGGAAAAAAAGAAAAGTCAACAATCATACAAACACTTAAGGGTGGTATCCTCTCTGGAGTCTTCAGGCAAGATTTACCTAGTGTTTCTCAGTGTTGTCCACTGACCCTTTCAGCAGGTCTGCAAAGTCACATTCTATTCATAATAATGCCAAGAAATTATTTGCCTTTTTTTGTTGACATTTCTCTGATAGTACAAGAGCAATGGCGGCAAACCCCAAGGTAATGGCACCAAGCAGTAGTAGCAATCACTGCTCCTTGCACTGCCACACGCTTACAGTAAAATGGTGTGAGTTTCACTTAAAGATGCAGCTAAAAATTACTCATTTTTAGGGGCGCCTGGCTGGCTCAGTTGGTAGAGAATGTGACTCTTGATCTCAGGGTGGTGTGTTCAAGCCCCACATTGAGCAGGGAGCCTACATAAAAAAAGAAAAAAATCGATAAATAAGTAAGTAAAAAGTTAATTTTTATGGTTTCAGTCCTTGAAAACACACCTTTTTAATACCCCATACTGAAATGGTGAGTACATATAGAACACTTCTGCTGCATGCCAGGGCATACGATGTGCAGGTGTCATCTTGGACAAAAGCTCGCATGCACGCATTTCAGTTGTGAGCTTAACCAGCTTCTTTTTCCAGAAAGTGCCATTTTTACTTGAAATAATGACTGACAAACTATGGTTATTCAGACTTGAGTATATGGTGGACACTTTTTCGGAAATGACTTGGGACTATCACTTTAAGGAAACACCTGACATCTGCAACCAACAGTAAATTTCAGACTTTAAAAGTGAAAATCAGAATCTTGGAAAATTTGTATCCACTGTGAACTTGACAGCTTCCCAACACTATAATGAGACTGGAGGTTATACTAACAACTGTGTTTTTCTTACATCAGATAATTAAAGATGCTAAAAATTCAAAGATCTGCATAAATCCGTGAACCCATATTTTCCAAATGATCAATATATGTCACAAAATCATGCATGGGTAAAAGACCCATTCAAATAACATGAACCAGTGGATTTTAATGTAGTAGAGTATAAGAAGTTCATTAATATGGTTTCAGACTCTACAATGAAACAAACTGTTAAGAAACTACCACTCACTGAGTTTTGGTACCGCATCAAATAAGAACATCTAACTGAGGCTTTTAAAACATGTCTCCCTTTTCCAAATACATACCTGTGTGGAAGCAGGTTTTCTTTATACATTTCAGTTATTTTATTTTTTTTTTAAATGGGTGTTATTCCTTTTTTTTTTTTTTTTTTTTAAAATTTTTTTTTTTTTTTTNCGGAGAGGCAGGCAGAGAGAGAGGAGGAGGCAGGCTCCCTGCGGAGCAGAGAGCCCGATGCGGGCCTCGATCCCAGGACCCTGGGATCATGACCTGAGCCGAAGGCAGCGGCTTTAACCCACTGAGCCACCCAGGCGCCCCATTTCAGTTATTTTTAACTGAATCTATATATATAAGTCAGACGTTAAAGACATCTGCAAAAATGTAAACAATGTCATTTTTCTCACTAATTTTTTGTTGTTGGTTGGGAAAATATATACTTATTTTTCATTAAAATAAAAATTAGCTACATTAACATGTAATAGATTTTTCAAAAAATTAATCAATTTTTTAATTTCTCATTTTCAATTTTTATATGGTAAATATCAATATCAACAACCACATAACCAAAAGTTTCTTGGGGTCCTCAATAAGTTTTAAGAGTATAAAGGGATTCAAAGACCAAACGTTTGAAAAAGGTAAATCTAAACTATTGAAAAACATAGGGAAATATTTCTCCATTTTATGAAGCTTCTAAAATTCTATAGCCTGCCTCAGTGATTCTAAGCTTCTAAGATTCTATAGCCTGTCTCAAGTTTATTAAGCCTCCATGAGAACATTTTTCTTCCTTATGTTCAACCTGAATTTTTGGCAGACTGAATAATCAAAGTTCATTTTCTTCTGCCTTCATTGTTTTTTTTAAAATCAGCCTTAACACTCCACGTGGTTATTATGTAGCCTATGACTAAACCCAAGATTCCAAGAAGAATTTGACTATTTTTCTTTTTGCTGTCTCTGAAATCAGTCAACTGTCTAAAGCAAAAAAGTGGCTCATTGTGTCTTTTCCAGTCAAATCAGTCAGCAGGCATTGGCCTTGGCTTGTGTTGTACTGTGTGTGCTCGACAGATAATTGGAAAGGAATAAGGAGTTGAAGGGAGGCTTCTTAAAAATTAGATTTAAAAGAGCATTTTTATACTCTGTAGCAATTAAGTCACTGGAAGAAAAGTTGACGAGAGAAAAGAAAGGGGATAACTAAAGACACACAGACCTTGAGCAATTGGGGACAACATTAACAGCCCCAGCAGTGGGACTAATCCTGGACAGGTGGGATGACATTTCCTCCACCATAACAGGACAAAAGAGGAACGCAAACATAGCTAGCCCGGTTGTGAGATAATGAGGAGCTTCCTGTATTCAGGCAATGTCATCAGCTGAGAGAGAGAGAGAGAGGAATTTAGGAAGTTTAAGAAACAAGAAAAAACTGGAAAAACAAATCTGCCGGGGAAGAAGAATGAGTCTACCAGGTATTTTTAGTGTAATTTTGAGGTCTGAAATTATGAATCTAAAGGAAAACAAATTAGGTCAAGGTTGTTCTCAGCAAGAGTCAGCTGCTCAGTGCTGGCAGAGCAGAAGTGATGGCTCACCTAGTGTCGGGTCTGATCAGCCATGTGTGACTGAAGGACAGAAGGGCAAAACTGATGAGACTAATAAAAAGTGATTTAAATGAGAGGTTATGTGGTCGAGACTAGGTAAGGTAGGAAAAGAAAAGGGCTGACTGATAGTGATCCATGAAGCAGATGTGGTGAAGCGCTAGAGTCCAAGGATTAGGTTGTAGCCCTCAGCCCCGGCTGTCCACCGGAGGTCACCTGAGGAGCTTCAGGAAAATAATACCGCTAAGGCCTGGGCCCACCCCCACCTTCAGAATTCTTTCCAGATTTAACTGGTCTAGGACAGGGGCCTCAGCACCGGCATTTTCTCAAGCTCCCCCGGTTGAGAGTTACCAAGGAGAAGATGTGACAAGGCTGTAAAAGTGTAGCCATGAGGGCACCTGAACAGTGAGCTGGGAGAACAAGAAATGGTGAAATGGTGCTCCGAATGCGGGATGCCTGAAAAGGAGTCAGTAGCACAGTTTCTGATGATGGCAAGACACAGACTGAGTTCATGAGAGGGGAGGTGAAGGCAGAGAAGAAGATACAGTCCCTGGAGTTGAGGAAGTTGAAGAACCAAGAACACCGGGCATCAGGGAGTTCATCCCAGTGGAGGAGAAATCACCAAGAACAGCCGAAGGGAGCAGAGAGACGTGAAGTGGAGCTGAGCTAAAGTCTTCAATGAATACAGTGGCAAGTTGGTTGGTAAATGCCAGCAACATAGGGAGGAAGAGACTAAATAATGATTAATTTTTGTCTATGATATTTGCTAAAAATAAAGCTATAAGGAGGCTACCGATTCTCGTTCTACCCCAAACAAGGTTTGCAATTATTTTGTTCGGTGGTGGCTATAGCAGAGCAGAATGCCAAACTTAATGGAATGAAGTCTTCTAACATGCTCAATGTGCTTTTGCTGAGGTATAAAATGTGTGAATTTCGGCAATTCTGAAAGAAATTCTAAAAACACCCCAGTATGTTTCCTAAGTGAAAGACTTTCTGATTCTTTTTTTATGCACATATATACATATGGGTATCACTGGAAGGATTGAGAAGTCACCATGATAAGGATTCTTAAGCCATACCTGTACCTTTTTGAGATATATTTTAATATTTAGAGGCCAGGCATATGCACATTTTACTAAAGAGAGGGCTCATAACTTTCATCAGATTCTCAAAGGCTTTATGACCCTAATGTCAAGAACCACTGAACTAAGAGATACTTTGTAGGTTAGAAAATCAAGCTACTTTTAGGTGCAACCATACCACACTTAATGAAAAACCTCCAAATTTTACCAACAAGATGACAGAATCAATACTTTCTCAGCTATAGGCAAAGCCTGCTCACCCATTCAAGTGTGTTCAGTGAAAAGCTTGTATATAAAGATGAAGAAACAGAGGTACTGGATAACAAGGGAAAGACTGATTTAAATAAAACCCCTATCTGAGAGCACAGCAAGGTACAATATAGTGTCTTCTACCATACACAATAAATGTGTCCCTGAAAAGTCAGGCTTCTACTGCATATTAAGAGTATTATCTCAAATGTACCATGGAAGCAGTTTCTTAAAGGAATACCTCAGAGAATGATTTTGGAAATGCACAACTCTTTTTGTAATGCAACAAAGCCTGTAATTTATTGTTGTTGTTTTAATCCAGATTAGTATAGATACAGTGTTTGCTAATAGCAAAATACGTCAATATGTCAGTTGACAAATATTCTTTCCCCTTCAACACAGTAGGTCTAATGATAAATACTACTACAGCCTATGGTAGAGAATGCCACTGCCCTGTACTTTTTGTCAACTACTTACTCTGCTCTGCTCTCTGTAAGAAGAGAGTAGCATCACCAATTACGACAGCACTACAGTGTTTCCTCCACCCAACTAAAGCACCTACCAGCTCCTCCTTAATAGCCACGTCTTCTGAGCCATCACTGATCTGTAGGGTGGTCTTTTTCACTCGTGGCACCCTCTTTGGTTTGGATTCTTTGGGAACAGGCTGCTTACGACTTCTGGGAACTTTCTTTTGGGGCTCCCAAGCACTATCTTCCTTGTCATCTTCTTCAGAGGCAGATGATCTAAAAGCAAATTGACAGAAAAATCTCTAGGAAAAATGAAGCCAAATATTAAAGACAAAAGAGACATGATTCTTAAAAGAAAATAAGGTGGGAGGTGTTTAATATAAAAGGGAGTGAGGTGAGCATAGGCTATGAACAGACATAGCTAAGTACTAAAACAAGAGTTGATCGAGGACCAATGTAAAAATAGCCCGATACACTACAAATCACAGGTCTCTCTGTTCCCCTCTCATTCACCCAGCATGAATGCGTGCACACGCATACGCATATACACACACACAGACACACACACACACACACACACACACATTCAAAACAGAGGAAACCACTTACTACCGTAAGCAATTTACTGGGTGGTGTCCCACCACAGTCATTGTAAGGTTTGCCATTATAACAGCTTAAACAATTTCCCAACTGGTAATCAAATTTACTTAAAGTTATTCAAACCAATATAAGAAATGGGAAATGGTGCTAGGAAACACCCTAAATTACATAAAAAGCCAGCACCAAGACTCTTCCAAATGCTTCAATTAACCGTTTCATTTTGCTTCATTTTTCCCTTTCATGGAATGGATTTGTTTCCTGGTTAGACTGGATCAGGTGCAGCTGCAGTACTTTCTAACAACCCATGAATCAAACTCACATTGCTGTGAACTCTGTAAAGGAACATCATGCTCCTCCCAACCCACTTAAATCTATGTCTACCCCCAATGTAAAAGGTCAGTGTTGGTGGGAAGGACAACCACTTCCTTCACTAAGGCTAGTGAATAGGGATATCTGGCTTTTTGAATGGTTTAAGTTCTGCCTGGAGGCAAAAACCTGATTAAATGACTTCTTTCTTCTAAATTGTAGTCTCCTAGGTCAAGATACTGATAGGTCCCCCCACCCCATAGTGAGTTCTCTTCAGAAGCGGATGCAAACTAAAACCTAAGAGTAGGCAAAAACAAACAAAATCATTTAAACTCATATAACACATAGCAGTCGCAGTGAAAGGAAGGAGAATTAGAAAACTAAGGAAATGGAAAACCAGGGTTCTGCTCGTACTATCTCCAAACTGAGACTTCATTCCACCCCAGTTCCCTCCAGCAGAAGCATGGACCCCAGTTCACAGGGGAACATTGCAAAAGTCATGTGATAGACACAAAAGGGCTTTCAGGTATCAGAAAGTAAAACGTAAGAATAGGTGTTATTTTATTATATGTAAGACAGTTTTAATACAGCTGGTCATCTACCACTAATCATACCTGACCTATTACTGGCATCTGACCCTTATTTCTTATGACACATCCTTCACACCTTCTAGGTCTTTCCAAGCCCTTCACTCCCTTGGTTTTCCTCCTACTTCCCTGGCAGCTTCTCCAGTTTCTCCTCGTCCCTTTGCTTAGTGCTCTTTCTCTCCCCAACCTTTCAATGATGGGATCCTCTAAGACTCAGTCCTCAGCACTCTTCTAAGCTCTCTTACTAGATGACCTTATCTTATTTGATAAAGGAATTGAGAGAAATCTCAGTTTTCTATCTTCCCCTCGACCTGAGCTCAAGACTTGTATGTCTACCTTCATTGGATGCCTCACAATCATCTCAAACTTACCAAATCCAAAACAGAAACCCTGATTTTGCCACCCTCATACCTGATCCTCTTCCAGTCTTCCCCAAATTCCTGTCTTTCCTTCATACCCCAAATCTAATCCCAGCATATCTAGTCTACTTTATCTTCAAAATATATCCCAAATTAGACTACTTTTCCCCACTTTCACTTCCAGGATCCTAGGCTTCTACAGTAATCTCCTTAACTGACCCCCTGCTTCCATTCTTGCTCCCCTATGGTCTGTTTTCCACCAATAAATCAGAATGATCTTTTATAAATGTAAACCAGAGCATGTCACATCCCTGCCCCAAGCCTTCTAATGGCTTTCCAACCCACTGTCACCAGGTAGACCCCAAGACCTGACCTTTATTGCCCACCTGCTCTGTTTACATTTTTCCTTAAGTTCTTCTTCTCAGCTTACCTCTTAAATCAGGCAAATGAAACCCGAAACCACGCTTCAGGTGATGGCAACTGCCCTGACCAGACCTCTCACTGGCCCAGACCACTCAGACCCTTTGAACTAAACCCCTGACTCGCACCGGCACAGGTGGACCTTGGAGCAATCCATGGAATGACTGGCAATTACCTTTACCTCATCATAATACTAAAATCTCCGCCCAAAGAGGAGGCTCAGCCTCATTTACATGACATACAATGTACATATAGGCATGATTCCTTAAGGTACACAAGCAACCTAGTTCCTGCCTCTACACAGATGACAAGGCTTCTCTATCTAAACATTCATCCTGGGCACCTGGGTGGCTCAGTGAGTTAAAGCCTCTGCCTTCAGCTCAGGTCATGATCTCAGGGCCCTGGGATCGAGGCCCGAATCGGGCTCCCTGCTCAGCGGGGAGCCTGCTTCCTCCTCTCTCTGCCTGCCTCTCTGCCTACTTGTAATCTCTCTCTCTGTCAAATAAATAAATAAAATCTTTTAAAAAAATAAATAAATAAACATTCATCCTAACCCTAAACAAAAGGTACCCATTCACTCTCTTTGGAAGCTTTGAAAGTTATTCCCCGTGATCTCTTGCAGCAAATAAAATTTACTTTGCGTGACAACTCCACCTGGTGTATCTGACTCCCCAAGGAGCAAATTCTTGTTGGTTCAGTTACACCACTTCAAACAAGACCCTAACGCACTGTCATGGCCTATTAGGTCTTGCCCATTCCAATCTCATTTCCAATCACTCTCTGCCTTGGTGACTCTTGACTGGCCACACTGGTCTTACTGTTCCCTGAACACACCAAGCTTGTTCCTGCCATAGGGTCTTCGCACTTGCTGCTCCCTATACTTGGAACACCCATTCCCAGATCTTTACAAGTTGTACTTCCAAATTTCATTTAGATCTCTTGCCACATCCTCCAAAAGAACCTTCCTCAATACTATATCCAAGATGTCCCTTGCCCAGAACCACTGACCACGCTACTCCTTCCCCTGTTTTGTTCCTTTAGAGTACTTATTACTGCCTAACATTAATCAGTCACTTATTTAACAAATGTCTTCGGGGCACAAACACTACAGTGCTCTAAAGCAGAGGTTCTCAACCAGAGATAACTTGCCCCTATAGGGACTATCTGGCCATGCCTGGAGACATTTTTGGTGTCACAACTAGGGAGATGTGATTGGCATCTAGTTGGTAGAGACAAGGGACACTGCTAAACATCCTACAATGCAAAGGAAAGTCTCGACAGCAAAGAATGATCTGATCAGTAGCGCTGAGTTTGGGAAACCCTGCTCTGAAGCGATATAAAAAACTCCCTGCTCTCATGGAGCTTACATATTAGTGTACATATCATGTTATACATTTAGTTGGTTACTTTCCCTCTCCTAATTAATAGTTTAACACCAACACTGAAACACCCTGAGACACAGCATGAGTTCAATAAACATTTGTCTCATGAATGAATGAAAAAGACATAGCGTTCTTCAATCCAAATAACTTACAGTAGTAAGTGACAAAATGCATTCCTCCTTAAAAGATACGTCATTCTCCTAACCCCATATGAAACCAATATGCTTACAATTCAGACAAGGAAGAGAATTCATCTTTAGATACCACAGTCTGGACCTTTACTTTTGCTCTTCTTGGCAATGATGACATCTGGAAGAAACAGAACATAAAATCAGCATGATCTGAATCACTTGAATGACTGATCACTTATGTTGTCTACCAAGAGATGTGCCATTCAAAACTAATGCTCCAATAACGCTGCTGTTTAAAAATGCCGCAGGAAAAAAAACTGAGAAGCATGCAAAACCCTGAACACTGGCTTCCCCTCCCACGCAGATGCCAACTATAAGATCAGCTAACAGCCTTCAAATGGTTTAAAAGCCTGATGAGCATGTACCATCTTTGGAAAAATGTAAGCTCCAACAGGGTGACAATTTTTAGTTTCTTTAGAGTTATATGCTTGCATATACCACAAGTGCTGTTAAATGGCTCATCAGTCAGGAAATTATAAAATCCTTTATTAACATGTAAGAAGTATTTCCCCACTTCTATATCTTCTCACAGTATAAAAGAAAGGCCTTTCTACAAAGTTGACAGTCAAATAAATGATGTTGATGGACTGAATAAGCAGCCAGGTTATTCCTAAAACAAGATAATCCATTCCCTTATTTTTTACAGTATTTACAGTATTTAAATCAGACATTGATTTGAAAATAAAAAACTAAATTAATCACGAATGTCACTAGAAAATATTTACCAAATTCAAAGGCCTAGCTCTTTAAGAAATTGAGACAAATAACCAGAGACATCTTATAATACAAGAAGCAAGCAAATTCACTTTAGCTAATAAATTTTATTACCTAAAGAGTATATGTCAAACCACAGAAACTACATGAGACTCTGGCATGCCTGGAACCCTTTTAAAAAGTTTTTAAACCAGTCATATGTTACAATGCCTCTGGTTCTAACTTCCACTTAAAGGAGAAAGGAATTTCTCACAGAAACACCAAAGAGGTTCTCAAAAAATAGAACATATGCCCTCTGTTCTATAGCTCAACTCCAAGAAGTGTAGAACTATTAGCCAAAAGACCACTCAGAGTAAAGCAGAACAAAAGGAAAAATGTTTCCAGAAAGTAGACAGGACAATTTTCCATCTTTTCCTTCACCGCTCTTTGTGGCATTTTATGTTTATGCAGGTCACCCTTCCTCAAATAAGTGCTTCTAGATATTGATCATAAAGGAATGGGTAACTTTTGATTTCTGTGTCATGCATACTTTACCACAATAAAACAAAAATGCAAACAGAGAAAGTTAGTGTATGATAGGGTAGCATTTCAAACCAGGGCAGAAATTAATTATTCAATAAGTGATATTAAGACAACAAGCTATCCTTCTGGAGGAAAACAAGTACTTACGTCCTACTGTCACACCCTGAGTAAAAATATATTCCACACTGACCAATGACTTAAAATGTACAAAATAAAACTATTAAAGTACTAAAGAAAATAAAGATGATCGTTTTCATAATTTGGAGTAGAAAAGTTTTCCTAGGCATAACTCAAAATTTCAAAAGCCAATAAGACAGATTTCACTATATAAAAATTAAAATTCCAAGTCAGCAGTGGGAGCTTTTCAGAAGCAAACTGATTTGCTTTGCACTATTCTCAAAAAAAATCACAAGAAGCAGTACCTAGTACCTTGAACTATGGATGAAGGGACTAAGGGCTGGTATAAGCTGCCTGAGGCAAAAAAAATATCTCTAGAGGCCCTACTCTACTTCATGCTATTAAGCAACTGTCCCAGGAAAACACCCGGAGGTTTATTCACTGGAGAGGATAAAAACAAGAGTTTCTAGACTAGAGGACAGCAAATATAGTTGTGGGCATGGGAACCATACAGACTGAATGCTAAATGTAGAGGACCCCTCCCCCCAGTCCTCTTCTCCCATTAAGCTCCTAATCAGATCCTTACCCTCTAGGGAGAACAGAAAGGCTCTTCTCTGGAAAATCTGGACAGCCCCAAAATAAAAACCTGAACATACTAAGTTTCCTAACAAAGAACCCAACCAAATCATCTACTCCCACCACCCCGTTCTACAATATACCTGAATTCGGAACATTCCCTTGTAGACCACCCTGCACCAATTCTCACTACACACTTCATCCTTAATAGAAATGGGCTTAAAGGGGCATCTGGGTGGCTCAGTGGGTTAAAGCCTCTGCCTTCGGCTCAGGTCATGATCTCAGGGTCCTGGGATTGAGCCCCGCATCGGGGCTCTCTGCTCAGCAGGGAGCCTGCTTCCTCCTCTCTCTCTGCCAGCCTCTCTGCCTACTTGTAATCTCTCTCTCTGTCTAATAAATAAAAAATAAAATCTTAAAAAAAAAAGAAATGGGCTTAAAATAGGAGTAGACAAACCCCTGGCAGTCTCAAAAAATTTTGATTAACCATTAAAGAAGAATTCCCTGAAACAAATACTTCCAAAATGTCCCCTAATTAGGCACCCTGGAAGCAATGTTACCATTGAAAGATGAGTAAGATGTAAACTTGCCTTTTGACAAGTAGAAAAATATGAGTTTGAAAAGGGAGATGGTGGGGGTGCCTGGGTGGCTCAGTCAGTTCAGCTTCAGAATCTGATTTTGGCTCAGGTCATGATCTTGGGGTTGTGAGATCCAGCTTTGCAGCGGGCTCTGTGCTGGGTGTGGAGCCTGCTTAAGATTCTCTCTCCCTCTCCCCACTGCCTCTCCCCTCCCCTCATACATGTGCATGTGCATGCTTTCTCTTAAAAAAAAGGGAGGTGGGAAAAGAGAATATGCATGAGCACATAGGTCAATTTCAGACTGACTGGTTTTAGAAAGAGTATATACAGAAACTAAGGACTAAAAATTATTTCTTAAAAACTGCCTATGCCAGGTATATCCCAAGAATATACATATTCCAGTTTAAAAACTAATGTTCTTGGGAGTGGTTTCTCTATCTCCACTCCTCCCATGTTCCCTTTCTTTATATCATAGGATTTGTTAGATTAAAAAAATTCCATCCATTTCCATGGTTTTAAATATCTGTATCACCTACTTAATAACAATCTTACTATCTCCACCCCAAATCTTGCCTAAGATACAGATTTACAAAATAAACTATCCATAATGCCTATGAAACTGTGCAGATGCCTCAAAATTACCTAAAATTTAACATATCCACAATGAAATCTTTACAACCATCTCTTGTTTTAAAACCCATTCCTACTTATCTTTCCCATCTCTGTAAATGGCACCATCATCCACCTAAATGGATGGCTAAGCCAGAACCTTAGAAAACTTTTAACAGCTTCACTCAACTATAATTGATATACAATAAATTGTACATGATTAAAACGTACAAACTTGGTAAGTTCTGGCATTCGTATACACATCTCCACAACCAAGATAATGAATACATCACATCTATCATCCTCTAAAGTTTCATTTGCTAAGCCAAAGCCTTGCAAATCTTTTTCTCTTTCATCTCCCACAACCAGTCCACTAGTAAATAACATAAATTCTTCCACCAAAATATAGGTTAAGTTTCTATGATCTCCAGTGAGTCTTCAGTCCCCAATATCTCTTATCTAGACTACTATAATAGCCTTACTACCCATTCTCCACGTAACAACCAAAAGATCATTTAGAAAATGCTTAAAAACCATTCAATTATTTACCACTCCATTCTCCACTTAGAATCAAATCAAATTTTTTACCATGGCCTTCTAAAAATGCCTTACAGGACTAACCCCCGCCTACCTTTCTAACCACATTTACCATGTGTTGCAGCTTTTCAGCCACAGTCACAATTGTTTCAGTCACTGTAATGAGCCATGATCCTTTGCCATCTCAGGTTCACTCTGCCTGCAACACTATTCTCCCTGCTCATCAGTAGGCTGGCTCTTTCTCATCTCTTAGAGCTTAGTATTTCAGACCTAAAATGGGTTTCCCAGATATAATATTATTATAGGACCCTATTTACTTCCTTCATACAGTACTATATAAAGCACAATCTCTAATTATCCTTGTTTTTTGTCTGTACCCCCATGTTTACTTCATGGCAGTAAACACCATATAGAAAAAACTACCTTTGCCTTAATCGCTTCTGCATAACACGGAGCTTAGCACTTAATAGCTGCTCTATAACTATGTATTAAATGAATGTAAGAATATATACAACATGGAGTATAGAGGAGTATACATTTGCCCCCATCACTATTAGGCAAAAGCACACAGGCATTCTTTTTTTCTTTTGAAAGAGTGATGGTACAGAAGAACATTCCTATTCTTAGTGGCTTGAGATTTTTCATTTTCAAAATTGTCTTTTCTCTGCAGACACATGCGTATATTCAAAATCAGGTGCTGTGATATTACTAAGGGAGGAGGCACTAAACTAGGGCAAGTAAAAATCAAGGGAAGGAAGGCTGGAGAAACCTGCAGACACATAACTATTACATTAAGTTTGGGAAAATCACAATTAGAAATCTTAAGAGCCGAGGGGAACAACTTTTTAAAAGGCACCTAAAGAAGTTTCCCTGAGTACAAAAAGGACTGCTTGGAATGTCAGCAAACACCCCGCCATAATAAAAATAAAGTAATACACCTGGGGAGCCTCAGAAATCAAATAGTCCTTTTTTTTTTTTTTTAATGAATCAGAGGCTTGAGATTCAGTGACGTGAAATGTTTTACTCAAAGGGAAAACCTATGTTCTAGTTATGTAGCTAGAACCCAGAGCCCCAACAAGCAAGACTAGGCTTGTTTCCCATTCCACAAACACTGTATTAACAACATTCTGGCGCGTGGGAGGTTCGAAGAAAGTTGCCTAGAGTTCCCATTCATTCATTCCTTTCCTCAAGAGTTATTCAGCGCCTCCTATATGCCAGACACACTGCTGAGGATGCCGTTGATGCAGACAAGGCCATGATGTGCTAGTGAAAAGGGTACCTCCTCCCCCATCTCTGATAACTTGAGATACAGCAACAATCTAGGTTTGCCTGGGTTTTCCCATATCTGCCCCTACGCGCTAAGAGCTGCAATATGACTGAGAAGATGCGCCAGGTGACACGCGGCAGCTACGAGGGATTTTCCGGGTGTAGGTTGGAAGACACCGCAGACCGTAAAATGTAATGAAACTTCTCACTTTAAAAAGGGATGTTATTTCCCAAATGAGCGCTCCGAACTTTTTAAATGGCCCCAAAAATACCGGAGCCCGATCTCCGGGCTCACGCGAGCCCTCAGGAACTCCGCCAAGGCGGACGCTCAGCTCACCTTCCCGCCCGGCGAGTCAGAAGGCCCGGAATTCTGTGTGTATAACCGCACCTTCCGGTTCCCGCCGGAAGTTTTTCGAACGCCGGAAGTCCCGCCTCACTTCTCCTTCACTCGCCGTGGAAGGGCCGGGCTACCGGAGCGGGATGGAGCCGAGCCGGATGGAGGCGGGGCTAGAGCGAGGATCCCGTGGGAGCGCTGAGGTGGGGCCTTGCTCCGGGGGCCGGGGGTGAGCTCTCACTCCCCGGATCCGGATGGAGGTGGGGCGGCGGGGTACGAACTCGGACCCGCCTCCCTGTTTTTTCTCTTCACCCACTTTACTCTTTTCGCGTCCAGCGTCTTTTTAAAATTCAGTCAAGAATGTTTCTTTTCATTACATTATATGTAATTTGCAGTAGAAAAATGAGAAAAAAATCAAGTTTTATTCTTTCTAAAGTCAGTTTTGGTTATCGTTAATGAACTTCCCGCAGGGTGTTTTAAGCGTATTTTTAGCGTGTTTCATGATTTCCTAAGCCCCGAGATAAAGGTTTTCGCTCTAGTCTACGAAAATACCCTTCTGAGAAGCCCCCACACAGTCCCTGAGGTGTATGCTTCCTCAATGGAAGGGCTTAACCCTAGAGTTATCGTTGTCTTACCTGAGTAAGACAGCTTGTACTGCCAAGTACATTGATATGGAAACCTGGTTCTCTTAGAAACTTACTAGTACACTTGGGCAAATCCCGTTATGTCTTTGAACTTGTTTTCACCTCCTCCCTTCTATCTTACCCCATACCTGATAAGGTACCCCCCCTTACATATTAGGAGTAAATACTCAAAGAATTACTCAAGCTAAACGCAGGTCCCAGATACCTCACCTTGGGCAAGAATAAGAAAACCCTGCCCCATTTCATTTTCAGATTTTTGGAAAGTGCTGTGACTTGAGTCCTGATAACCCAGTGTCCTAGGTGAGCCTTGCTCCTAATCCAGCATTTCCATTTCTCTTCCCACAAAACACAAAAGTAGCTCCTGCTTTTTATTTTGATGATTCCAAAGTATTTTAACTCCACTTGCATTCCCTAAGCTCCACTTTTTTCACTAACCTAAGTTAAAAGCTATCAAGTCTTCCCCAGCAATTCTTCTTTCACTTTACCTTGAATATATTTTCTCAAAAATCAGTATTCAATAGAAATGAACAATGACTTGTTTTTCGGTGATGTGTTTTTTGCCAAACACACCAAACCCTAAACTCACAAAAACAGACCAAAAAATTAGACTGAAAAATGAGGGAAGTCTGTTGGTAGTCTAGATTCAAATTTAGTAGATCAAAACCCTATGGACTTGGGAAGCCTGACTGGCTCAGTCAGTAGAGCATGTGACTCTTGATGTTGAGGTTGTAAGTGTGAGTCCCACATTAGGCGTAAAGTTTACTTAAAAAAATTTTTTTTAAATATTTAAAGAAAAAACAAATGGATTTGTTTTAGAAGAGTCTGTAGAGCAGCTTTCCATGCTAATGACTCATTTCCATGTGTTTTGAGTACTGAAAGACCAAGCAAGATATCGAAATGTCTTATGAGTGGGTTTTGCTACAGATTCACCCAAAGTGAACATAAATTTTACTGGATAATGTTTGAGACAGAAAGAGAACAACTTTCTGTTTCAAAAAGAGAACTCTTTTTGAACAGGTCTTTTCAGCTTTATCTAAGCTTCTTGGTGAGTAAGGATCAGTTTCTGAGATTGTTCAAAGGCTTTGGGGTTTTTTTTTCCCTTAATTTGTAGTCTTATGTTGCCTTTTGAAATGGTTCCAGAAGCTTTGGAACTGTCTGCTGTAATCACAGTCTGCTCCATAATTTCTAGTTCTGAAAATACTAGAGAACACATTATATTTCAGGATTATGGAAAGGGAAACATGGTCATAATAATCAATAATAATAATTTATTCTTTACTATTCACCTACTTTTGATGTTTAATTGTGCTATATAGGTTTAAGGTAGGGGATAATAAAGGTTAAGGTAAACCAATATTTTACAAAATCTTTTGACATAATTTCTGCCATGGAATTTACAAACAAGACTGAAGACTACATATAATCACAAGATACAGAGATCCATACAAAACAGTCTAGAATCAGGGTTAGGTTGTATACCAGAGTAGCCACAGTATAAAGTGAGGGCAGGAATAGGGGTTAAGCAGTATAGTGTTGGATCCTGGCTCCTCCATCAGGGATATTTGCCTTTCAACTAGGGAAGAAAAAAGATTACTAAGCGAAAGTAAATAACCTATAAGGTTTTAGACATCAGACATCCGGGAAAAATAAAAGCTGGGGCGGAGTCCTCTAAAATTAATGCAGGTGGCGACCTATTCCAAGGATAAGTAAGACTGTCCAGAAAACATTTCTCTGTTGGAATTTTGCAAGACAGTCACTCCCACTAAAAGCTGTCAAAGGAAATTTATAATCACTAAGTATAAACCAGGCGCCACCACAAAAACTGCCTTTTCTCTCTAGGACCTTGCCCAATCTGTTGTTTACTTTTGGATCTTAAGTGCTGAATTTCAAAAAAATTCATGGCTTTAGCCTGGAATAATCTGGACTCTCACCTGAGACTTACGCAATAGGGTTTGGGAGTAATGAAACATGTTTTAGATTTGCTTGCAGGTTATTTTACTGCTGCAAAAGGTACAGCTATTCATCTGGTATTCATTGGTATGTTATCACTTGCATGTTATTGTCTGTGTTTTCAAGTCCTTTCCCTTTGGGTTCTGTCTACAGGGACACTGTAATAATGATAATGACTTCTATTCATGGATCGTCTACTTTGTGTCAAGCACTAAGTTAATGCTTTTACATGTTTGTGTATTTAACTCACATATTAACTCAATGAGCTGTTGCTATTATCCTCTTTTTATAAATGAGAGGACCATCCAAAGTCACATCAGTTATTAAAGTGCAGATCTGGATTTAAACCTAGTACTCTATTTTTTTAAAGATGTATTTATTTATTTGAGAGATAAAGAGAAAGACGGGAGGGGCAGAGGGAGAGGGGAATAAATAATTATCAAGCCAACTCCCTGCTGAACTCGGAACCCGATGTGGGGCTCAGTCCCAGGACCACAAGATCATGACCTGAGCCTAAACCAAGAGTTCATCATTCAACTGACTGAGCCACCCAGGCACCCTTAAACCCAGTACTCCTTTGTTTTCTTTAAGGTTTTATTTATTTATTTGACACACAGAGAGAGCACAAGCAGCAGGAACAGCAGAGGGAGAAGGAGAAGCAGGCTCCTCACTGAGCAGGGAGCCTGACACAGGGGTCTATCCCAGGACTTTGGGATCATGATCTAACCTGAAGGCAGATCCTTAACCGACTGAGCCACCCAGGTGCCCCTAAACCCAGTACTCTTAAAGATATCCATATACCACCAACCCAAAACAAAGGGTGTTGGCCTGTGCAAGACTGAATCTTTGAGATGCTCTGGAACTATTAAATCTCTAAATGGACATAACAAGGCCGTTCACCCCCTTGACTTCAAACTAATCAGAGTTCCACAGGAACAAAAATTCTAAGTATAGATGCACTATATTTTGCACCCACTAAATTGTAAGGTACATGGATCTAAGTCTTAGAACTAAGTCTTAGTCATTTTGGTCTCCCCTTCTCCAACTTCTCCCTCCACCCACACAGTGTCTAATAATCTTGACAAATAATAGGTACTTAATAAAACTGTAGACTAACTTGTGGCCCAAGAATGTGCCTGGAGTAGGAAAAAAAATATCCTTCCTCATACTGTGAAGGTAATCTAAAGCTCCTGCCACAGTGGGTTACCATTTAAAAACTCAAGTGTACTTTTGGAAGCTCAAACATTTTGTCCCTGAGAGTCAATCACCTAGCAAAGGTAGAGGAGTCTGTTTCAGTTTAGAGAATGCACAAACTGAAACTAAGCCCTATTTCATGAGTTTCCATATTAGCCATCCCCATCCACTTTCCCACTCTTAGAAGCTCTCATTCTTAACACTAAAACTCACTGGCTTCAAGGACCTTCTCTTAATAATTCAGCCAGGAACTTAGAAATTTCCTGCAAAATATAAGAGACTGGTTGGGTTCTTAGACTTGGCCTTTCCTATTACTTTTTCAGTCTGACTGGGAGCAGCAGCATAATTCCAAAGTGCTAGTCTAGTGGGCATTGTTCTAGCCCAGAGTAAGTATGTCAGTCTTTTGTGTAAAAGAAAAAAGATTCAAGGGATTAAAATCCTGAGTATTGATAAAATATTGAATGGATCTTGAGGAGCCATCAGTTAAGCCTGAGAAAATTAATAGTAGATTTTTCTAGGAAATAGATATTCAGGCATCATTCAAAGGGATTAGATACATATAACTTATCTTACATGAAGTAAAACTATGGGACCAACATGTTGAACTAGAATAGAAGTTCTGCTTTAGCTGAAAATTGAAATCTCTAGTGTTTTAACCCACTTACTTTTTTTTTTTTACAACTCCTCAAGATATTTTGTAATGAATGCAATTAAAAGCAAGATTAGGGGCACGTGGGTGGCTCAGTTGGCTAAGCGACTGCCTTGGGCTCAGGTCATGGTCCTGGAGCCCTGGGATTGAGTCCCACATCAGGCTCCATGCTCAGCAGGGTGTCTGCTTCTCCCTCTGACCTTCCCCTCTCATGCTCTCCCTCTCTCATTCTCTCTCTCTCAAATAAATAGATTAAATCTTTAAAAAAAAAAAAAGAAAAGAAAAGCAAGGTTAAGGCTCAGTTGGTTAAGCATCTGCATTCAGCTCAGGTCATGATCCCACGGTCCTGGGATCGAGTCCCACTTCAGTCTCCTTGCTCAACAAGGAGCCTCTTCTCTCTCTGTGTGCTGCTTCTCTTGCTTATATGCCTGTTGCGCTCTCTCTTTCTCACACACACACAAAGAAAATATTTATTTAAAGAAAGGCAAGATTAAGACAAAAAATACCTGAATAATAGATGAAATACATTATTGCATGGTCCACTGTTCCACTCATCACCTGCCTGGCAAATTCACTGGCTAAAAGGCTCAATCGATTCATGAGGAAATATATTGCACAATTTTCTCATAATGAGTTTCTCATTCTCAAGTAGTGTCCAGGGACCCCCTCAAAGGCCCAAAATATCCATTAAACAACCTGAGATCTAAGCATCGATCTCAGTACAGGGTTCTTTAGGATCCTAATGATGGCATGGCTGGTTGGGTTGCAGGGAAGGGATGAAAGGCAGCATAGTGGGGCCAAATTTATTTTGTTCCTCACCATAGGAAGCCATGTCTGGAGACTGTACATCAGAACTAGGTTTGTTTCTAACACCTTTGGTCTGTCTTACAGCTTAATAAGCTGGAACTATCCTGCAAAGTGCTTGCTAGAAACACTCATTCAGAATGCCTAGAGAGTTCTAATAGTGGAAGCTTCGCACACTAACTGGAATTCAAATTCAGAAAGCATTAGGTGTCAGATCAGTTTATGTCCAAGTTTGCCCCCCTTTTTTAAATTCTTTTTTTGAGTATAATTTACATAGGGTAAAACTCAACTATTTTGTTCTGACAAACACATACAGTCATGTAACAACCACCACAGTCAAGATATAAAACATTTCCATCACCTAAAAAACCAAAAATTTTTTAAAAATGCCCCTTTGTAGTCAGTCTCCTCCCCGATGCCTAGCCCCTGCAACCTCTCATCTGTTTTCTGTCTCAATAATTTTACCTTTTCCAGATTGTCATATAAATGGAATCATATAGGAAGTAGCCATTTGAGTCTGGTTTCTTTCACTTAAGATAATGTATTTGAGATTAATCCATGTTACTGCATTCATCAGATTTTTTTTCTTTTTATTGCCAGTTAGCAGTCCATTGTGAATATACTGCAGTTTGTTTATCTATTCAATAGTTGATGGACATATAGTTTTTTCCACTTTCTGGCTATCATTAATAATGCTGCTATGAACATTCATGTACAAATATTTTGTGTAAGCATATATTTTCATTTATCTTAGGTAGATAAATAACCTAGGAATAAGATTGTTGGGTTGTATGGTAAGTGAGTGTTTAGTTTTATGAGACTAATAAATTGTCTTCCAAAGTAGCTGTACCATTTTGCATTCCCACCAGTAATATGTGAGAGTTTTAGTTGGTCCACACTCTTGCTGGGACTTGATATTGCCAAGTTTGTTTCTTTCTGTCTACCCTTTAATAAGTGTGTAGAAGTATCTCATTAGAGTTTTAATTTGCATTTTCTTAATGACTAATGATGTTTATTACTCATGTGTTTATTTGCCACCCATATATCTTTTTTGGTGAACTGTCTGTCAAGATATTTTGACAATTTTTAATTGGATTTTTTTATTTGTGTATCATAAGAGTTCTTTATATACTGTGCATACTAGTCCTTTACCAAGTATGACACTTGGCTTTAAGAGTTGTAAGTTATCACAGGCAGTTGCCAACATAAAGCACACAGAAAAATGATTTCTTCTCTGACCACAAAGAAAATTCTGCTACAGCCAAGTGTTCTTCAAGAAGCTAGCTAACAGGGGTGCCTGAGTGGCTCAGTCAGTTAAGCATCTGCCTTCGGCTCAGGTGATGATCCCAGGGTCCTGGGATCCAGCCCCACATCAGGCTCCCTGCTCAGCCGGGAGGCTGCTTCTTCCTCCCCCTGCTCTTATACTCTCTCTCCCTCTCAAATAAATAAAAAGATCTTTAAAAAAAATAAGAAGAAGCAGCTAGCTAACAGATGGTATCAAAACCACCAACATTTTTACATACATGAATTTTTTTTCTGAAACCAACATCACTGCAGACAGAAAACATTCTTTGTAGAAAAATGACCTAATTTCACAGTGAAAGATGATCACCCTAAAAGAATGCTTTAAAGTTAAGAAGGTGGTACCCACAAGCTTTTGCAAACAATGTGGAAAGTTAGTTAAGCCATACCATACCAATACCAATACCATAACTGGGTATTTTGTTTAGACTGGACCATGATCTGAATATAAGAAAATTGAAATAGTTTACCAAGAAACTTCTTAGTGGAAGTAGGTATTGCATATATAAGGGCCTTTAATAACTTTCTGCCATGAATTTTTGTCAGGAGAACCAAGTCTATAATTCCTATAACTTTCAGGCCTGTTTCTAGAAATTATTAGCTAGGGTTTCCCAAATTTTAGTGCACATAAGAATCAGCAGTAGAGCTCTTTTTAAAAGCTGATTTCTGGTCTCTAGCTCTAAGATCCCAATTTAATAAGTTTAAGGTGGTATTGGGGTGCCTGGGTGGCTCAGTGGGTTAAAGCCTCTGCCTTCGGCTCAGGTCATGTCCTCAGGGTCCTGGGATTGAGCCCCGCATCGCATCGGGGCTCTCTGCTCAGCAGGGAGCCTGCTTCCTCCTCTCTCTCTGCCTGCCTTTCTGCCTACTTGTAATCTCTCTCTCTCTCTGTGTCAAATAAATAAATAAAATCTTTAAAAAATAAAAATTAAAAAAATCACTTGATTTAAGAAAGAGGACTGAGCTATAGCAGTATGGTTTCTAAATGTAGTGTTTTATGATGCTTAACCTTAAACGTGCCTTCCAAAAGGTAAACTAGGTATTCACAGTTCTTACTAGCCATACTGACTACTGTGGTATAGATTATTAATTGAAAATAGCTTACACTTACAGATTGCTTGATATTTGTAAGATACTCTGCTAAATACGTCATATAATTTTTTTGTTTGTTCTAAAAGTAACCCTTTGAGGCAAACAGGTGATATATTTATCCCTATTTTAAAATGAAATTGAAGCTTAGAAAGCTTAATTCACCCAAAATTACAGAACACAATTAAATATATGTATCACAAACCTTAAAAGCTAAAAAAATATGTAGTTGCGTAAAATAGTTATGTACCTACTTAAACTAAACCTGTATGTATTAGTTATCTACTGCTGTATAACAAATTACCCCAAAATATTATTTTAGTGCTGTAAATATTTTAAATAATCTGGTAAATATACTGGATGAACTGGAGTCCAGAGAGACAGAGTCTGGATAAGTAAGAGTACATATTCAAAGATACACTGAAAATAATGTCTGGGGGAAAAAATGATGCCTGCAGACTATTTCATACTATAGTAAGAACTTCCAGTTACAAGATAAATAAGTTCTAGGGATATAATACACAACCTAATGAGTTTAGTTAACAATACTATATCATATATTTGAAAGTTACTAAGTAAGATCTTAAAAGTTTTCATCACATGGAAATGTTTTATGTTGGTTGAACAGTAAACAATCTCATTAAAAAGTAAATGTATATAAAATTAGGTCTGTCCTAATTCTAGGAAGTGTTATATCTGTACCCTAAAGCACAAACCACTGAAAATTGTTCATTTCACTGCTGGACCTTTAAGCTTGCTTCACCCTGCACCAGCCTGCCTATAACAAGGAACCACAAATGCCAACGGGAATTGATAGTAATCACCCTGAATCCTGCTCGTATCCACATCCTACCAGCACTGGTTTTGATCCCATCTCTGTCAAGCTTGAAAGCTCTGACCTTAAAGATTGTACTTCTATGTTAAGTTTTCTGAGTTCTTTTTGAAATAGGCCTGATATCTCACCCCTGCTCTGATTATCTGTTATTCTTTGCCACCCAGGATTGCTGGGATTGATTTTTGCCTACTTGAGATTTAATATTTTGTGTGTATGAAACATTCAGAGTGGTCTGGGAAGTGGATCTTTGCATTTCTAAATATCATCAACAACAGGAATGAATCAGCAATGCTGTTTTAATGGCATGCATAACTGCCAGCATCTTAGAGTCATTCATTGCAGTTGCTTCCTGGTTTATTTAGCAAACACCACGTATGAGCTATCACAGTAACCCAGTTGTTGCCAAGTACACTGGTGCCAGTGAAACTGTTTTTCTTCTCTTTTCAAGATGTTTCTCTCCTCATTCATCTAGATGCTGCTAGATGGTTCCGCTGGAAGTCAAAGTCTAACAAAAACAGAGCATCTCATATATTTACACCTTGCCTCATGAACAGATTTACCAGTAGAAATATCAAGGAAACGATGAAGGGAACAGCTACATTGAACTTAATTTTAACCAACAAATATCTAACTGATGATTTACAAGTGACAAAAATCCTGGGAGAAAGGGATGATGTCAGCTGGAGTTAATGGCTGGCCAGGCACCGTAGTGGACTCTGGATGAAGAGTGGAGTGTGCAGTGGTATAACCCTTCCTTCACAGTGCTCATTGGGCATTACTAGGAACAAACACAAAGCTATGTACAAGTATGAACAAAGTAGTGGTGTCAAGAAGACTTATGTCCAGTTGTATTTGTTAAATCTGAATTTATTATTCAAATATTTTATTTGTTAACATAGTTATGTGGTTCAAAATGCTAAATATACAAAAAGGAATGTGATAGAAATTTTCACCTCTGTTGCCCAGTCACTTAGTACCCACCCCTATGAGCAATCTATGTTACCAGTTCCTTATAAATTGAGAGAAAATTCCTTGCATATGCAATCAAATGAAATAATATATTTTATCAATTCTAGGGTGCCGTTGATTGCATACAGGTTGCAGTTATTCTGTTTATATGCAGTATGTATGCTTTTTATTATATATGCTACAAATATAGCATATTTTTATAATACTACAAAAGAATTTTTAAAGCTCTGCCAATTAAATCATGTCTTGTCAATTGTACAATGAATTCTAACTTCAGAGACATCAAAAATGTGAAAATCTGTGCATTTTATAGCAAATAAAATATGGTCTATTTTTTTTAATTTAACACAAAAGATAGTAGCCTATGATTTTGATTCTGTACCATGCTTGCTTCACTTAACAATACCTCTTAGAGTTTATTTTGTATCCAAGGCATTTCTTCCTCCTTTTTTATGTGGAAACACTATGTAATGTGGTGTTTAACCAGTATGTCCTAAGTCAGAAAGGAAAAAAAGAAGAAATAAGACACTGTAGAAAAGATCATGAATAAGCAGCAGAGGACTAGAGAAAAAAACTCAGTAACGCTAATTTTGTTTCTTTCGTCTCCAAGGATAAAAATCTTCAAAATGGAAAGTGTAGACGAAATATCATGAAGAAAGACTCAAGTTTGCAATAAAAGAAGAAAAATACTAAGATGATATCTGGTCAGTTTATAGGAGTTCAAGTCATTGAGTGTGCACAAATACAAACCACAACACTAAAACACACAGATGTGACAAAATCATTCTTGGGAATGACTATGAAATATGAAGGAAAGAAGAGGTGACCAAAGGTTTTTGCACAAGTGGGGAATGTAAATTATAGGAAATACATACTGGTAAAGTTTTTCATTCACAAAAAATTCTAAAATACATTATTAAAAAGATGGTTTATTAGCATTTAAAAATAAAAATGTCTTACTATTTTTAAAATTTAAAGAAAAAGAGGTAATTAAAAAGCCTTAGAATAGGTTCGCTAGAAATCTTATGCCACAGCCAGGTTGTGGCTATGGTGTGGGGGAAAGAACTAAAGAGATGCGTGCTTTGCCAGCCAACTAAATGACTGCATCCTGTCAACAGTCATGTGACTCTTCCCTTCATCTCTGCTCCAAGTGACCTATAAAGAACAACAAGTATGTATTGTGTGTCAACTACACTTAAACAAAAAATATTCCCTTCCATAAAGGAGAAAAGAAAAAGGAATAACAAGCATAATTGGGTGAAAATTGGAATTGAAATTGAATTCAAATCCTGTCTCTGACACCGTCTAGTGACCTTGGGCATGTCACTTCATCTTAGTTTTCTTCCTCTAAAATAAGGAGATTATATTTATTAACTGCTAAATTTCTTCCAGTGAATTATATTTTAACTATAACCTACTTGTAACTATATTATATATAACTATGTATATTTTAACTATAATGTGGAGATTTGGAAGATCTAGAGTTTATTGATGTAAGCAGAATGTCTGATGTCTGTTATGAAATCTTTGTGGAAGTGATGAAGAAATGTGGATTAGATTTCTACCTAGTTCCAATCAGACTGACATTTCTACACCATGTGTTGATTGGTAAATCAAATAAAATCATAAAACTGGGATAAAAAGGGTACAAAACCATCTCCAACTACTTGAAAAAAAAACTATCTCTGAAATCATTAAAAGGAAACTTAATAAAGTTGTCCTTGAACTCCTCTAACAGTTGGAGGTTCCTCAAAAAACATAGAGTTAAAAAAAAATTAAACATAGAGTTGCCACAGGACCTAGCAATTCCACCCTAAATATATACCCATGAGAAATGAAAGATGTGTTCATATAAAAACTCACACTTGAATGTTTATAGCAGCACTATTTTGTAATAGCCAGGAAGTGGAAATGACCCAGCGGACCATCAGTGTAAGTTCCAAGCCCCATGTTGGATATAGAGATTACTTTAAATCTTTAAAGAAAAGAAAGCAAAGGTGAAAGGTCCAGATCAAGGGATATGGTAGCCTAACAGCAAACTGCACTGATTGTTCTTCACCTTGGCCATTGTGAGTGACCAGCTTTGAAAAACACATCGATGGTTTTAAATTATGTCCACAAACTTTTTAATGTTGGTGCCTTCAAAGAGGAAGCCAAATTTAACTCCTTGAGTGTGGGTTGTGTTTAGTAACTAGTTTCAATAGAATAAGAAGGAAGTAATAGTATGTCATTCTGATATTAGGACATAAAACATGCTATAGCTTCCCTCTTGTGCTCTTTCTTGGATCACTATACCTGAGTGAAGCAAGCTGCTATGTTTTGACAACACCTCACCCAAGCAGCCCTATGGAGAGGTCCACATGGTGAGGAATTCTAGCCTTCAAGAACTGAGGCCTCCTGCCAGAAAAGAGAAAGAACTTGCAAGTTATGCGAATAAGCCTTTTAGTGGCAGATCCTCCTGGTCCAGTCAAACCTTCAAATGATTGATTCTTTTTGGGACTTCACAGGAGACCCAGGGCCAGAACCACCCACCTAAACCATTCCTGGGAAATCCAGTCTCTTTCTTTTTGGAATGATGAAAATATTCTGGAATTACATAATAATGATAGTAGTGATAGTTGCATAATTTTGTGAATATGTGAAAAATCACTGAATTGTACACTCAGAAATGGTATAAGAAGATAGATACTTATAGCTTTAAGCAAATAAGTTTTAGGATACTTTGCTTCATAGCAATAGATAGCTAAGAAACATATTTTAAGGGACACCTAACAAACCTAAGTGTGACCCAAGAAGGACAATCAGGAGGTCACTAGGGTATGAAGCCCTGTCACATGTACACTGCACTTGAGGTGCTTTTGTCTGGAGTAGGAAAGTCTGATGACCTGGCTTCTGAGTACAAATATCTTCCAGTTGGATGACATCAGCATTATGGCTAAATAAAATATCCCTCGTCATGTCCCATCCCTCAACAACAACAATTTGGCATCCATCCTTGGACAAAAGTACCTTTTTGGGAGCTGTGCAGTTTAACTCCATACACTAAGGAGTCTGGGAGGAGAATTGTCCACATGTGTGTCAGGTAATGGACATACAAACTTCAGTCCCAGCTGTGGACCCTACAGTGGCCTGTGAACAGTTCCAACCCTTCTTGACCATAGTCAGGGAGCCCTGGAAAACATGTCTCAGACAATCACTCATGGATGAGATAGACTTGTGAAAGTCCAGCTTTCCAGCACAGAGGTTTCAGCATACCTTTGAAGCAAAAAAAAAAAAAAAAAAAAAAAAAAAAAAAAAAGTTTGGATGCATTGGTTAGTAAAGACTGTAGGAGGTGATTGCTACTTCAAATACAAAGACAGCAATGGAAAACTTCAAGAAACATGAAAAATCAAGGAAATGTGATACCACCAAAGGGTCACAATAATCTAGTAACTGACCTCAACAACATGAAGATCTGTAATTTACCTGATAAATGAAGAATTCAAAATAACTGTTTTAAGGAAATCAACAAAACTATGAGGTGTTTTTTTTAAAAGAAACAAAATTGGCAAACCTGTACTAAACTAAAAAAGAAGATTCAAATAAAATTAGAAATGAAAGAAAAGACATTATAACTGATACCATAAAAAGAAAGGATCAGAGAGACTACTCTAAATAATTATAAGCTAACAAATTGGACAACCTAGAAGAAAAGAATAAATCTATGGAAACAAACAAACTACCAAGACTGAATCACAAAGAAATAGAAAATCAGAATAGACCAATAATAAGTAAGCAAACTGAATGAGTAATCAAAAAACCTCCCAACAAAGAAAAGCCCAGAACCAGATGGTTCCCCTAGTAAATTCTATCAAACATTTAAAGAATTAATACCAATCCTTCACAAAGTCTTCCAAACAACAGAAGAGGAGGGAATATTTCCAAATTCATCTTACATGGCCAGAATTACCCTGATACCAAAGCCAACTAAGAATACTACAAGAAAAATCTACAGGCCAATATCCCCGATGAATATAGATGCAAGAATTCACAACAAAGTATTAGCAAACCAAGTTCAGTAGCTCATTAAAAGGATCACAAATGATCAAATGGGATTTATCCCTGGGATGCAAGAATGGTACAAAATAAGCAAATCAATAAATGTGATACACCACAGTAATAGAATGAAAGATTAAAATCATACGATCATCTCAATAGAAGCTGAATAAACATTTGACAAAGTTTGGCCTTTTATGATAAAAACTCTCAATAAATTGGGTATAGAAGGAATGTACCCCAATATAACAAAGACCATATATGACAACCCCACAGTTAACATTATACTCAATGGTGAAAGGTTGAAAGCCTTTCCTCTAAGGTGAGGAACAAGATAAGGGTGTCTGCTGCCATCATTCCAGTCTGGCATAGTACTGGAAATTCTAGCCAAAACAGCGAGGCAAGAAAAAGAAATAAAAGACATCCAAATTGGAAAGGAAGAAGTAAAACTGTTTCTGTTTTCAGATACTATGATTTTATATATAGAAACTCCCAAGAGCTTTACCAAAAAACTGTTAGAACTAATCAACAAATTTAGTAAGGTTGCAGGATATAAAACTAACATACAGAAATCAGTTGCATTTCTATATGCAAACTACAAAATATCTGAAAAAGATATGAAGCAAATAAGTATCTTCCAGCCTGTGTAGGCAGACCTTCTCTATGTAACTCCAACAGAAAAAAAAAGAAAAGATAGGTTTGGATTCTCACTTAGAAACATTTGGTAACAGCCATAACTAACCCACATGAGAAGGGGGCCCTTTAAAGGAAATTACAAGAAGGGTCCCAGCTGAGGCTTGATGGCACTGTTAGAAATGTGTTATGTTCCTACATGGGAACAAAGGATATCCTCTTAGGGACATCCAAAGTTATTTCTCTCCTACCACCCACCCTCATGGTATAGTATCCTATTTTAGGATACTCAGTTGCAACTCAGAGCAGACCACAGCTGAGCTATTAGTGTCAGTGGATATAGTTCTCTCTATATCAAACTATAAGCTGTTGTAGTTCAGGATCTCTAACCAGTGCTGAATGCTGAGCGGTGGTGACAGCTAACATCCTGATGGGGCAAAGATTTTCACAATGGCATTATGTACATCTGCATTACCAAATTCTCATGTTTTCATTGTGGTTTCACATATTTTCCCTCTCTTGTTTGGTATCAACACTGTGAGTAGGTGGCAGTGATGACTTGCCTCTTTTATGTGGATGAGGACACTGAGGTTCAGAGCCATTTAGTGATTCACCCCGAATCACACAGCTTAGGTTAGCTGGTCAGGCAGGGACTTAGAACCTGGATCCATCCATATCCTAAGAGAAATGTCACAAGCAAAGCTGAACTACAAGTAAGTAGAAACCTGCTGGGTGGTGACCAGAGGAGTTTTTGGTAAACTTCAAAGCTAATTAAAGCAAACAAGCCAGTGAAAGAAAAACTAGTCTTAATGCATACACCCTGAATCGTTTTCCAGAGATAGTCTTCCACCTGTCTCTTCTGAATTAAGCTGATTCATGGGAGGAACAAGTGTGGGGTGCTTGATTTGAAAATAGGACAGTTGGACAGTTTCCTTTCCTGGAAAAGGACAATTATCTTCTAAGGAAGATAGGAAACAGTCGAAAGGAAGCATGATTTCACCCCAACGTGGGGTGCAAGAGAGAAATCAGTGATAATAATCAGGGGATTAAATTAGTTTAAAAATTGTATTCCCATTGTAAGCTTAACCTTTTTCTCTTAAAAGCTTAGCTGGCACTCCCTAGGAAATTCATAAGGATTGGAGGGCAGGGGGGGCCTCTGGCTTTGTTCCTAGTTGTACCACCCTGAAAGCTAATGGCACAGTTCAAATACAGTGAGTTACCTCTTCCAGGGGACTGTGTTCTGCAGACTGAGGGAGGGTGGATTGGGAGCACTGGGGAAGTAGAATAGGGAAAATCAACAGCACTGCCTCCTTTTTCAGACCTTTGGCTCAGACCAGTACTAGTCACCAGACCTGGGTTGAAACAAGCCCCAAAGCCCGAGGTAGGCAACTACTCTTATCTTTTCATCTCTGAGTGATCCATGGTTCCAGGGAAACTGAGAAGCTCAGGTCTCCAGTGAACCACATAAAAGTTCTGTGTCATTTCATATACAGAATGGCATTTCCCCCTTAATCAGCCTAGACACATTTCATCAAAGAGTTGATTGCTCCTTTCCAGGGACACTGAAGATGTTCTGCTGCCTGTAGTGATAGAGTGATGGAGAAGCGTGAAGCTAATGCTTCTCTCATTCATCTTTCGTTTCAATCTTGAGCCTTTTCTTACTTCCAAAGGGAGACAGCAATTTCTCGTGTAGAAAACATGGGTTTGGGAGCTAAATAAACCAGTGAGTCTTGTTTCTGTCACTCACAAGCTATGTGATCATGGACACATTATGTCCCCTCTAAGACTCAGTTTACCCATATATGAAACATGAATACTGTTAGTACTTACCACATACAATTCTTGTGAAAATTGAATAAGATCGTGTATGGAAATACCTAACACGGTGTCAGGCTCACAGTACTTGCACAACAGACATTGGTTCCTTTTCCCCAAACTTTTATTCCTTGCTCTTTGCCAGAATCTTCAACTATGTCAGTTACCTGGTCAGAGTCACCTGGGGGAGTGAATCTACCAAATGTGTTCTTCTTACAGAAACCTGAAGACTATTGGGAAGACCAGGCCCTCTGAGTCGTAGCCCAAGGAATGAAAAAAATTGTACTGAACAGTCTACCATACTGTTTCATCTGGCTTCCTGGGTTGAAGGCATCTAAAGGACAACTATTCTTATCTTTTCATCTCTGAGTGGTGAAAATTTCAGGGTGGTTCAGAAGGCATCTGAAAGACATGGTCAAAGTGAGAAGTCGAGGTTGAGATAAAATATGTGACTGCAAGTTATGAGTGTATCTTTGAGTATGGAGCAAGGCACAGGCTAAATGGCCTACTTAGAGTTAAAGCTGGGACTCCGAAGAAAAGCTGACATTTGTAGAGTCAATGAACTCTTCTTTATGACCCGAAGACTTCCTTTTCTTGGTCTTTATTTCATTTAATCATTCAGCAAGCCCATACCACTTATCTTAGTTTCCTGTGGCTGTACCGTAAACTAGGAGGTTTAAAGCACCAGAAATTTTATTCTTTCACAGTTCTGGAGGCCAGAAGTCTGAAATCAAGATGTCAGTAAGGCCTTACTACCTCTGGCGGCTCTAGGGGAGAAGTCTTCCTTTCCTCTTCCAGCTTTTGGTGGATGTCCTCGTTCTTTGGCTTCCTTGGTTTATGGCCTCATCATTCCAATCTCTGCCTCTGTCTTTACATCACCTTCTTCTCTATTTTAGTCTCCCTATTCTTTACTCTTATAAGGATATTTGTCATTGAATTTAGAGCCCACCTAGATAATCCAGGATGATTTCCTCATCTCATGATCTTTAACTTAATTATATCAGCAATGACCCATTTTCTAGGTAACAGTCACAGCTCCAAGGATTAGATTCCAGAATTAGGAGGTTAGTAATCCTATCTTTTGGGAGGCCACCAAGAAACTTCCTTAAACTACCCAAATCCTTGCAGACCAACTGATTCATGACAACATGAGCCCAGGTATAACTCCTTTCAGGCATACTTGCATTATAAATATTTTAACCTAAAAGAAAAGAGCAATTCTTAATTTAAAAGGAAAAATAATCACTAGTAGTGGTATTTCAGGTACTACCAAGGAACTCTTTCTTTTCATCATTTTCTTCCCAGAAAGCTCCCCTACTTCTACTTCTCACTGTATAGCTTTGTATTATATGTTCAGTCCTAAACTAATCACAGGTGAGGGGGATGCTTTATATTTCCTGCGGTTAGCTCAGCACCTTAGACTGATCAGGAATTCACTCCTGGGGCTGGGTATGTGGGGTAGGACCCAGCCTCTGAGAAACACATAACCTCCCATCAAAAGCAAAACAAAACAATCTTAACAAAGAAGTAGGGGTTGGTGGAGGACTGACCCCTACCATTCACAGTGCTTCACCACATGGAATATACCTAGTTGGGGGCACTTGGCTGGAAGGAAGATGCAAAAAAGCATTTGGCATTGCTGCATGTGCTATCCTGGTATCTCTGAAATGCCAAAGGCTATGGGAGTAAGCCTTTTAATGAATATCAACTGGATCTTTTAAAAAATGTTCTTTCAAAAGACAGACCTTGTCATAAGACAAATAGCCAAACAAGTCCACTCAGTATTTTTAAATTACCAAGGTTTCAAAGCACCAGGGAAAAAAAGCTCTTTTTAGAACTCAGGATGTCTCTTTGGAAAAATGACTGTTTATTCAGATATGGCTGAAAAAACTTGTTAAGAAGTTAGAGGAAGAAAGACCAAGGTATCTGCCTTTAAATCAGCTTAGAAAAAAGTAGTAATAGGGGCACCTGGGTGGCTCAGTGGGTTAAGCTTCTGCCTTCAGCTTGGGTCATGATCCCAGGAACCTGGGATTGAGCCCCGAGTAGGGCTCTCTGCTCAGTGGAGAGCCTGCTTCCTCCTCTCTCTCTGCCTGCCTCTCTGCCTACTTGTGATCTCTCTCTCTCTCTCTCTGTCAAATAAATAAATAAAATCTTTTAAAAAAAGAAAGAAAGAAAGAAAGAAAGAAAGAAAGAAAGAAAGAAAGAAAGAAAGAAAGAAAGAAAAAAGTAATAATAAATCAGCCTGGAGACTATAGGGAGATTACCCATATCCTACTTAGCCTGATTCGAACCTGTGACCTGCAGGTAAAGGGTAGACTTTTCCCTCCAGAGGAAGTGTCAAAATGGCAATTTTCATGGACCAGCCCCTGCCCTTGAGTTAGCCAGGAACCTCACTTTCACTAGCTCTATACTCAGGGAGCTTATATTTGCTTTTGATACAAGTTACACCTTGTGAGGTACTGTCTTGATTGTTCTTGTCTTGTTATTACTCTTACCTTTCAAATCTACCTCAAGTTCCATAGAAGTACAAGGTAGCCTCTGGGCATCTTACCCACTGAGCAGCTCTGATAAGAGTTTAAGTTCAGGCAGTCCAGCACTAGAGAAAAACTATTGCCTCATTATGCACTTGTACTACCATGGGATGTATCTTACCTTACTCATGGTATTGTGCCAAAGACCTCCAACTGGCAGCCTACTGGAAATGTCCGCTTTGCAGGTTTTTTACTTTTTAAATGAACTGCCTACATTTAAGATTATGAAAACAAAAGAGTTGGATTCAAATATTTATTCTGTTTCTCCCATTCCCTCTCTTTCCTCTTCTAGGACTGCAATTACATCATATATATATACATGATATAATTAATATATACATATGTATATATGTGTATATATATACACACACATATATACATATATATATCTACATATATATATACATATATATATATGTATATATATATATATATATATTAGGCTGTCTAAAGTTGTTCCACAGCTCAGTGATGATCTTTTCATTAAAAAGATTTTTTTCTGTGTGTTTCATTTGGATAATTTTTATTTCTATTCTTCAAATTCACTCAGTTTTTTCTTCTGTGATGTCTAATTTGCCATTAATTTAAATGAGGTTTTTCTTCTCAGATATTGTAGTTTATATCACTAGATCTTTGATTCTTTGATTTGGGTCTTTTTAATATTATCAATCTCTATTTGGACATAGGGAATTCAATTATACTAACTTTTAATATTTTTGTCTGCTAATTCTAACATCTGTGCCAGTTTTTCATCAGTTTCAATTATTTCAATTTATTTTTCTCCTCATTATGGGACACATTTTTTTGCTTCTTTGCACACCTGGTAATTTTTCTTAAGTAGGCTCCACACCCAATGTGAACCCAGGACCCCAAGATCAGGAATTGCACTCTCAACCAACGAAGACAGCCAGGCACCCTGCATACCTGGTGATTTTTGACTGGATGCTAGGCAGTGTGAATTTTAACTCATTGCCCAACGGATATTTTTATTTATCCTTAAATATTCTTAAGTCTTATTCTGGGATATGGTTAAGTTAGTTGTAAATAGTTTGATCCCTTTGAATATTCTTTTAAAATTATTAGGCCAAACTGGAGTAGTGCTTAGTCCAGGACTAGTTTTCCCTGCTAATAATGCAAGATCTTTCTTAGTATTCAGTGCCCTGTGAATAATGAGGGTTCGCATTCTAGCTGATGGGAAGAGGCGCTATTTCTAGCTCTGGGCACTATTCCCTCTAACCCTCTCAGGTAGTTCTTTCCTAGGCAGGTAGTTTACCACATATATACACTAATTTGTACCTGGATAAAAATTTGAGGAGGCCCTCTTTACATATCTTCTTTCTAGTACATCTCACCTCTCCAATACTACATCATACAACTTTTAGCCACTGTGGTCTCTCAGACTGTCAGCTGTATCTCCCCAGCTCAGCAGTCCACTACGCTGTCTCTGGATGCTTCCTCACTGAACTATGGCCTGGAAACTTTCTCATGGCATTAAGCTGAGTCAGTCATAGGACTTGCTTTGTTTGTTTCCCATCTCGAAGGGATCACTCTTCACTACTGCCTGACATCTGAAAAAAAAAATCATTATATATTTGATCCTTTTTATGATTGTTTTGATGGATAGATAAATCCTGTCCTTGGATTAAATAAATAAATAAATAAATAAATAAATAAATAATTTTATTAGATAAATCTCTTAGTTGGAAGTGAAAGTTTTTCTCTTCTTAAATTTCATTATTTATATTTCACATAATAAAATAATACATATTTTAAATACATTAAAAAGGGGCGCCTGGGTGGCTCAGTGGGTTAAAGCCTCTGCCTTCGGCTCAGGTCATGATCTCAGGGTCCTGGGATCGAGGCCCGCATCTGCCTCCCTGCTCAGCAGGGAGTCTGCTTCCTCCTCTCTCTCTGCCTGCCTCTCTGCCTACTTGTAATCTCTCTCTGTCAAATAAATAAATAAAATCTTTAAATAAATAAATAAATACATTAAAAAGTAAATCTGTAGGGGCACTTGGGTGGCTCAGTCGGTTAAGCATCTGACTCTTGATTTTGGCTCAGGTCATGATCTCAGGGTCATGGGATTGAGCCCTGCATCGGGCTCCTCCCCAGGCTTTGGATTCTCTCTCTCTCCCTCTCCCTTTGCCCTTTATCCCACCACCTACTCACACTGTCTTTCTCTCTCTCTCTCTCTCTCTCAAAAAAAAAAAAGTATCTATAAAGGTCGGTACTTCCAGTTCAGGAAAGATGGAGTAAGTAAATTAAAAACTAGACAGAATGCTTGGAGAAACCATCTGAAGACTCTGAAAAGTAAATGATAGCAGACATATGTGAGAAGGAAAGCAGAACTAAATGTACTAACAACCTGACCTGGTGATGAGTTATCTTTTCTTTTCTGTATCTCCTGGTTTGGATTCAAAGACCAAACCCCCAAATTGTACCAGCTATGTCCCAAAGAAAACCTCTTTCTGGCTTGAGGAGCACAAAAGGGGACAGATCTGAATAGCACAGCAAAGTCTTTGAGAGCTGAACAGATATTGAAACATAGCCCATAGAAGAAAAATTGGAACTTGTACCTTGAACTTAACAGGCTTATTGCCTATTAAAACAGAGAAGTAAACAAAAAATCTATATTATCCATGGGATTTGACTGAGACACAGCATCTTATAATGTTCAAAATGTCAATTCAAATGCTTTGGATCCAATTCAAAATTACTCAACTTACGAAAAATCAGGAAAAGTTCCATAACTAACAAAGGAAAAGACAACTGATAGACACCAATCTCTAGATGATGCACATGTTGGAATTATCAAAGATATTTTATTCATATTCCAGTAAGTATGAATATCCTTGAAACAAATGAAAAGACCAAGAATACTCATGTAGTTAAGTGTTAATGATCCTCAAAAGAAAGTTGCCAGATTTAGGAAAAAAGCATTTCAGGATGCCAAATTAAATTTGAATTTTAGATAAACAAGAAATAATTTTTAATATAGTTATGTTCCATGCAATTTTTTGGATGTTATAATACTAAATATTCATTTGTTTTTTTTGTTTTTTTTTAAAGATTTTATTTATTTATTTGACACAGAGAGAGAGATCAGATCACAAGTAGGGAGAGAGACAGGCAGAGAGAGAGGAGGAAGCAGGCTCCCCGCCGAGCAGAGAGCCCGATGCGGGCCTCGATCCCAGGACCCTGAGATCATGACCTGAGCCGAAGGCAGAGGCTTTAACCCACTGAGCCACTCAGGGGCCCTATTCATTTGTTTTTTATCTTAAATTTAAACTTGACTGGATGTCCTGTCTATTATCTGGCAACCTGTAGGGCCCAACTGATTTTAGAGACCTAATGCAATAATAGGGCTTTTTGTAGATGTAAGGATGCTGATTCTAAAATGTATGTGAAAAGGCAAAAGACCTAGAATGACCAAAATGATTTTGGAAAAGAGAAAGAGTTTGAGGACTCACACTACTCAATTTTAAAACTTAATCTAAAGATAAGTAATCAAGATAATGCAGTATTGGTGAATGCTTAGACCTAAATAAAATAGACCTGTGGAGTAAAATAAGAGAGTCCAGAAACAGATCATCACAAATATGATCAATTGATTTTTTAAGATAGTTTTATTAAGATAAAACTCACATCTATAAAATTTACTGTTTTAATCATTTAAAGTGTACACTTCATGATCAACTGGTTTTTGACAAAGATGGGAAGACAATTCAGTGGATAAAGGATAGACTTCAACAAATAAAACAAATAGATGTCTGTATGCAAAAAAATGAACTTCAACCTATGCATCAGAGTATTTCACAGAAAAATTAACCTCAAATGGATCATAGATCTACATGTAAAACCAAAAGTGTAAATTTTATACTTAAAAATTATAGGAGAAAAAGATTATGACCTTGAGTTAGGCAAAGAGTTCTTAGAAATAAAAAACCGACCCATAAAAGAAAAAAAAATGATGAATTGGACTTCATCAAAATTGAAACTTTTTTCTGCAAAAGAAGTTGTTAAGAGAATTAGAAACTACGAACAAATAGTAACAAATCACATATACAACAAAGGACCTGTATCCAGAATACATAATTAAATTTCAAAACTCAACAGTAAGAGAACAACCCAGTTTTAAAAATAGGCAAAAGGTCTGAACACACTTCACCAAAGAAGATATAGCGTGGCTGATAAGCACATGAAAAGATGCATCATTAGTCATTATGAAAGTGCAAATTAGAACCACAAGGAAATACCTCTATACATCTATTAGAATGACAGTAGAATGACAGAGGAGTGAAACTGCAGCCAAAATGGGAATGCAGAACAGCTGGAACCCTCATATACTGTCCGTGGGAATGCATAGTGATACAGACACTCTGAAAACAATTTAGCAGTGTTTTTTTAAATTTTTTTATTTTTAAATTGTTCTTGTAGTAGGTGATAGGTGGTAGCTTTGGCAGTTTCTTATAAAGTTAAGTATATATTTATTACATAATCCATCAATCCCACTCCTAAATAATTACTCTTAACTGAAAACTATACACGAACGTTTATAGCAGCTTTATTCGGATTCACCAAAAAACTGGGAACACCCTAAATGCCCTTCAATGAGTGAATGACTAAGTAAAACATAGTATACCTTTTCAATGAATCACTACCCTGCGATAAAAAGGAGCAAATTGGGGCCCCTGGGTGGTTCAGTCATTAAGCGGCTGCGGTCAGCTCAGGTCATGATCCCAGGGGATCCCAGGACTCCTGGGATGGAGTCCTGCACTCAGTGGGGAGCCTGCTTTTCCTTCTCTCACTCCCCTGTTCATGTTCTCTCTCTTGCTGTCTGTCTGTCTGTCAAATAAATAAATAAAATCTTCTAAAAATCTATAAATATATAAAAAGGAGCAAATTATTGATACACTCAACAACATGGGTGTCACTCAAAGACACTCTGCTAAGTGAAAGCAACCAGTGTAAGAAGGTAACATATTATATGGTTCCATTTTACATGATATTCTGGGAAGGGCAACACTGTGGAGCTGAAGACCTGATCAGTAGTTGGCAGAGCTTAGGCATGGGAGGCAATTTCACCACCAGAGGTAAAACAAGGGAATTCAGAGCGGCTAATGGAGCTGTTATGTATTCTCATTGGGGTGATGGTTATACAAATCTGTACGTGAGTTAAAACTTGTAGAAGTGTACATGCACACACACATACGTTTTACTCTTTGTAAATAAAAAGGATACATATATAGCAGATGTGTGCCCAAATGTTTAAAATGTTAAAGATGCACCATCAAACAGTTTGAAAGTGGTGTGGAGTGGAAGCATGCACCTCATTTTACAGTTGGAGAAACTAAGGCCAGAAAGTGAAGGTAACTTAAGGCCCAAAAACGTATGAAGCAACCATAAGAGTGTATTTTCTCTTGGGAACTCTCTCTGCTGCCTGTCTTTTGTCCCAAGCCTAACCAGCCGGGTTTAATTTGGCCTCTTTTAATGAAGGCAGTTTCTAAATTCGGAGTTGTCTGTAACAGAATAGAATCATGGTTATATGTGCAGGTTAAAATTGGTATGAATGAAAAATATACATATCCTATTTTGTAGAGTGTGCCACGATCCCAGCTCCTGATGGACAGACCTATGGCTGTTAGGGAAGATGTCTGTAGGATGCCAGAGACTGCAACACAAACAAATAAATTGGTGGAGTTATATCTAGACCACTTGTATCTGAAGCCAGGTTGTGCTACGTACCAGTGGTGGGACTGTAGGTACATTGCTTAGTTTTTCTTCATCTCCATTGCTTCATCTGTAAAATGCACCAATTTTACATTCTGGTAAGAGATTTAAAACATCTCACCAGCAATTATAGTATGACACGGTACTTATACTTAACATTATAAGACGTTAAAATGTGATTGAAAAAAAAAACCCAGGATCTTAGAATTGGAGATACATGGTAATGCTTATCTCACTATGATTATACTGTTGGTATTATTGCCATTACTACTATTACTATTGTAAGAAATGAATACTGGAACTTGCATTATAATAAATCGTAAAATGCCTGTTCCACTCCATTCTGCCTTCTGCCTCCCCCACCCACTTTGCTCTTGAATTTTCAAGCTTTGGCACATGCAAACACAGAATGTGTGGATGTCACCAGAGGAAAAACGTGAGAAACATTTACCACTTCTCAATTCTTGTGAGAGAAAAACCACAATGACACTCTACATGTTGTGCTGGCAAGGTCATTTCTTGCATTGGCACATACACTGGTTCCCACGAGTTGAGGGAGTCAGAGAGGGAATTTGAACTAATAGAGCAGTGTGTGTGTCAATCTGGCACTGAAGGACAGGGGACAGGGAGCTGTGTGTAAGGTGGCAGGAGCATGGACCCAGCCTGCATTTCTGGGTTTGCCATTTGCCAGCCATGGCACGTAGCTCAGTGCCATCTCAGTTTCAGTTTCTTCTCTGTGAGACAGAGAGAAATAATGACCACTTTACAACCACTGAGGGGTATACATAAATTAGAGCTCCAGTTGGGTTAACGGGCTGGAAAACTCAACCAGGGCTACAAAAGGAAGCTGGTTAGCCACACGATTTCTTTCCTTATGTGTATTTTTATTCAAGTTCCTTGCATTTGTCCTTTAGTCCTCTATCTTATTGTGGGAAGGAGCAGTATATAGGGGGACAGCCCAGACCTGGTTCCAAGGTCATTCTTTTTTCTTTTTTCTTTTTCTTTTCTTTTTTTTTTTTTTCTAGAGAGGGAGAAGAAGAGGGGTGGGGGAGCAGAAGGAGAGGGAGAGAGAGAATCTTCAGCAGGCTCCATGCCCACTGCAGAGCCCAATGTGGGGCTCAATCTCACAACCCTGATATCATGACTTGAGCCAAAATCAAGAGTCAGGTGCTTAATGGACTGAGCCACCCAGGCACCCCTCAGAGTCATTCTTATTGGGGTGCTGGGCCCAGTGCAAATTCCTTTGTGTGCTTGGACCCTTCACCCAAACCTTGTTGTTCAGGAGCTACCTAGTTCAAAGGCTCTAAGTAGCCTTGGGGGAACTGTCAGTGCTAGGCATAAAAAGGATTAAAAATGAAATGTTCCTTAGGGAGTGAGTATATAAAGAAACTTCCTGAGAAGTCCTCAGTGCCAGGTACTATACCTATCTGTAATACAATATCCATTGTTATTTTAGAAAGTAGTTGTTACAAACTCCTTGTTACATTTGAATAAACCAGGTCCCATTGGGAGGCAGGCAATATGCCCACGATCCTGTAAGTCCCTAAGCTTCCAGGCTGGATTCCACCTCACCTGGCGCTGTGCTGAAGTGACAGGCACTTAATACCAGCCCATTCAGATTGCCCAGGTGACAGTGCTGACGGTTCCTAATGAGAACCACTGGTCTGCTAAGCACTAGCTAAAGATCCTTTCTTCCTTTCATTCTTTCATTTAACACCTGTCTATTGAGAGCCTTGCCTGTGCTCTAGATCTAGGAATACCCCAGCGAATCCGACACACAACCCTGAATCGCAGAATAATGGGAAAGACCACAAGTAGACCCGGGTTTCACGTGGCCCCAAACTTAAACAATTTGAAAAGCCCACTTTAGGAAAAGGAAAATAAAATTAGCAAAAGGGTCTTGGAAGGAGCAAGGGAGGGTCCTGAAGTTTAAGCTGTATTAGCTTCCCTGCAATTCTGCCTTTGGGGAAAACCAACAAGAAGACCTGCACTGACAATTACATGTATTCAGGGCTGATGGGGAAGCAGAGGAGTTCTCTTGGGAGAAATGCCCTCTAAGCTGAGACCCCCTTCCCCGGATGGGGCAGGGAGACGGTGGCAGAGGAAATAACAGGGTGCAGGATCCAGGTAAGGAAAAGAAGCTGCCACAGTTTTCACGGAGTGAGAAAAGCATCTTTCCTCCTCCCTTCATTAGAACCCAAGGCACCGGGGTCCCTCCCAAAGCGCAGGGCCCTGAGTTGCCACATCCTAGAGGTAAAGAGGACTTGCCCCAGGTGGGTGGGGTTTCCACCTTTCCTCCCAGGTGCTTGGGAGATCTCAGGTCCCCGGAGAAGGCTCCAGGCTTGGCGTCTGCACTCTAAGAACACAAGCTTGCACTGGGCATTTGTAAAAATCAAACAATCCAGAAAAGCTTCTTCTGTCAGAAGTTAACCTAAGGTGCGGCAGGTTCTAAGCAAGAAAAGATAGGAGAAGGGAGGAAGGAGAAGTGAAGAGAGACTGACTTCTAAAATAAAATCCTTCAGTGAGATAAGAACTCGAGAGACATCTATCCTAACCCAGAGGGGGGGTGAAGTTAGTATCCCCTCCAGAAGCAAACAGCATGGTGCTCTAATAGCTCTACAATTTAAAGATGATGCTCTGAATACCCTTGTTTCCTCTCTGTGCAGCCAGTGTCTTGCCTGCTCCACCACGGTGCGAACGTACCCCCACCAGGACTCCTTCAACCCTCACAAGCCCAGGCAGAGTGGATGGAAGGACTTGCACATTGGAGCCCATGTCTCCAAGCAGTGCACAGCTGGAGCAGCAGCCTGTGTCCTGCAGGGCAATGAGGCCTTGGAGTTTCCGTTTCCCTGGGAAGTTCCACAACGGCCCCCCGCTGTGCCTTCACCACCACACAGAAAAGGTTGGTAATGGTGGTCATCCTAGGGAAGCCCCTTCTAGGCAGCCAAGGCTGGGCTCTGCTCTGGTGTACACTTCCCCTTCTCTGAGTTACGTTTTCTTCTCAGTTACCCTGTCTGTAAAATGGTAATAATGATACTTTGCCCTGAACTTGTGGTTGAGAAGGGAGCAATGAAGGGGGGATTGATCTAAAAGCTCCCTAAGGAGTTCAGAGTACAGAATATTATTACATGTGAAGTCTCTGCCACCCCACACTTTCACCCCACACTGCGCTGCAGCATCTCCAAGGTCACCTGAAGGGAGGACCCTGACCAAGTTCCCTTGTGGGTTGAGAATGGACCTTTCTCCCAGGAAATGATGTGTCCCAGGGGATGTCTCCTGCCATGTCACAGCTGTGCCAAAGATGAGAGCAACCTGGCATTGTAATGGGCATGGGGGAGCGGCTGGAAGAGCAAGTCCTCTCCGGACACCTGCAGCTCAGCACACTGTTCTCTCTCTCCTGCTCTATCACCCTTCTTTTGTACCCCGCCCCCGCCCCTGCATCTTTTTTCATAGCTACAGGGTCCATGTAGCTCTTTTTCACACATCAGATGGGGAAAGAATGAGGAAAACGGAGAGGGGATCAAATTTGCACTGCTGGTTAACCCAAATGGGGCATCCTAATCTCCAGCAAAGGGAGAAAAGACCAAGTGGGAGCTGCTGCTCTCTGCTCACCAAAAAGCCATGCTCTCCTCTTCTTCCTGGCTCTCGAACAGATTATGTTTCCCAGCCTCCCTTGCAGTTATATGTGGCCGTGTTACTAAGTCATAGCCAATGGGATGTGGGTGACCTCGCCCATCACAACCTTCCAGGCTCTGTGCTCCTCCATGATCTTTTCTCCTTCTGGATGGTTCCATCGACTCCAACCCCCAAAGTGACTATGGAAGCCTGAAGAGACAGGGCCACCCTTTTGACCTGTTTACTCACTCAATACTGTTAGGTGAGCAAGAAATAACCATCCACTGTGTTTGAGCTTTTATACATTGGGTTATACCTGTTGGAACTGTTAGCCTACTCTAATTCATACAGAGCAGAATAGCCCACAAATCTTGCCACCTCCAGGAAGCCCATGCCGATTTCTTCCTTCTTTTATCCCCATTCTTCTATCAGTGGAATGTTAACTAAAATTTAGACAAGGGGCTCATGTCTTCTCTATTTTATGTCATGTCTAGCAAAGAGATGCTTAATAGTCATTAGATAAATCTTCCCTCTGTGCATTTAGTGGGCAGTCCTTCTCTCAGGAATGCCCTTTCCCTTTTCTCTGCCTCTGATATTCTACTGCCATTCCATTTCCAATATCCATCTCTCTCCCTTCTTGGGGGCTTCTCTTACCACTCCACGCCACAGTCATCTTTTGTTCCTTCAACATTTACTGCATCTCAGGTCACAGTTTCATTGAGACAACTTCTGCATTAAATGTCTTAGCATTCTGGAGTGGAAACCGTAAAATCATTATGCATTTAAGAGATGGGCAAAGACCAAGGAAAGGAGAGAAACTGGAAAGGAGAAGGCAAAGAGGCAGGAAGAAAATTTTGAAGAGCTTGGATGTCATGGAAACCAAGGGGAGAGAGCGTTTCAAGGAGGGAGAGGGAAACAGCATCAGCTGGTGTGGTTAAGTACACTGGGGACTCCACACTCGGGCTTAACAAGGTGGAAATGATGGGTCCCCTCAACGAGCGGTGTCTCGGTGAGCCCCAGCACCTGGGCTTATATGGGATGGAGAGTGAGGAAAGGAGACAGGGAGCATACATAACTCTTAAGGAGTTTAGGGAGGAGAAGAGGTTCAAGAGGTGGCCAGAGAGAAATCTGAGGTGAGGCAGGGTGTAAGATGTTTTTTAGAACTGGTGAGTCTGACTGATGGGAAAGAATGGCAGAGAGGGGGAGGTTGAGGAAGAGGACGAGAGGCGGCCAGCAGCAGAGTACCTGAGAAGTAGGGCTGGGTAATGGGTCCAGGCGGGGACTGGGCTGGAGGGACCCACTTCTATGACAACTGGTGGGATGGAGGAAGGACACTCATCCTTTCTTCTTTCCTAAGTGGTTGTGGGGTTAGGTGGCAGAAAGTCAAGTGAGCTCCGGGATGATGGCTTTGGCATTTTGTCAGAAAAGGAAACTCATTCTGCTGGAATGAGAGGAGCAGCCTCAGGGGGCCCCAATTCCCTCCCGCTCCCAGTACTGCCCATTCTAGGGGTGACATTAGGGTTCCTTGGCCATCTCGCACAGCCCTCACCTCAGCCTCAGGGGCTGACCTGCAGTCTGACATCAGGACAAAGTTGGGGGTGGGGCTCTGGGGCCTGTCTGGAGATAACATTCCTTTCCCTTCAAGTTCTAGCTTCTCGAAATCCTGGACTGCTTCTCCTTTATTGTTCTTCCTGGACCCAGCATGGATTTAACTGGAAAATGGATGGCCTATTGTTCTGATGCAGTGATAGGAACAGAATTCTTCATTTTGAGAAGCAGTTGTTAGGGGAAAAAAAAAATTTTTTTTAAGATTCAGCATCGTTTTTTCATATGGCAGGTGCTCGCTGACTGCGTTTGTCCCCTGTTCATGATGGGCATGTGGATAAAGCCAGTGGCCCCATGCCGCGTGGTCTGCCCCTGGACCTATCTCCAGAGCTCTCCAAGTAATCCCAGTGCTCCCAGCTTTTGGAGGCCGGCTGGGCGCGCTCGCGTCCGCCAGAGGGCGCCGTCGGCTCGCAGAGCCGGCCGCGGTGGCCCTGGCACGGGAGGTGTGGCGCCTTCACAACGCTGCCCATTAGCACAGTGACTAAATCACTTTATCACTTCATCCCCTGTTGCGGAGGAGTGGAGCGAGCCAACCATCGCCAGGGCGCTCATCTGTGCAATCAAGAGAAGGGCTAACAAGCTTCGTGACACTCTTCTTATTTTAAAGTATCATCCTTGTGACAAGTATTTATAGAGCACAGGGTTGTACCTACTACGTCCAAGATCCTAGAGAGTAAGCATGGAGATGAGTCATACTGTCTCTCCAAACTTAAAGACCTTTCAGGGAAGTAGCAGAATTAAGACAGGTACCCCCCCAAACAAACAAACAAACAAACAAACAAACAAACAAAACTGGAGTTGGGGCAGAGGTCAGGACTGAGAAGTGAGGGGAATTGGTGGGAGGGTTCAGGGAGGGGGATCTATACCTTCAGCCGGGGGCATAAGGACTGGGACAGGGAAGGGTTGGGCCTTAAAAGAGAGAAGGATTTGCTATCCTGCATCACATCTTGGTTCCAAGAGAACCTATGAATTTAACTAGTTCTGGTTGTATATCTGTTATACCTAAATGATTGTTATCGGAGATGAAAAGGCAATACTCCCTGCCCTGGGGAGCTAGGTCTTTAATCTTGAAAGGTAAATTAGAAGTAGAAATGGATTGACCAAATATCCAGAATGGGTTAGAGATATATAACCTAATCTGAACAATCAGATCAAAACCCCCCCCTAAAACAAAAAGAAAAACATGTGTGTTTGGGAGGGGGCCAAGCCTCACTGGTTTAGTTGGTCGAGCATGTGACTCTTGATCTCAGGGTCTTGAGTTTGAGCCCCACATTGGACGTGTAGGCTACTTAAAATTAAAAATTAAAAAAAAAAGATTTCACTGAACATTAACATCAATCCTTCTGCTAATTCATGAATTAGCCACAGGAGCCCACAGAAACAGCTGTTATACTTGGTACAGGTACCACAAAACCATACACCAAAGATACATCTAATTGGTGTTAGGAGACAAGATGCGAACATAGAGAAGTTAAGGAACAATAAAGTTCTTTTGTTTTAAAGAAATTGTTTACACGTATCCCCAAAACCTAAGGAAGAACTTTGTAAATAGCATAATCCCCCAAGAATTATTATAAGTCTATAATATCCTGTTGCGCTGAGGCCAGTTAAGTTTGGAACCAATACATTAAAACAAACCTGAACCTTTGATTTACAGAAATTTTGTTTCCAAGGTATAAAGGGTAATTGGAGTTCTTTTTTTTTTTTAAGATTTATTTATTTATTTGACAGAGAGAGAGAGAGAGAGAGAGAGAGATCACAAGCAGGCAGAGAGGCAGGCAGAGAGAGAGGAGGAAGCAGGCTCCCCACTGAGCAGGGAGCCCCATGCGGGGCTCGATCCCAGGACCCTGAGATCATGACCTGAGCCGAAGGCAGAGGCTTTAACCTACTGAGCCACTCAGGTGCCCTGGTAATTGGAGTTCTTATCATTAAATGGCATTGCATTGGTTCTAGTGTGACAATGTAGGAAAACAAGTAAACTCCAACTAGGAAGCATTAAGAGTTGATTGTGGACCTCTAATTAGTGCTTTCTTTGGTTATTGTTAAAAATTCTCTCGTGTAGCAAGTCAGTGAACTTCTCTAGTTCTCAGTTTCCTCATTTAATAGAGGAATTTAATAATAAGGAAGAATATAGGCCAGGTCATCTCCCAAATCTTACAGCGTGTAACAAACAAGTCTTAGTTCTATTGTGTCCAAATGCCCCCTTAGTGCTGACTTGGTTCTGAAGTTGCTGTGAAGTCAGGCGTACTGAGGGAAGGGGAGCGGGGCTTAGGTGGCTGCTAGTTCTGATACAGGCTGGACTCTAGGTGTCATCTGAAGTCTTCTGCATGCAGCGGCCCAGGGCCCTGGGGGATCAAACAGGTTCCCTCTGACTGTGATTGCCCTTACCTCCACATTTCTATAGCCCTTTCCGACTGTGCCGTTTATCTGTCACTTCCTGTGTGCTGCCTTGAGTCATCTTTCTGTACCTGATACTTGAGGACAGCGTCTATGGCATTCTTCATTGTTCCTCACCAAACACTCCGGACTCCTCACCCCTGCACATGGGGAAACTGTCCAGGCCCCTGGTGGTTGGGGGAGAGTGGCCACGTGACTGGTTCTAGCTAACAACTAGTGACCAGAAGTGAGTGTCGTTTAGCACACCCAGTGGACCAGTTAGTTGCCTGGGTAAGACCCTCTAGAGGTTCTTTTGCTTATTGCCTGTGACCAGCTAAGTTTCAGATAGTGACTTTTCTGTTGCCCTGGATGCAGGAGCGGGAATGATACTGAGCCAGGGCAGAGCTCCCAGCCAACCTGCCACAGATTTAGAGCAGCATGAGGAGAAACCTGTTATTTTAAGACCATGGGATTTGGGGACTGTTTGTTACAGCAGCATGACCTGGCCCAGGCCGACTAATAAAGGGTCACTGTGTGTCATCATCTTTGCTTCCCCAGTGCTCCCAATGATGTGGCATTCAATACCAACTGCTAATAAATGACTTCCTGTCTCCCCCACTGGAGTAGGAATCATTCATGTATCTATTTGTCCTCCCTAGGGCACCTGCCCCAGGATTGTGAACATAGCAGGTGCTTAGCAAGACCCATGGATTAATTTATATACTTAAAAGTCCCAAGATGCAGGGCACCTGGGTGGTTCAATCAGTTAAGCATCTGACTGCTCAGGTCATGATCTCAGGGACCTCGGACTGAGCCCTGCACTAGGCTCCCCAGGCCTGTCCCTCTCCCTCTGCCCTTCTCCTTGCTCATGCTCATGCTCACTCTCTCTCTCTCAAATAAATAACTAAAATCTTTAAGAAAAAAAAAGTCCCAAGATGCAGCTCAATATAACAGCCAAAGATGTGGTATTGATGTTACTTTCCATATGGTGCTTGAGTGAGTGGGATGCAGGGTCAAAAGAACTGAGGAAGGAGGGGCAGCAGGCCATCTCCTGCCTGCATTTGCCTTTAAACTCTATGGGGTTACCTCTGATTCTTCCATCTCTTTGCAGGGTGTGAGTGAAGCTTAGTCTCTGGGTCACAGCGAGAGAGTTCAGAGCAGAGTCAAGGCCAACATAAGAGGACAGGGCAGGCCAGGCATAGGCCAGCAACCAGAGGGAGGAGCTAGGGTGGGGTTAGGAGTGGGGCTGGTACGTAGGTGGGGCGAGGCCAGGCAGGGCCAACAGGACTCTGGGAGGTTTTCTGTGTCATTTTGTTGCTGCTTATTCCATCATATGGCCCAGGTGGTTGAATTCTGTTCCACGGAGCCTGTGTGGAATGGATGACAGTCCCTGACCAGGCCGACCTTTGCAGAAGCCATTAACATTCTATAAATGGCATCCACTAGCACAACAACAAGGACATGAATATTGATATGCTAGTCTAAGGTTCTGGCACCCCTCTCTGCTTCCTTTAATCCATCACAACAATATCCACAGGCTGTTTCTTTTTGATTAGAGGAAATCATCTTCAGGCGTGGATCTTCTATCTCTCCAACATCCTGTTTTGGGGTGAGTCTTCTCACCTTGGGGGGGATATTGCAGAAGAGGAACCTATCCATCCCTGTAAAATTGCTTTTTTAAGGTATTAACTCTGGTCATGTTGTTCCCGACCTTAGAATGAGCAGTGTCTCACGAGGGAAAAATTCAAACTCATTTACAGGCTCCCCGGAGTCTTAATGATCCCATCCAACCTACCTCACCTCACTCCTCTTCCTGCCTGCCAGCAGGCCAGGTCCACCTGTTGGCTGACTCATCCCACACAGCTGCGCTCTTACCTGCTTGTGCTCTGCATACCCTGTTCCCATCGCCTCCAGTGCCCTTCCCTCTCCTCTTTGCCCATGGGAAAGTCTAGACCTGTTGGGTGATGCCTTCCCAGGCAAACCCAGGCAAGGGGTGAGCCTGCCTTTGTGCTCTCCCTCTCAGAGAGGCTGGTGCATCCCTACATCTACTGTAGCACTTAATCATGTGGCCCTGGGGACTCTTGCTCAATCAGTCCTTTTCCCCAGAGCTTAAGTTTTAAAGCACCCTCTTGGTCATCTTTGTTCAATTCTGAAATCATCGGTCTTCCTTTCCCTCTCCCAAAGATCACAAAATAACTAGGCCGTAGTTGGAATCCAAAGGGCATCTTACTCAATGTCAATGCCAATCTCTGTCCTATCATTCAGAACTGCATACAGGGGCCAAGAGGATAAAGTAGGCAAAGATTATCGATTGGAATTTTATTTTCTAAACCTTCCCACCTGTAAGGGCTTGTTTTTCTTTTCATGTGAATCTGGAACAAAGTGTTACTTTAGACACCCCCCTCCCCCTACCAATCCTCCCTTTCAGGTAAATTTAAGGGTTTTCCCTAAATAAGCTCACACCTGGCGTCTCCATGGTGATCCTGGAGAACACAGATTTTTGTTCGGCCAAGTCGGAGAGTAAGAAGTTGAGAGGTTTATTCAGAAATAAGGATGTAACAAGAGCAGGAAACTAGGAATGTTTGCAATGTAAAGTACCAGCATTCTCTTTTTTTATTTAAATATACATTCAGTACAACACAGGCAGTTTGTTTGGTGAGATTTTTTTATCATTCTATCCCCCACCCCTTTTTTAGACTTGTAACTAAAAGGCAGGCACTTGTTGTAATGAGCACTGGTGTTGTATGGAAGTGTCGAATCACAGTATTGTACACCTGAAACTAAGGTTACACTGTATGCTAATTGAAATTTAAATCAAAACTTAAAAAATGGTTAAAATCCACAAAAAAAGAAGGTGAGGTTACACTGGTGTTGGTTGCATCTGAGAATTGCTGCCTGATTATTCACATGGTGTAACAAACAGCCTGCAGAGGCAGAGGCAAACAGAGGCAGACGCTGCTCTCCTGTAACCATACCTGGTCATAAGGAAGTGGTATTGGAAGTTTGTAGGTTATTGGTTTTAAGAATCCCTAAGCACTAAGATGGCAAGAAAAACCTGTTTATTTGTATGTATCTGGGAAGTCTTGTCTGGGGAGGGATAGAATATGGTATCATGCAAAAAGTTCAAGTTCAGCATGCCCTTAAGTCTAAACTTATTTCCCGTGAAGAGGAGGGATTTTGGCCAATGTTTTTCAATCTCGTGTACTTCTCTGTTTGCATGGTAATCTCACCCAGAGAAAGAGAACAGAGAAAGTCTGAGACACTTAGGGATCCCTAAATTCATGAAATCCATGCCTTTCTAGACTCCTCAACAGGGCTGGGGCTCGGGTGAGGCAAATGGAGCGCTCATCTCAGGTACAGAATTTCAGAGGTGCCGATCAACTAGGTAACATAAGTGACATTTTAACAAAACACTTAAAATTATTTAAATTTTGAACATGTTCATCCATTTTACATTTTTATTTTTTAAAAATATTGCATTAAAGTATTATTCATTTTGATTATTGCGCTCATTGGTACCCCTTAAATTTTGCCTCTCTGTCAAGTATTCCAGTTCTATTATTGGCTCTACTTCCCAAATGAATTTTCACAAGACCTACCCCTGTTTGCCATTGCCTTCCATCACATGCCCCGCCGAAGGGGGAAACAAGTTTAATAAGAATAGAATGGTGGAAAAAATTCTGATGATCAAAGACATAAAAACTGAACAGCAATGAGATGTCCCATGTGGGCTCTGTCCAACTGACAGATTCTAAAACACACCTCCAGCTGGTGGGAGTGACCATGTAGGGCATTACTTTCGTATCCTGACTTTTTGCACGCCGAAGAGCTCAGTTGTCCCCAAGACTGCATTTTAGCACTCTCTACCCAACTGGCCCATTCAACAGGGCACGCTGGGAGAAATGACAGGATCAGGGAGAGCAGGGGCTGCGGGCCTTAGGCGAGGATCAACCCTGGACATTCTGATCCTTTTTCCGACCTGTGTGCGGCGCTTGGTATCCAGTTGTTTTAGGGGACTGCCTCCTTCCTCGCCTTTAATCCTTTTTAAGCCTTTAAGCCACAGGCAGTGATAACCTTTTCCACTGAGAAAATGTAATCGAGAGGTGGGTTTTAAATTTTGGTCTGCACTAACCAAACCCGCCAGATAAATACTCCGTTTATCACGATTCCTACAAAGTCCCCGACTTGGCCGGGCACACGGGGGAGGGCCGAGGTTTGCTTTTTCCATGTGCACAACGTCCTGCTTGCAGGTTGCGGGAGATGACCTCTTCCCAGCCCCGTCCTAAGGCTGCAGCAGCCCGGGCCGCGCCCAGGGCCTGCGCGGTCTCCGCCCCGCCCTCCCAGGTTCGCGTCCCTCCGCGCGGGCCCGTCCCTCGCGGGGCCGCCTACCCCGGCCCCGGCTCCCGGCGGAGGAAATTCTTCCCCAGCAGCCCAGGGCTGGCCTCACGTGATCAGCCGCCGCGGCTTCCAGCGAGAGTTTAAAGGTTATGGAGGAAATTAGCGCGGACACAGTCACTCGCCCCCCAGAGGGCGCGCCCCGTTTTCTCGCAGCTCGGACGGCCGCTGTCAGCGCGCTGAACAGAGCCATGTCCCCCAAGAGGGTACAGACGAGGTCCAGAGTAAATATGAAGTCACTTTGTAAAAAATAAACAAAGACAGATAGAGCCGAGGTTTTACCAAGCTTTCACTTGTCAACAAGTTCTCGCGGCCCGAGAAGTCCAGGACATATCCCAAAGGGGGAGAACGCCCCCAAAGCAAGGGAGGAGAGAATGAGTGTTTAGAAACTCACACACCGAGCCTCGCACGCCCCTCCCTTCCTCCCCTCCCCCACCGCGGCGGAGCAGAGCGTCTCCGGACGGAATGACAGACAGACGGGCCAATACTCCCCCGGCTGCTCTCGCCCGCCTCGGTCCGAGTGGGGTTGGGGTTGGGGCTGGGGGAGGGTCCCGAGTCTCCTCCCCGCAGGGCGAACCCCCCCTCCACTTCCTCCCCCTCCCCCCGCTCTCCGAGACGGTTTCGGCCGCGGAGCCCCGGGGAGCTGCGCGGTCCGCGGGTCTCCCCGTGGGGACCAGAGGCGAGGTGTTCAAAGCCCGCAGCAAACGCACCAGCGCCCGCAACGCCGCCACTCCCCGAGGTTCCGCGCCGGTCCCGGCTCGGCTCCCCCGCCCGCCGCCGCGACCCGGCAGGCTGGCCCTCTCTGCGTCGTCCTCGCCTCGGCTCACTTTTCCCGTATTGCTCCCCCAACAGGCAAAACTTTCTATTTCCCCAAACACAGGAGCGCGCGCGCGCGTGCACACACACACACACACACGCACACACACACACACACACATACACACACAC